>MU172948.1:240044-340147 GCA_016695475.1 Suillus decipiens
AGTAGCATCTACTTGTTCATTAAATGATTTGCTGCATAGGCCAACCATGACTTCACCGAGATAATTAGCTAGATCGAGGCGAAGACCATGGTCGATGTTAAGCTCGTTCTGACTTGATGGCGCGAGGTATTTGTTGTAGATTTGGAAAGCAGTCTGAATCAAAGCTTCGTGATGTTTCTCCATGGCGGCTTGTCCTGGAGTCGCTCTGCTACTCGACCGAGCGGGAAGTGCGGCTTGTGCACTGGAAGTCGTATTGAACTTGCGCTTGAAATCCTCGACATCCATCCAAAACGCCAGATTTTCTTCACAAAAGTTCGCCTTCAGGAAATCACGGAAGAGAGCGCGATATGATGGTTCTTCCAGGATATATTTGAGACGATCGGTGTTGCTCTTGACATTGCCTTTCTTCTCCGCCGCCTCGTGACTGGAATTAAGTTTCTCCGCCATGGATATGCGACGATGAATTTTAGCATCAGCTGCTTCAATTCCTGTCTTTGGAGTACCATTGATAGATTCGCTTTCCACTGACGAGCGCTCGGTATGGTGCAGGTTCACCGTCGAGCTATGGGGAGATGTGCTGACTTCGTCCCACTGGGCAAGCCGCTTGCCTTCGTCTGTGATTCTATAGATAGCCTTAGCTGTACATCGGAACTCTCCGTGTTGCTGGATAAAACAAGGCAATATGAATACCTGTGAATGACTCGCTGGCAGAGACTTACGCTGACTGGAGAATTCCCACCTGGGGTAGAACCACGGACAGTGAAGATAATGGCGGAGTCATTATTTTTCCTTTTATCGCTAACCAATGTGATAAGGCCGAAGCGAACAAACTGAGCAGCCATCTCTGCTGCTTCTTCTCTTCCAACCACAGAGGTGAAGTCGCAGAGCCATTCGAGAGCACTCACGGCAGCGAAACAGTGTTTGTGCATGACTGTGGCTTTACCCAGTAAAGGTTGAGCGCGCTCTTGCACATCCATCAAAGGCACGCCCTTGGATCGCTCGTGATATTCTTGAAAGGCATCTGGCGGATTGGTCGAGAGCTGAGTGGGGTAGTTGGGTTGACGGCCAACAAACCGACGGAAGAGCGCAGTTATGACCGATTGTGAAACGATAATCTCGTCATCAGCCGACCGACGCTCTAAATGCAATAACTTGATGCATATTGGTTGAGAGGCGAATACAGGTTGGAGATGGTCGGAAGTCATGCCGTTCTTGGATATGAATCGTTCCAGGACATGAAGACCTTTGGGCGTGAGGACATAAGTACCGCGATCTTTGAAGAGATTGCTGCCAAGATCAGCGGCGTTTTCGATCAAGCGAGCATCCATGAAGTGTTGGCACATAGCCTTTGCCATGTCACGAGTCATCGAGAATGTCGTGGTGGTTGTAGTCGTCACTATTCGTGATTTATCTCTTGGATCGGGCCCACGATTTGACTGAGAAAATTTGAGAGATGCCAAGTTGGCAGCAGCCTCGTCCCTAGAATGAGTGTAAGATAAGGTCACGGAAATGAGTGATCAAGCACGGACGTGGAGAATGAATTGGGGAAAGTGCGAAAATATTGCTTGTGCGTGGACAGATTAAGAGATACGATGAGTGTTGCAAAAAGGTCAAGGGTATCCTGCACGGAATTAAATTAGCTACTATGAATGAAAAAAGGCTATAGAAGCTCACCTTGAGAAAAGGTCTCCCCCGTTTTGTGGTCTTCATCATATGAGACGAACTGGCTTGAGCAGACTGCTCTGCCTGATCTAGAGATGTCATTGGAAGGGCTAAAATCAAGGAAGAGAGAGGTAGTGGTGATGAAAGTACAGAATTAAAGGGACGGACACGGCAAGAAATGGAAGAATAAAGATGTTGATGCGGCAGCGAGGCAGGGCGTAAAGAGGAAGGAGGGTCGGTAGTCGTGGGTAAGTTTGGTGGCGACATTAATATTTATTGTCACATTCGTCACAATAATAATTTGAACCGTAAACACCTCGGCCCTCGGCCGCCCATCTCGTGACTTTTCCTTCTCACGGTAGATTTACTCTATAATAATGACGACGCCGTCATTATTTTGATCATCATCATACTTTAAGTCGTCCCTTAAGAACATGACTGCAACGTATACAGTAATAGTAGGAGTCGAGATTAAAATTATCAATAAGTAGTAGTACCATCTGCAGTGCCAAAAGCCAATATCCGAAGTGTATCGCTTCGCAGTGGTTCCGCACAGCTGCGTGTGAGCAAGTGGCGCCGCGGCTGTGGCGGGGCACTTTTGATTTCAACAATCGTCGGCACAACGCCCGGAGACGCTGAATGATCCGTCGCAGTATCTTCCGAGGCTGTCGCAACCGTCTTCTTACACGGTAACTACTACGGGTGGCAGCTCCATTTTGCCACAACGCCACTTTCAAGTACGTTCTCTGAGACCTCCAGAACTTGTGCGTTTTTCTTCCATGTCAACTAACAATCACTTCTGTTGTCATTAGCTCCGCTTCATCAGTAATAGCATCTATTCATCTTGCTACTTTAGAACAGCCTATTGGTCATATTTACGGTATGTTCTCGTCACTTGACGCGAACCTTACCAGAAACAGGTAGAGTCCAAAACATATCTTACTAGTATTAGCACGTCGGCTTCCATTATGATCGTACTAGCAAGGTACCAGATCATATCCTTTTCGTAACATGGTGACTGACTCGATATTGCTCAGTCCCCTATCGATATATGATACGAACAGTCATCGCGCGCTTGCCCTGATCACATATTTGCATCTTTGGGTAAATCAGAATCATTGATTCTGATATTCTAGTCTACTTCAATCGCACTTCGCTGCCCTGAATCAAGCCACAGTCCGAGTCATTACTCCAGTCTTACGACTCTTCTGTTTTGTATGGCTTTCTTCTTTGGTGGCTGCGTTTCGTGAGAAACCGGTGGACTTTACTTTACTGATGATGACAGGGACACTTGCTAGGGACCTGGACGTAACTCTGACAGGGATATACAGTCTGGTCACGTACCGGGCGCCTCTGCTCGAACATGCAGTTTCCACGTGTATCGACCACTGCATAGCTTTTGGAACACTCGGAGCCTCCTCCGAGAACTCCCGACTGATCTAACGGTGAAGAGGTCTCGGCCCGGGAACTTGTTGGTGGGATCACTCTGCTACGTAGAGTTTTTGCCGAGAGAAATCATTTGCGTGTCTAGAAGTTAGCGGTATTGTCAAGGTGATGCTCATGTGAATCATACGGCTGTCACCCTTTTACTCCTTTCTCCAGGGGAGACCAATTCATGCGAGAGGTTTTTATCACGAGCAAGACATTGCTTACGGACATGTGCCTGACGAGTAACAAACCAGCAGAATACCTCAGACGACAAATCGAGTTGTGCGTAAAACTTTTCTAACCCTTTCATTTATCTACAATGCGAACCTGTAGGCTAATATCCATAATCATCCTCAGTTCTTCTGGTTAATCATGCGGCTATTCTCGTGTTATCTGCACGACTATTCGCAAGCTCGAACTTTACGATACTCCCAAATCTCAATAACACCTTCAAACCGGACCTTTGTCTCGTGAGCCGACACTCATCCGATTTCGCCTGCTTACCATATGGCGAAGTTAGTGACCTGTCAACTATACCACTATAGTGCAGTTCTCGCGGAACTAAAATCGTGCACAGCCATAAGAATCACTATTGCAACAACTTTGTTCCGCTAAGCGCCAACTATGACGAGAATGCTGATGAAGAAGAGCCCACCAGTCCAACTTCCTGTAGACAACGGCCCGAACTTGATCAAGTTGCTGACGAGGCCGCCAAGTGCCAACTGCGGAAATCGCATTAAGCAATCAGCAGTGCCTTTGGTCCGTCCACTCGCAGATTCGCATAGATTTACTGGATTATCTTTAAGCTGATAATGAATGGCTTGGATCTTGAGTTATGTTTTGGATATTCAGAACGCATTGATGATCCAATTTTTCTTCCTGCTGGTGATTTTCATTGTAATCTCAGTCTACATATGCCAAGCTAATCTTTCTTGCAACCAGATTAAGCTCTCTTGAACACCTGGTCTGCAAAGTAGATTTCAAAATTTACCATGCAACCAAATTCACGTTATTTTCATCAAAAATCAACGTCGACTAAACTCAATGATTGAGACTTCACGGAAATCATTTGCATGGATGGGAAAATTACCGGTGCAAGTATATTTTGGACCTCCACACATAAAGTCAAACGTACATTGACCTGTGCTATCGCTCATCAAATAACTGTCAGTTTGCGTACATAAATTGTATGTGATTAGATGTGGATGGTCTATGATGCATTTCACACAGCATGTTAGTAACCATGTCGCGCAAAGTGCGCGATTATCAGGCATGTCCGCGGTATTGAAAATCGGCGGAGAGGTTCGATGCCCATTGAATCTCGAAGCTTGAAGGGTACGTTTGACTGTCTTTCCCAATGCCCACTGTCTGTCCGCTCACTCCGTCGTCAAGTCCCGACCGGGTCGTTTGCGTACACGCCTGAACACGTGTTGGTTACCTGACACATTAAGTAATTAAACCTTCGGGGTATAGTAAGGTAAAATGTCACAACTCCGAGCCCCTGTCATTTGAAGTTTTAAATTTTACATGAACGATGACAATCCCGGATCATCCGAGTCATTCCGCAGCGGACTAACGATCCAGTCTATACTATGGTTACGATAAATTTTTCCGATGGCGGGCCGCGGTGCGAGGGTAAGATCGAGCCCGCTGTGACGTTCGATTGACAATTGAAGTATGCTGCCGCAGGCTCGTCCTAATCAGGGTTTGCCCCGAAGATGGTCGGCACCTTCAAGGCACGTGTCAATTAACCAAATTACCCGAGGCTCTTCCTGTCTGATAGGCGCTCCCCTGCAGTATGTACTCACTTACACGAGGCTCGTAAGTTGAGAGGACTTAGCATTCAGGGACAGATAGGGAAAGATTATCGTGGCTCGTCAAAAGTGTCATTACTCAAGCTCTGGGGTGTAAGAGGGCGTAAGACCCATGGCATAGCGATATTCCGTACATGATCGATCGATCGGGTAACGAAACCCGGCGGCAACTGGTTCTTGTCACAGCCCCACCTGTCACAGGTCACAAGTCCAGAAATTTCGAGTACTACTACTGTTTGCTTTGTTACAGAAGAAACTACTGCAACAAAAAGAGGATATGTCGCGTCTGTTAAAATGAGCATCAAGAATGTTGTCGAAATGCTACTTACACGGAATCGTGTGACGATGTCAAAATACTACTAGACACTTCGTACGAGTACCAGACACTTCACGTGCAACGTGTTCTCACTTATGAACTTCACGAACATCAATGTGAGCCATGAAGAAGTTGATCAACTCCAAAACTTACTGATGAGTCGATCATGATTCGTGACCACTGACAGGATCCTGCAGGTATCAAAGCTCTACTCGAGCAACTGAGATCGTCACAAGCCTGGCAACAGAGTATTGTCGTCGGCGCTGACCCCAATGGCATAGCGAAGAATCCGCCGCCGACCTCTGCCACACCTCAGGCTACACCGCTTCCGACACAACCAGTTGCCACCACAAGCAATGTGTCTAAACCATCGTCCTCGGTGGCCGATTTGCTTTCCCAACTTCATTCATCCGAACATGTACAGGAAATTCCACCGGGGCCCTCACAACCTTCAACTTCGCGTTTTACTCCGCAGCAGGCTTCCCTGCAAGTTTCACAAGTGACTAGCCACCGCTCCACCCCTCGGCCTCCAGAGGACTCGGTTCATCACTCAGCTACAAGCACCAATGCTTTCACGCACGGGCAAGAACTCCGCACGATGTCATTTCAGCAGGCCTTGCCCCATCTCACACGACTGGCAGAAAATGCAGACTTCGTCACTGCTATAGCCCAGGTATGTTCATCGTGTGGTCCTCACATACTCGCATTATATGAGAGCTGAATTTTTAGTTACGAGAAGAGCAAAAGGACTTGGAGAAACAGTTGTGGGAAGAACGACAGGCTATACATAGGAAACACGAAAATAAAGTCAAGGTTGCGCAAACCAAGTCCGTACAATTCTCAGTGTCGGATCCCATTTCATCATTGATGACGTCCCCCGCAGAGCCGGATTGATTGGCGGGGGAATATCCCAGCACGAGGCAGATGTAAGTATAAGCGACCAACTCCACGTTTTCGTTTTAACCCACATGACGGCAGATGCTGAACGATGCATTTCGGAAAGAGCTGCAAAAATTCGATGCAGAACGCGTGCTTTTCGTATGGGACGGTCTTTTGCGGAAGCAGCAGTCCGCTCTGGAAGGCCTCGGAGTACCGACTATGTTCCCTTCTGATTTGCGGGTCGATAGAGAGGTGAGTATCGAAGGAGCGATGAAGACGTGGACCGATCTCATCGCCGTGTTACTAGAAACAACAGAGAGTAATTCAAGTCTTGGAAGGTATAGTGGGATGACGAGGGTCTGGGAATGTTTCTGTTGTTATCTTTGCTATGTATATTTGCAGAAACAAAGTGCCCAGGACAATAAAACTCCCGAGTGCAGGTGGCGAGAGCCACCCCTGCAGGCAACATTACTCGTAACGGAGCTTGCGTGCGATTGTCGGAAGCAGATTGCCTGCTCATCGAGGTCTAGCCATCCGGTAATGAAAAAAAGTGGCACTGACGATACTATCAGAGCGCATATTATTACATGTACAAGATGGCATACTCAAGTGACTCACTTCAGTATACGGAGACGTGAGAGGAACTGAGAGGCTGGGAGGAAGCCTCAGTCGCTTCCGTTTACCTGTATTCCGGCATGTCGTACGCGATAACGAAGCGCAGTTAACACAATCGTGTCACTTGAGGAGTATCTTCTCATTTTGACACGCAACCAAATTTGCCCGAGAAATCAAAACACTACTCCAGCTTTATTTAAGTAGATCCGGAGAGTCTGTTGCTATTATCCTGAGGCACAAAAGATGCGTCGGTAAGGGGGTACGGAAGTGTCCGTCAAGGTGGGGACCGCACACGTAGTTCGTAACGTCAATCAAAATTCTTGGAAGAACTCTTGACAACGGGTGTGGCTGGGAATGGCTTGGAGGACCCAGACCGTGAGTATAAGGGTAAAGAAGGTTATCATTTATTATGAAAAGGGTAACTAACTTCGCCCTAAAATTGGAGCGCCTCCGAGCCAGAGAACACCGTTGATGAACAATTGCTCAATGATTTAGAAAGCAAGTACTACCATGACAAGTCTGCTCGAAGAAAGAAAGAGACAGGAACAATTTAATTGATGATTGGAAGGCAGCGACATCGTCGATCAGCGCTCAGCGCGATTCAATATTTGAGCATCTGTGTATGTACAAGTTTGTTCCATAATTTTTAGCTTGTCCTCTTGATGCTACTAGGTCGGCTAAATGAGAAATTTGATCCAAGGCCGTCAGGGCCTTCTAGGGATGGCCTATCGTTGCTCTTGGACCTTTTTCATATATATAATACCGTTTTGTAAACTTGTGGGTGCCTTGTCGTTGGTCCACTTCTTGCTCTTACTAGGCTCCTCTCCCGTATGCCCTACATCGACATCCCATCCAGGGACGACTACGTGTCTATATGGTACATCACGAACTCCGACCACGGGAACGTCGGCAGCTTTGACCCAAACCGACCAACTTGCATCCTTCTCCATCCTCTATTTCTCGACTCGAGCTGGCTAATCAGACATTTCGATGATCCCAGACTCTCTCAGGACTACAACTTGATAGCCTTTGATCAGCGGACCTGCGGTCGATCACGATGTAGACCCAGCCAATTTCATGATAGCTATGTTGATGCAGCAGATATAGCAATGGTCTGCCAGGTGCGTTTCATTCATTAGAGTTTATAGCCCGGTCCCTAACACTTATATCAAAGGCTTTGCTCTTGCCTCCTGCACACATATTGGCCTTCGAAGCCATCTCTGTTAATGCGGCTTTAAGACTTGCTGCATTGTACGTCCCTTAATGTGCTATAGATATCAGCTGATTGTCGGACTAGGTGGCCTGAGCAAGTCCTAAGTATGACTTTATGCGACGTTCCCCCTCCGACAGAGTATGTCATTCTTTGTGCTGTCGATCGTTTGTTTCCTTATAGTTGTTCCTAGACTTCAATGGGTATTCCACGCTTACGACGAACTCCTTCAGTTGTGGTGTTACGCGCCCGACCTCGAGTCATTCGAACATGCAGGGAACGAAGTGGTAACTTTCATGACCGGGGAAGTAAGCCGTCGATCATAGCACGCAAGTCGCTGGCAAACTGACGACGCTGTGTGCAGACCGACAATTTAGACCTCCAGGATGATGTATGTCATTTCTGACCGGTTTCATGCAATTGCTGAGTCTATCACAGTTGATAGCCTACTGGGAGAAGTATACACCACCAACAAAACGACTGAGGATAGTGGAACTTGTAAACATTATGATGAACGTGAGTGCTGCATTACGTTTATTTACGTTTCCAGCTTACCTGTCATGTAAGCGCACACTTTTGAGACCCGAGGAACTTGCCAGTATCGTTTGTCCTGTTCTTATTATTCAGGTATTGATCTTGCCAATCTCATTGGAAGAACGAGCGGAGTGTTGATACATATGTACAGGGAGAAGCAAGTCCCATAGCTCCGTTGAAATACGCAGAAAATCTTAAACAGCTTCTAATAAATACCAAAGGTGAACCTCGGTTGTATGTCGTCAAGGGTAGGCGTGCCTGTGATCACATAACAACTTGCCTTACGAATTTTCCAGGTGCCAAAGCTTGCTTGAACATCCTCCCTGGAAGCGCTTCGATAGTCAACCGGGTCTTTTCAGGGTTTCTCGCCGAACAGCCTCGAACACGATCCGACCTCCGACCTCTAAAGATGTCCATACAAGAACGGTCAAAGGTTGCTCTATCAAAGCTTGCAGAACTCATCGGCATTCCATCTATTGCCCAGAAGGATCCCCTTTCTCCCCTTTCGTTCTCATGTGTAAAACCCGAGGTTGCAAAAAGCCAGTTGGAAAATTTGATGTTTTACGCGAAGAACTTGGATAAAGCATACTGTCCGCTCGGGAGAGATGGTCGGCCGTTACGGAAGTCAGTTAAGGCGCTTGCGCTCCGATTTCGTTATACTGACCCTTTTTGCTTCCAGGTATTCTGAACGGAAGAAAGAGGCTCACTGGTTCCAAGGAGACAGGCATGGCAATAGTTACATCGGTACGTTCGCGTGCTTTGTGGATTCATCTGATCGTGCTTCATGAGACCGCAGACACTTCCGAGCTCAAAGCCGCTCGCAACATGAAGGGGTACAAGCAGTCTCACCCCAAGGCTCGCAGCTCTCCGGAGCGCCCAGTGGCGGGATCTTTGACTGCGAACAAAGAAAGTCTAGTCACAGACGAGGTTGCACAGGATGGCCGCATGCGTCGAACGACATACAACGCTAGCTCAGTCGACAAGCACGTTATTAAAGGAACAATGCAGAAGGTGGTAACACAAAGTGCTCAGCTGCCTAAGGGGGTAACGAAAGCTTTTTTACCGTCATGACTTATCCATGATGCCTGTGCAAAAGTATTAACTGTTGTGTTGTTTAGCTGTTGCAGATCACATACGATGTTTGGATTATTCACAACTACCCTAATGTGTTTGGCAGATATATATGTATTCACATATAAATGTTCGCAGTATGTACAAGTAATTGCCCACTGTATAACCATGTTCAGAATTGACTACGCAGAATCCAACAATATTGCAGGAATATACTGAGTCAATCGACGAGTACTGTTCACATGCTCCCTTCTAAGATCTTAGCCTTATAGTATCGGACCATTTCCTCCAATCCCATCCGCACCGACCAACGGGGTTGCCATCCCAGGCTGTTCTTTGCCCTAGTAGTATCAGGGCGTCTCTTTTGAGGATCGTCAGTCGGGATTGGCTTGTAAATGATCTGCACACGGCGCTCGAGTTTGACACCATCTTCTTCTTGCACTTTCTCTACGATCTCGCGAACGAGTTCCGCGAATTCACCGATACTGAATTCATCGCCGTTACCAATGTTAACTGGGCGCGTTTCGTCGGAGTTCATAAGGGCAATCAGGCCGTCGATGAGATCGTGAATGTACTGGAAGGAACGAGTCTGCTTGCCGTCACCGTAAACGGTCATATCTTCGCCGCGTAGGGCCTGGACGATGAAGTTGGACACCACACGACCATCGTGAGGGTTCACTGTGGGATTAACCTTAGATCAGCGCTTGTGTTTGATCAAAACGTGGTGGATACGAACTTCGGGGACCTAAGGGGTGACAGTTGAGTAATAGAAACGGCACGGAGTGTAAGACCAACCGTAAGTGTTGAAGATACGTGCAACCCGAACATCCACGCCGTCTTGACGATGGAAGCCATACGTGAGAGTTTCCGCAACACGTTTTCCCTCATCATAGCAGGCACGAGGGCCTATCGGGTTGACATGACCCCAGCTACAAGATAATAAAAAACACAATCAGAAGCATATGACCGTGGCTCACTAATCTTCCGGTTGAGGATGGACTTCAGGGTCACCATACACTTCTAGGGCGGAATGAGCACGGAAGGCGCCCGAGATGGAAAAGAACCGTACCAGATGTACTGCTAATAAGGAACCTAGCCTTCGTGCGCTTAGCCAAACCGAGCATGTTCAACGTGCCCATGAAAGAAGTTTTGATGGTTTTCACAGCATTAAATTGATAGTGCGGAGGAGATGCGGGACAAGCAAGATGGTAGATTTCTGGGGGTTCCGTGGTTGTCAGCCAGGAAGCGAACAACGCACAAGACCGAAGGCTTACGATCGCACTCGATCATGAAGGGTTCCACAACATCATGACGGACTAATTCAAAGTTCGGGTGACCAACCCAGTGACTCACGGTGGTCTTTGAACCAGTAAAGAAGTTATCCAAGACGGTAACCTCATGGCCCAAGAGCATGAGACGGTCGACAAGATGAGAACCCACAAAACCGGCGCCACCAGTGACGAGGACACGCTTCCTTGACGAGGGAGGTAAAAGCTTAACTGGTGCGAAGCGAGAAAGGGTTGTGTACGAAATCGAATGTGTTTCAGGATGGAAGATTGACTTGGACTGGTAGGCGTTGGGGCCTTGCGTCAAGTACCCGTGCCCTTCCTCTTCCTTAGCGTCTAGCTCCTGAACCTGGGACTCAGGAGCCGAAAGCACATAGTGCGATCGAAGATACAGTGATCGGAGGATGTCAAGGGACACCTCACAGTCGAAACCGAAGCGTTGGAAGCCAACGCTTTTGATTTCTTGGCCGTTCTTATCCAGGGTCTGGACCTATGAGTAGAAAAAATGCATCAGTGGCACTGATCGATGAGAAAAAGAGGGTTAGTACAGTTTGGCCCGATAAAATGTTTGCCATGTTGCACGTAGAAGTAATGAAGAGAAGTTCTTGATCTAACGGCACAATAATGACTCACTTTAACTGAAGACGACGACATCCTGGGAAGATGGCCGGAGGGTAACTACAAAGTGCGGCGTGCCTTGACTCTGAGTATAAGTGGTCAGATATTTGCCTGTGCCGTCAATGCGGAAACAACATTGCCGCACCTGCTAACTTGTATTGGCTATACTAGATCCAATTCGACTGGTACAGCTTTGAAGCGCGATAGCGACAGACTACCGTCAGAACGCAATGCTAGTTTTTCAAGACTCACGTCGGGAGTAGGCACCAGGTCAAGGCCCGGTATCGGAGTAGGGAGATCGAAATACTTACCCCGTAATTATTATTATGTAATCAATATCATCAGAAAATAATGTTTCCGATAAAACCTCCTACATTCCGTCCATGCCTCGAGTACAGAAATCAGTAAAGCAAAGGCATGACCCTCTTCATGCACAACTGGATGTCGATGAGGCACAAGCAAAATATGGGCGCGTATCTCAACCGGGGAAGCGCACGAAGAGGCAGAAATTCTCCGGCGATGAAGAGAGCACAGAAGTGTGTACACTCCACTCATATCCGTTAAGATGATCGATCACACAATGCACAGGTAGTCCTCGACTCAAAAATGTCGAGGAGAATCTTTGAGCTCGCGAGGGATCAGCAAGAAGAGATCGATATGCCTGAGGACGAGGATGAGCCTCGACATCAAGATGAACGCGAGAACTTCAAGCCCAGGATACAATTCACAAATGATGATGATGAGGACAGTGAAGATGATGACATGAGTGATAACGGTGATGCAGAGGATATGTTTGTCAGTGCATCCTGATGTGGCTAGCTTGCTTCTCATCATCCCCCTTAGCAATTGGATTCTGGAGATATCCAAGCATTGGATGCACTATTGCCATCTAATTCTGGTGAACGCCGAACATTAGCAGATATTATTTTTGCTAAATTGGAGAGTGGGGAGACCAATGGCATCAATGTAATGCAGAAGGTGCAACAGGGTACGGACCAAACTTTGGTTGCTCAAGCTATTATTTCATGTTTTCTAGATCAAGAACATCCTGATCCAGCACTCGGTCTTGATCCAAGACTCGTAGAGTCTTATTCCAAGCACGTATATTATCGCTACGCAATGGCGTTGACTGAATTTCGTCTTTCTTGCAGACTTGCAATTTTCTTGCACGGGTATAAGTCGGGGCCATTACCAAAATTCTTCAAAGTTATTCCATCGCTCCCAGCATGGGCAAGAGTATTAGCGCTCACTCGTCCCGAAAATTGGAGCCCTCACGCATGTAGAGCAGCCACACGAATTTTCGTGTCGACGATGAAGCCTGCTCAGGCTCAACTATTCCTTTCCGTTGTCCTCCTGGATGCAATACGGGAGGATATACAGAGCAATAAAAAGCTCAATGTGCAATATTACGAATGCCTGAAGCGCGCATTATTCAAACCTGCAGCATTCTTCAAGGGCATCGTATTTCCGATGCTGGAAGTAGGTTATCGGACATACATTTTTAATCATACTTAATCACCTCTATCACCTACTAGAACGGCTGTACCCTTAAAGAGGCCGCTATCATTGCTTCTGTCGTTGCTAAGAAGAAAGTACCTGTTTTACATTCAGCAGCAGCTCTACTCCGAATAGCAAACATGGACTATACAGGTTAGTATCCTCCTTCGCGCTATTTTCGGGGTAACTTATTGCTTCTAGGACCAAACTCTCTATTTATTCGTGTCTTGATCGATAAAAAGTACCAACTTCCATACAAAGTTGTTGATGCCTTGGTGTTCCATTTTATTCGTCTTTCCAATACTTATAAGGCCCGTGGGCGTGGTGACACCCAAAAACTTCCAGTGCTTTGGCATCAAAGCCTGCTAGCCTTCTGCCAGAGGTCAGGTTCTTGCATTTAACATAAGTACCAATCTGAATCCAGTTTATTTATAGATATTCGCCGGATCTCACCCCTGACCAAAAAGATGCTCTCCTGGACGTTATTCGTGTTAATCCCCATGCACAAATCGGCCTCGAAGTGAGAAGGGAGCTGGTTAACTCAGTAGCTCGAGGAGAACCTCGACCCGACGTCGCTCAAGACGTAGACATGTCATGACGTGCCATCGATGATGTGTCTGCTTTCACTTTTAGTACATACATTCGTTCTTTAATTTTAGATCTTTCGGCCAGACCTGTCTTCGAAGTGCAATCTTCGTCACCTGGACGATCAAATGAGTGTTGTGACTTACGACCCTGAACGAGTGTGTTTTTTTCAGTGTCAACAGAAGTTCGAACGACATCCTGCGGGAAAGCTACTGTTATTCTTTTATCGTCAATTATTGCGATTTGCCCCGCTGCCGCCCCATATCGCACGGAACCGATCATCGCGTCTGCGGTATGCGACGCTGGCTCATATATTCTTGACTGTTAACCATCAGACGCATATCATCTTCAGCATTTGCATCAAGGCGTCATTCCTCTTTTTCCGAATTCACCACCCTGTCGGCTCATCAATGCCTAGATCTTGCTCCATTGCATACAATTAATCACTCGAACATCATGGTTGTTATCTATCATAGATCATTCGTACGTCTATAGGGCCATATCTGGCTATTGAAATCAGATCCTGTTTGTTCTCCATCAGAATTCACCAATTTATGTCTTACTGGGGTAATTCTTAGAATCTTAATGTTCATGTCATCAATACTTCTACCTATGGACGTGGTTCGCTGGGCCAGAAGATGATGTCGTCACGAGGGGAGTTCTGAGATAGCAGTGACGAATCTCAATATGCTGTATACTTACGTTACAACGACCATGCACCCATCTATCTGCCTGGTAGATCTTCGGAGCCTTCAGTGTGAAGTGAAGCCTCTGGAATATTATGCCCTACATGACGATGTAACAGCGTCAATTAAAAAGGCAGCCCTAGTGGGAGCCATCTTTTAAACCTTCTTCGGTGTTCTGACGGCAAGGACTGGAAAAATGCGCCAAAAATATTGGCCAGTAGTCAAATTTTGGTTAGCAGTGTTATGTAATTCCACTAGCCATGTGCTCTATTTATTCTCTCAAGTTTCGATTCCGTCAGTGAAAGTGTACGGAGATTAACGTTTCTTAACTGCTAACCATACGGACCCACTGAGTGACACACTTTCTTGGGTGCGCATATTTGCCGAAACATCGGCGATGTGACGTTGCTCCGAGAGTATCTGTCATGCGAACGCATCCAAAAACTGACAATGATAAACATTACTTGAAGCACGAACATTCTATTCCGTTTGAGTGACGTACTTTTGCGCCGACAAGGGGGCGTCGAGGCTGGAAAGCCTCCAGTGCCCTATGTGACATAGACAGCAGCAGGAATGGGGTATACGAGTCAACTGCCATGGCACGATGGGTATCTAAAATCATACGAACGTCGTTCAAGTTTAATCAGTTTTCACCAACTTCTTCACACTCCTTGGACTCCTCCAACTGCACCTTCAAGCCCTCGTTGTCGACAATTCCATTCTTACTGAAATCTTCGAGTATCAGACTTCCGGCAGCGGATGCCATAATAAGATGAAGGGTGTTTGTCGCATCGAATATAGTCATGTTGCCACCATTCTTCCTTCCGAGCCTGCACCTTACTATACAAAGTGCAGGCGAATTTAAGAATGGTGATGGGAAAGATGGCGAGAGGATATGTTGCCGACCGCTGAGTCCAACCTATCGTTGATATGTACATTGTTCCATTGACTGGGGACTGGAGCTCAACCGGGATGATATCATCAGGGAAACTAGCAAAACCATAAACCCTGAGCGAAGGAACTGCCAAACCATACTAAGTCAATTTGGATTGGATCTAAAGAATCAGAATCCTTACCCTGGCAGAAAACTCAACAACGCCACGCCAATAGTCCTCCTAAATAAAGCATAAGTTTAAGGTGTGGAGAAGACCTTACAACATAGAACTTACCAACTCTTTGTAAACCTTTGTCTGATTTCCAAGATTATCGCCAATAGATGTGTTCGTTGATGAGGAATAGATAGAGTACAGAGTATCTCCAATCGCACTACTCATAAGCCCCTGATCGACTGAAACTTGGCAACTCCAGTGACGAACGACAGTAGCTGAACATTTGCTGAGTGGATGAAATGACCTCGGAAGAGATTAAGTCATTGGAATAATTAGTGCAGACGGTGGTCAACAGTGAGGTCACTTCGCACACGCTTGCGTCAAGGAACCCATACTTGTCAAATCCTTGCGAAAGAATCGATATAGGAACAGAATCGGTCAAGGACTGTAAACATATTTCAAATTTCAATAGCTCACTGAAGTTTGCGTCAGATTCATAGGCCCCAGGCACACAACGGAAGGAAGAAAGTCACTCCCTAATAGGCTCGCATTTCCACTTGCATCCACCATGGTTACATATTCTTGCGTTATGGGTGTATCTAGGAGCTGACAGTAAATTTGAGGCAAGATACATGCGGCCGGAACTCACTGGCACCGCAGTTTGCAGTTACATTCCACAGGCGAAGACCAGTGATGGAATTGTTCGAGACAGCTGGGTTGGCATAGATAACAGAGGAGTTACTTGTGTTCTAAACGTACTGCATGTCAATCGAGCCAATGACGCGACAGCTGACATTGGCTGTTAACCCTTGCTGCAACATCGAATAAGCCCTACTGAAGCCTTGAGGAATAGACACGCTGGCATGTGCTCCCGGTATCTGCCTTGTGTTGACTCACCAGAAAACCTGAGACGAGTACCGTTGGGACCCGGAACTCCATCTGACCCGGAATAATCCTCGATGGTCGGCACAATCCCCTCTAGGTACACAACACATCATTACAAAACAGCTTCAAGAGACCTGTGAATCTGAACCTACGAATGGAAATATTATTTTTGCGTCATTGAAACTAAATGTCCCAAGAAGACCATAGGTATACCCCGCAGCAGATATTCCACTTAGTATTCCACCGATGTCGAGAATCTGGAAAGAATTGTCCCTGAATTTTGTTGCTCACTTCAGAAGAAACAAACGAAGCACCAGAAAAATAGAGATACATACTAGTAGTGAGACCTTGATTCAGATAGTCTTCGGAGAGCAAAGTGGATAACGCGGTTCCAGGAATGTCAAGTTCGGATCCCTGCATCTCAATTGGCCATAGGAAGTAGGTTGGTGTCAAGAGAGTTGTCCACCTATATCTACACTTAAATGAGACAACATTGCAATAATACGATGCCCTCAGTAACGAGTTACCCAGCTGTCAAGAGTCTCAGCACACCAAAGACGTACAGTGTCAGGATGGTTAGCCAGTACTCAGGTCTCAGTATACACGTGCCCTTTGTCAAAACGACATCGGTACTTAGCTGAACGAGAGAGATAGGCCACGGCATCCGATGTCTCAATGCCTCCTTCACTGAAATTGTAAAGAGACTAAGGGGATGTTCATTTTCATGAGTGGTATGTTAGACAGAATGAAAGGGTATACAGACGTAGTGATAATCTCTGAAAGCATAGTTGCTATCAATGTGACTACCAATGTTAAACTCCTCTGGGTGATGCCTCCATAAGTTGCTGACTTGATCGGGTGGATAGAGGTAATCATAATAGAAAACTGTACCAAGAAATCCGTACCCAAATGCCAAGATAATGACCTGGCAACTGATGACAGCGGCATGGCATAGAAAGTGCGGACACACGAGACATCGTAAGGTGGGTGGTGCGGAACCGATCCTGCCAGTGGTCCTCAGATATTATATATATGACGGAGTACTAACCTTGAAAATTTCTAGGCTTTCATTTAAGCAGGGCTGCCGGCATCAAAATCCTACTAGTACTTAGGTAGAAACGAGTCTTTAAGTTGCTTTCAGACTGGGAGCCATATGGAAACAAGTCGTGAAAATAATGATGCAGACACACGAAAAAAGAACCACGATCTGGATTGCGCGACGACAACGATAGTAAGGTACAAGCTAAGGGAAAGGTATAATGAGCCATATGAGTAGGTGTACGGAAGCCACAAGCTTACGTAATACTTACTAGTACTGCTACGCGCATCACCTATGAATTGTTTTTTGATCCTTCATCAGCAAAAGACCCGTAATTTTTCGCTTGTTTGATGCTTACGGTGAGCTTACGACGCTGCTAAAGGAGCAACGCGATTGGTGGAAAAAGCAGTATAATATGGATTACGAATGCCTGCCCTGACTATACCATATCTGAGCAGTTTCAGACGTGTTTTAAACTCGGTTTGAACACGGACCCTCTCTTAGATGTTGTTTATTATCCGGTGGGCGTGGACCTATGCTGGATAGTACCTACAGTATATGTACGTGGTCTGCTATATGTGCAGGTGAATCTATGTGTGTTCTATGATATTGGTCCAGGACGATAGGCGCCTGATGAATTTTTCTAAGAAGCGGTCTACTGTGACAATCGCTCAGCGCTCAAGGCTGGCCCCATTTTCTACGGCACGTAGCACCTGATTAGTGTCAGGCAGAATATTAAATATTGTTGTTGTCTCTCCAGGAAGAAATGCATTTACGCATAGTATCCATTGCCAGTTTAGGCGGGTTATGTCACTTAGTATGTGGGACTAAGCAACGCTACCAAATTCCCTGATGGTTGTTGTAGACTAGGATTCGAACCTACGGCTAACAACTACCGAAGCAGCTCCAGGATCGGAGGCAGCCGTCTGTCCCCCACCTCTGAAATCATTATGCTCGATTACCGATCTATAACAAGGGGGGGTTTTCCTGACGAGCCAGCCCCGTCCAGCAATTGTGGTCCTATTCTCGCTTCACCGGACAGAGATATGTGAGCATAGTTATCTCGAATCTTTGCGCCCTGTGGTTCAAATTATCATCAGGGTGTTTTTACTCAAAGAACAGCTTCCACAATAAAATGACCCGTGTATATATCAGGTGATATGAAATTCATGCAGTTGCTGGTGTCCATCATTGCCACTACATTCACAAGGCAAGCGCAAAGCTATCGGCGAAGCTAGGGAATGTGATCCAAGCAAGAAATCGGTCTCCACGGACGATGTAGCTGACAGCGCGAGTGAAGAGGGCGACGAGGATGCTCGATTCTCTAAGATAGTTTAGGACCCGCCTTGGTAATGATTTGCGAGGACTAGTGCACATGTGATGTATTGCATATGTTGCCATCTACCTTTCTCCTTCCTGCCAACATGACCAATCCGACAGACGACGCTGCCTAACCGTTATGTGTTTTAATGTGACCAAATTACCAATCGAAATCCCAAAGCTAATTTCTATGACCACAGGTTAAAGCGGTGTAATTACGTCGTCGCTGGAGTGGCCCGTTCAGGTCTCCCGTTCGCGCCGTCGTACCGTAATTCGTGGACGGGGAAAATATAATCACTAGTGCAATAAGGATGATCTTCTTTCCATCCTGTAGCTCGGTTTCAGTTCCGTCTTATCTTCTAATGACCTACAATACCACTCCTTCTACTCCGTGGCAGTTCGATTTGCCGGCGCTAGTTTGTAAAATTCCGTCCTGTTATTCACTGAGATGTAAATATTCCTTGCCCAAGCATTATTAAACTGAGATGTTGTCACAGGTTATATGGTTAGCCGCGGACCCACTGCGCTATGCTGGATCCCTAAGTATATTGAACATTGGATGCCCCGGGTGCTTCTTTCCTTTCGGATCTGTGACGTTCCCACCAAGTACTGTCCCAACCTCTATTGATGTTGATCTCGAAACTCACATGCTGCGGCAGCTGAATTTTTTGTGCGTGTCGCGCGCATAGAAGACCACTGTTTTTATGTGCACCTGAAATAGTTGGCGTTGGAACTACCGTTAAAACGTGGCGAAACTACATATCACCGTAGCTGCAAGGTTCTGCCGGTCACCACCGTGGCTGTTAGGCGCTGACTGACACGCTTCAGGTTCAGCGGGTAGGTGCATATAAAGTGAACGCGGTAATTCTCAAATCTTCAAAGACAACTGCCTCATTTACAGTGAGTAATCACTTGAAGACTTTGACGACTTGACCTGAACATTTCACATCTAGCTCTTCCTGGACGTACCGCTATTAGCGCCTTCACGTATAACACTCATCTAAATTTTGAGAGTGGGTGGTTTGCCGCTGGTGACGATCATCCCATCACTGACGCATATACTAGACACTATGAATATTCGGTTCGCCTACCTCGCCATCCTTGCTGCTGCCGCTGGAGTGAAGCCAGCTATTGCCCATGGTTCATGCGTCGATGACGTGTGCTACGATGTTCCGTCTAGCGCCAACTGCGGGGACTATTACGCACCCTACTGGTCAGCTACTGAAAACTGTTACCTTTGCTGCGGTATCAGCTAGTTGGGGAAGCCAAGGCAGACCAATGGCCAATGGAAGTAAAACGTTCCTTGTTAAAGCATTCGAGTCTTTTCTCTATGCACACACTTCACATATGCACCCAACTTTGTGTCATGATTGCCGCAAATGTCCTCAGCGTGGGACACACATAAGCAAAACTCACTCAACGTCTCAGTATTAAGAAATGGCGAACTTGGAAATAGGGTCGCAAATGTTGAGAGCATCTCCCATCAAGCGTCTTACTCGATTCGAAAGAGAAACTCGGTGAGTCGATGTGAATCCTGGGATGCACGGTCCTGTATTTAAACAATTCAGTAAGTGATGAGGACTGAGTCATGCATTGACAAACACTTACTATAGTAGTACTGAACTTCACGGAAGAGCCCATTGAGGACCTGCATGATCAGTCCCAGTCCATCAATAAGAGTCGCCCTAATGAAGCACATGCATATCCTCCAGATCCGCAGCCACTCATACAGAAGGTGGGCATCAACGAATAGAAATGTTCGTTTCGTGAAAACCGAACAAGGATCGGGAACCAGCTCCAAGATGCGTGTGTTACCTATAACATTTGCTATTGTGTGCTCTGGTCGGACCACAATAAGTAAAAGTGGAGTCAGCCTCATGGAGCGGAAATTGACATCACAAATACGGTTCCTGCGCTTTAGATCTGGAATTCAAATTCCTGCACTGCCGTCGCGTGGCGTCCCCGTACGGGCGCTTAACCTTGATGACACCAACTTCGTGGTCAGACGAACGGACAGACATCAACACGATCAACTGTCGGATCCTAAACTTAGACCAAAACTAAATTCAAGAGCCCCGCAGTGTCTCGTTCTTTCCCGCGTGGTTCGGTCTGTCAAATGTGAAGAAGTCCTGTCAGAGTCGGTCTTTAACGACAGACAGAACCCTAAAATCCAGCTACATCCAATATCACCGTTGCATACAACGCCCGATGAGATATTTCCATTAAACCTGACCTGAATACCCGAACGGACGCCGACATGCTCCACAACCAACTGTCGAGTGCATCCTAAACACAAGCTGATTGAGTTTCGATAAGTGGATTGTACAAACTTAGCCTTTGTTCCATCACGATCCTCATACAATCGTCGTGCCGGGACGGAAGCAGCTAGGTCTTCATCTCTCCAATCTGTTCATGACTCGTGGTACAGCTGGTAATCTGTGATAGCATCTCGGTAACTTGAATCCTGGTGGGTTATAAATACCGATACACGCTCAACCACTCACCAACATCATAAGTGTCATACATATCATCACCAGACTAAAAACCGCAGTCCATATCTAAACAAATCTATCCATTGAACAAGATCAATTGTGAACTTTGTTCTAAACATCAATCGGGCCGAAGACTGAATTGTAGAAATTAATATTACGTCCCACGCTACTAGCTGGGCTAAGTTGGAATAGAAGCTAGGTTCAATCTCTCCAATTTGGATGATTCAGGGTGCACGTCGTTATCTGGCACAGTAGTGATCAAGCACCTGGTAGCTCACATGAGTTCATGAACACGTACAACAAAGAACCCACTCACCAGCACGGTGACAAACCAACATTCATCAATTATAGCACCCCAATTCACCTCCAGACTCTGCAATCATCTAAAGAAGGAAAATCAGATTAACCTTTCTCAGATTCAGAAGACTCCCACACACCCCAGATTCATGAGGGGGGTGAGATCAGTACTGTCACACAATCTTGTCTACCCTGGACTGCGTAGACTGCTGGCAGCGTGCGTGATGCGTGTATTGCACCGTGATCGAGGTGCTGGCATCAGCATCCGAGTCGTTTAACATCCATCAGAAGCTTCTACGGTGGACATCCATCCAGTTTCATAGTACTGCCGAGAGAAATAGAAGAGATGTGGGTGCATATCCAATGCCATCCACATGCCATCTTTCTCTCTCGGGTGGAAAATGATAGACTCCCAGCATGCATGCATGCATGCAGGCGTGCGTGCATCGCACCATCGAGGGCCCCAGTGAGATGAGAAATCGGGACCGAGTATAGCCCGGCGCCGGTAAGTATCCATAATCTACTAGTAGGTATCCAGGTCCAGCTTCGATGATCAAGTCTGTTCGGGTCCCGGTCCGTGTACATGAGTAGTATAGCGTCCGAAAAAGAAGTAGCAAACATACCTGCAAATTGACATCCCAGTACAGCTGAAATCCATGACAAATAACTAAACTTTCGACTGTCAGTGGCGCTGCCATTTTCCCTCCGATGATCGCACGTCAATGTGGAAGATGGGTAAGTGATGTTTGATCCCGATCCACATAGTAGTAGGTGGAGGTCCAAGAGGGTCTAAGCTTGTTCAAGCTGCCAGGAGCGCAGACACAGGACCGAGTTAAATGGGCGCTTATAGAGCTAATAAGACCTTTCTTGTCTAGTGGCGTTTTAGTTCTGTTCCCAGTGGCACGAGCACCGACTGCGGAACTTATCAGAGGGATCATGCGTATTCAGCGTCAAGATAACTATTAGCAGACGATAGAAGGTAAAATTCAGCGGGCCCCGCTGTCACCACCCAAATGACACGAATAAAAACGCGAACAGTCAGCACTGCCAGGGTCAAATAGCGATATATCGCAGTACCGTGACCGTGAGCGCAGAACAAGAACAAGACGACTAGCCCAAGCGGCATGAACACGAAGAGTTGCGCAAGACCCAATAGCGATATATCGGAGTATTGTAACCGCAGAACAAGAACAACAAGCGCACCAATGTCTGGAACCTATGGCAGGTACAAAAAAAAAAGAAAGCCAGAAGCGTAACAGCCTCAAGAAGCAGAACGACAATAACCAATTGCACGTTGATAGAAGCACAAACGAAGATAAGAGCGTTTTTGCAATACCGGCGGGATGCCAATATATGGTCACCAACTCGGTGGAGAAGGCCGGCAATTGAAAGAACAGCCTAACGTGAGTGCGTCCGGTTATTTCGGGTGCGTAGGTAGAGATGGTGAAACTTTTTTGGGGGGGTCGCGTGCGTGGTAGGTTGATGAGTGGATGGGATGCCGCCGCAGATGCCACTTGGAATCCTGATCTAAAAAACCACCCTGTGGAGGAGATGTATGCTACAGAAGCCAATAGGGGAATACATGAGAGACCGTGATCGAATTCAACATGGATGTACCTCGCAACTCTGGAGTGAAGAGTCTTGTTCTGCAGACGAATGGAAGATTGAACAAACACGACTTGGAAGTCGAAGCCGCGGGGCCGTAGCAGAGTGCGCACAGCAAGGACGGTGGCGGAGCACGAGAGAAATCTAGCACTGGAATATCCCCAAATCCCAATAGTTCAAGGTTAACTTTGAACACGTGTAAAGAATGAACAAAACTGACGCTGCCGCTGCATGATGGCGCGTATGCTGGTGTAGATCATGTCGTGCACATGGTGTATTCCACTGTGACATATGCTGATCATGCCGGTGGGTGCACGTTGGATGAGTGCAAATCATAGTGGAGCATTGTTGAAAAAGACTATCCTGACGCCGCATGATGTCGATTGACGCAGATCCCGTTATGAGCGACATGGAGCGCAGATCGTCACAGTGAGGTATGGTTGAAAACCGTAGATTCACCGTCCAATCATGCAGAGGATTTACATGGACGAAGCACAATAGGACCTGGTAGTTATTCTTGGTGATCACGTCGGGTGAGTGAGCGCCATCGGTAGTGGCAGGGTCGGGGGGGTTGAGATACACGCTGTATGCAGCACGGCTAGACGGCGTTGATGGGGGTGGGCAGATCGATGCGGCGGAGATAGTACTAGGGATGCAATCGGGAGGAGGGGGGGGTCGAGTAAATTCAGGGTCAAATAATGCCCAAGGCCGCGTGTTTTTTAGAAGATATTATATTACCTAATTTAGAAATGTGTGGATCACAGCGTACTTGTCGGAACCAAATTGGAAAGTGACGGCGGAAGCAAAATTATGTCTTGAAAGGGGCCCGGCGGAGTGTTTAATTTGGTAAAATTGAAGTGAAAGAGTTTCTAAATTTGGAGATATGATCAATTATGGTAGTCTAGTGCCTCGCATGTGGGGGCGGATTAGGGTTAGATTGCCCATGAGTGTAAAACCCGAGTGAAAACGGTTCAGTTTCTGATTTCAGTCCCTCCCCTCAAGCGTCATGGCAGACGAACCACGTTCAAAGACACAACCAAGATCAAACGTTAGGTCAAGAACAAGCCCTCCTCCCAACGAACATGATCAAAGACCTCCAACAAAGAGAGCAAGAAAAGCTATCAATTGCGAACCTTGCAGAAATTCAAAACTCAAGTGTGATAGGTCAGTACTAATTTCAATACTACTACCAACCATTTGCTCATGACAACAGAAATCGTCCATGTTCCAGTTGCGTTCTAAGAGGTCAGTACAATCCTTTTGGTTGTTTGAAAAAAAAACAACTCAACATCACAAAGGCACTATCGCATTATGCTACCAGGACGCTCGTGGTCACGAATCAGACTTGAACCTACGTCCAGATGACCAGTATGACTTTTTTTTCATCCCAATGAGTCTCATGTCTTCATGTACAACCAGAAATGCCTCTAGAGTGGACCCAATGCAAGAAATAACTCGTCTGAAACACAGCGTTTCATTACTAGAAACTTTCATTATTGCAAACCACCGAAATCTTCCATTCAAACGTCCACTAGACCCTCCAATCTCAGGTCCTCCCAGTCCACTCAAGAAAGAGCCTCAAGATTCTGACTCCGTTGATCGCGACAACGCTCCCGGCATGATCGGCTCCCAGGGACATGGCGGTTTCTACGCTGGTACTACCTCTGTCGTCACTCACCTCACAATGGTCTGTTCTCTTCATCTTATCCATTTATCCTCCTCACACAATCCAGAACGAGTCACGCGCTTCAGATGACCCAATGGACAGACACCCCTCCCAAGAAGGCCTCGTCACAGACGAAATCGCTGCTTCCACTCATGAATACGACAGAGATCTCCTAGAGGTCCTCCCAGCACTCGAAACAATCGATGCACTCATTATCTACTACTTTGAATACTGCAATTGGATTTACCGTCATGTGAACCAATCCGCATTCACTTCCGCATGGTCTCGCTTCAAGAGCGGCTCTTCCCCGGATAGAGTTGTCCTCGCGACTGTCTGCATGATCATGGCTATCGCCGTTCATTACTTGCCTCACCGCGACCCCATCATCGCACATCTCGCAGACAACCATGAAGAACTCGGAAAACGCTTTTACGACGTTATGCGTACAGCACTTGATCGACATCGTGCAGAGTCCAGAACTTATACTCTCGAACTCGTAGAATGTCTCCTCATCCGTTCTCACTATCTAAATCTTAGCAAGACAGATAGTGAGGAAATCTGGGCAATTCGCGCCGAGTTAGTCAGCATGGGCCTCGCAATGGGTCTACACCGCGACCCGTCTAGGTGGAGAATGAACAAGGAACTTGCAGAGAGAAAGCGCTGGGCATGGTGGCATATCATATTACTCGAACGGTGCGTCCCTTCGTTTACCTTACGTACACGCCTAATTCTTCCCAGATGGCAAGCATTCATGTTTGGCCGTCCTCTTGCCGTAGCTTCCCACCACTTTGACACTCAACTTCCCTCCGTTTCCCCCATCACTCCCACCAACCCGCCGCAACCACGTCTTTACGCACCAAACCTCGCACTCTTTCGCCTCGCCTACGTCCTGGGCGACATCATGGACAGCGCCGTCTCGCTTCGCTCAGTGTCGTATGACACGATTATGGCACACGATAAAGCACTCGTCAACTGGATGGAAACCTTGCCCCAGGAGCTCGATCTGGATGAGTTCAGGATCGCACGTGCCCTCGCAAGCCACGATACTGTCACCAGAAGACTAGGCGTACAAAGTGTCATTATCCGAACAAGCTACTATCACATCCGCTTCACTCTCCATAGACCATATGCCTCCGCATCACCGTCTCGCTCCCTAAATGACAAAGACAAATCTGATAAGGACCCCAAAGATACCACCAAATCCGAACGCCAAGCAAACAGCCTCGATATAGCAGTAGGCAGTGCCGACAAACTCATCACCCTTGTCGATCACGCCCGCCCAGACTTTCTTGCAAATGCCAGCCTAGCAGTACCAGGCCACATGTCCTGGGGCCCCTTCCACGTATTCAGTGCCGCTATGTTCTTCTCTTTCCAACTCATCTCAAATCCAAATCAACCAGGCGCAGGCCTCTTCCGCGCAAACATCAAGAAAGCACTGGGCACTCTCGATTTAAGCCGTGGACAAGCTGTTGCAGACCGCGCACTCGATATCCTAGGCGCCCTCCAACCCCTCTACGAAGTCGGATTTGCAGACATGGAAGCAAGCGAACGCGAAAGCGTCAAAGGACGTGTGCTCGGGCTCGTCAAAACCCTCGCATTCCCCTATCATGATCAATCACGTTCATCACGGAGCGCGGCAGGCGACAGTCCCAATAATTATTCAGGCAGTCCAAGCGGTTACATAGGCAGCCCAGGTGGTGGGTACGCAGCTGGGAGTCCTAATAATGGCGCAGCGGTGTTTGGCGGAAGCCCGAACGCGAGCGCGAGGAGGAATAGTATTGATTACCCGCCTAACGCGCATACAGCCCAACCGCGGTACGTACCACCCAATACGTCCCCGCCCTATCCCTACCCCGAGAGTAGGGGGTATAGTGATGTGAGGGGGTCATTTGATGGTACAAGGTATGCGGATGGGGCTTCGAGGACGGTGCCTACTTCTGGTGCTGGGGCTTCGACGGCGACGTATCCGGATCCGCCACCTCCTGCACCTGCGCGAAATCCGTATCCGCCGTCAGGGTCAGGGTCGGCATCTGGTTCGGGATCTGGGTCTGGGAACCCGTACCCGGCACCACCGCCACCTCCATCGCAGACGCAACCATATCCAGATTCTGTACGATCGTATCCAGCTCCGCCTGACGGGAAACATCTTCAAGCCCCCTACCCCGACACACGGCCCTATCCTGTACAAGGTAGCATGGGAGGGAGCAGTTCATCATATCCCTATGCATACCCGACACCAGTGGAGGAAGAGTCGATGTGGGGAGCGTCGTTAAGCCAGGCAGAGTGGGCACGGTTTCTAGATGTGATGCAGCGACCTACGGGGGACAGGGGATGAAACTTGGACATGGGTATTAGCAGCAAGATGCATCACACGTAATCAACCGCCTTGCTACAGACGATCACGACAACACGACTACTACACCGCACTTTGACGACATGTACGTTTTCATTCTCATTTTGGATTTAGATACCTCTACCTACCTGGCATTTTTGCATCGCATTTTCTACCTATCCGACGTTGCATTCTTAATTATCTCCCATGCTCATACATAACTCTCATGCGCATCCCATCCCATCCCATGTCCATGTCCATCACGTACGGTATTCCGTTTTCTTTTTTTGTTTGGTTGTCATCGAATGGCGAATGCATGATTGAGACACCGGGTAATTTTTGTATTCCCTACTGTCGAGCGATATCGCATTCCCCCTCCACACACACGCATGCACACCGACGCCGAGATAATTCCCATTCCCCACACCAAACGACTATTCCCCACACACCTACGCCCACGCCCATACTCCTTTCTTGCGAGCCGTTGAAGCTTGACCCCCCTGTCTAACCCCACCGAACGGCGACCCCCCGTCCCGTCCCAGCGCACCCCCCGACGCCGCAAACCCGTTACCCAAGTGTTACCCACCGCACGACGGCCCTTGTACACGTGTCCGATCCATTCGCTTGATGTACGACATACTTACATAGTTATCTAGCTTTTTTGGTCCTTCCTAATACTTATTTACTTATCACTTGCTGTGTTCTGTTCTCTGTATTGCGTTTTTGTGTATTGTACGTTTGTATCCGATGTATCTATTGAAAGTCCTTGGAAGGGATAGCTGTTTCTTGCACCGCCCCAGCTTGAGGTAACCGTGACGAACTTTTGACAAGGTGCCTTGTCTGGGATACTACCTGTCGAAGGCTACAGCCTACTCAATTAACCACGCGCTGCCTCATACGTATGGTTACTGCGGGGGAAATATATTATAACACATATGCATGTTCAATTTCAACGGCGTCAAGTTCTATCGATAATGGACGGAAATTTGCAATAAATCCCGTTGCAACGCAAGCTCGTACGTTATTTTGTTTCAGATCTGGCCATCACGTTGCGTTCATTTCAAGTAGGTGCAAGTCTAAAAGGTGTCGTGAGGTTGTCTTATCTGCCGGAGGAGGCATGGGTTTTCAGAAGGCTTCATTTTACTTGACTTCCGAATTCGAGCTAAGGAATTTGAATTTTAAAGCGATGATGTTTTTGAGACCAAAATGCTACGTACTAACTTGTGTAGCAAGAGAATCGCGACTCCTACCCGACGATGCGGGGGCGTATCGGAACCGCTGAGCCTGAGGATCCCGATACCTACACCCTTGGTCTTTTATTCGCAAAATCTCGTTCGACGGCGTGGCTGGCCGGCGCATCCCCAATGC
Source organism: Suillus decipiens (assembly GCA_016695475.1). Classification (NCBI taxonomy): domain Eukaryota; kingdom Fungi; phylum Basidiomycota; class Agaricomycetes; order Boletales; family Suillaceae; genus Suillus; species Suillus decipiens. The sequence continues at coordinate 268,299 of MU172948.1, forward strand.
GTAGCTAGCATCATATGGGGATTTATCGACACAGATTAATCAACAGATATGTTTCCAAAGACGGTGGCTTCTCACGAGACGGGGAACTCGACGCCGAAACCAGCATAAACAACAATCCATCTTCACATCTGGCAGCGGATGATCGTTCGTCCCTGCATGAAACCTGCAATTGAGCATATAAGTACCCTACCAGTATAATAATATGGGACTTGATCTTGCTTTTGGCCCCACCACATCACAGGCGACCCACCCATGAGGTTGGCGGGCGTCTGGATGTACCCGTATGTGGTTAGCTGGGGCCGTGTGGTCGGAATAGCGCGCGAAAGAGGCAAATGCAAAGAACGCTGTACATAAGTTCCAGATCTGCACGAATTTACATAGACAATAAGCGTGAACCTGGGCAGGTACACCTACCGCAAACATTTCCACCGTCTCGTCGGCGGCGAGGTCATAGGTCATATGCGGAGAATGAAAGCCCGAACATGCAGTCGGTTATCGTGATGGTGTACAATAATTCCAAATTTCGATGAAAAACTAAAAGTGAGTAGCTCACGCAGGAAAGGCTTGGCGAGTAAAAGTACGAGACATATTTGATAAGTGAAAATTGACTCGAGCAGATTCGTCGCCACTCGAAGTCCTTTGTTGCCTTCTAGTAGCGTATGTTCCTGTCTTTCATCTGGGATGACATTCGCAACGAGCTCCGAGTGATGCAGCCCAGGTGTCAACGATGCCTGGACAACTGCTCGGCTGACGAAGATCGGGATCCATCCCTGAATATTAAGGACTAGAATAGTATACGTGATGGAGCTGGGATTCCCATTGGGAAAGAATGGCAACACAGGGTTTATTGACATTCTAGTGCTGGCGTAGTTGTCCCAGATCTACATGATGAGTGTGGCCATGCTGCATCAAGCCCCCAAAGAGAAATGACAATTATTTGGATGCTGGGGTGAGTATACCATGCCGAGGGCTGTGTCTCTGACGGCTTCGCAGGACCTTCTTCCATGTCCCGGCCAGACATACAACGCATGCACCGGAAAGTAACCAGGGCCAATTGCGCAGTGGACCAGTGCGGTAGTCAAGTCAAAATGTGAGGAGCTCCACATCAATATTAATATTTTGACAACCCGCATTCCTGACAATGCGTCATCACCTGGAGGAGCCGACACAAACTGAGGAGAGGCAACCCTCCGGCGGCAATAGACACTGTTATATTCGGACCGTCTGACGCGAGGACGGAATCATAACCCAGGACAACTGAGAATGAGGTGTAGGATACAATGAGGACGGCCATGATACCATTAAGCAGGGCACCAATAGCGTTATAATATCCATAAGCTGCAGCGAGAAGACGCAGACTGTTATTAAAATGAAGTCGAGACTCCGTGGCCAAGGCAGAGCGCAATGGGATGCTGGCATGTGAAAAGCCTATGGGCTCGATGCATAATGTGATGATCAAGTTTAGTATCAGGGTCAGTATCTCCATCTGCAGGTCCAACTGAGTTATGGTAGCGTTGTCAATAGGCTCGATGGGAACCACATTGATCACGGTTACTCCCGATGGTAGTAAAAATCGGTTATAGACTCGACAGTGGACCTCGTGTCAGATATTATTATTGAGGCAAAGTCTCGACGATGCAGGAACGCGTCGTATGCAAGAAGACTGCATAGGTTCCAAGTTTGTTCTGTCGGTGTGGAAGAAGCTGGCATGAGAAGATATAGGACGCCTAGCACACTATGGATATACGGATCTCTCGCCTGATGACCACAGTAGCTTCTGGGCGTATATGGAACATCATGAATCATGATAGAAGGGCGGTAGACCGGTGGTTCGCTAGAATTGACAGAGGATTCATTTCTGCCTCGCGGCAATCAAGATCGACTTGGAATTCAGTCAAGCCTGATACTATATCCTCCTTGCAATTGTACTATAAACATATCTGTGTGTGAGATTTGATGACGAGGATAAGGCCATTGTCATACTGACCAACAACCCCCCGGCGACGTTCGACATGACATGCGATGGACTTAATGAGACAGATGAATAATGAATAATACAAGGTGATGGTACTTACCGGTGAAATCTCAGTTACCAGTTCTCGCGCGAATGACCGTGGCATTTGAGTTCAACAGTATGTGGCTATTCCCGAATTCATTCGACTTCGTCCTTCTTCCCTCTTTCTTGTAATATTGGCGCCGGTGATCATTCCTCATTTTGGCACCAATACTGCCTCTGCCGAAGACCACCCCTTGGTTTCCCTTCAAGTCGAATGTCATCATGAACAAGTAAACCTCTTTGCGCGCGAAGGACAAGTCGAACAATTGCTGTAAGATTTCTCTTCAGCAGGCGTTCAGAAGACTCCATAGGGCATGAATAGGTTCGGCTAGACGATCTTGATGTATACGATATCATGAGGAGCTGTCATCCGCACAATAACGACAGGCGACCGCCGTCTTTGCTTATTTCCGTCAATACATGATCTGTATTATGTTTGTCAACCCCTGTTTGGATAGCTTGCAAGCTTACGTAGGACCCACATTCAATGTTCAGGTGCAATACACCCAACCCTGACGCGTTCGGCTCCTTATCACTCTCTTTCTTGTCATTACGCGATACAAAGGTAATGATAAAAATGATTAGTACTCTCCTCCTGTGTAATCCCACTTGGGAAGAAGGGGATTAGCTTGCACCTAAAGTACGAATGCAATGGCGGCTACCACTTTGGAGTTTGGATTTTCTCGCATCGCATTTTGCACCAAGTTCCTCGCGCCTACACAAGACATGGTAAGGATTCTAGGAATGAAAAGACACAGGTCATCAGGAGTGTAATATTAATGCAAGAATACTTCTAAGAGAAGGTTCAGAGTGTGGCCTGCCAAAGAAGTGGCCTCAGGCTATCGTGAGAATACGTTCAACTGTCTTCCAGCGCAGACAACTCAACGTTGCAACATGCACGGGCTCCGCTACGGATGTGGCCTTATCAAAATATCGAGAAAATCAGTTGGTCGCTGGCATCGATATTATAATAAAACTGTACAATCATACCTATTATCGCTGGTATACAATATACACCCTGCAGTGAAGAGTGCACCGCTGCGAGGTCAGCTATGAATGAAGCTCCGACCGAATTGAGAGCGGCCGGCACGCCTGAGTCTCAGACTTGACCCCAAACTATTCATTAGCTAGACCTTCGCGGGGAAGTCTTCTTCATGAAACGCATTCTGTGTCGCGCGGCTCGTGTCATAGTGTCCTTAATGACCAATGCATACTGCGCCAACTTTTTGCAGATCCGATCCAGGCGTTTGATTTCACATTGAGTACACCACCATTGCTATGATCTACCCATCTAAGATCAAACGCTTGGTGGAAATGATTGGTATCAGTACATAGTGGAAGAAGTTTCTCGTGTAATACTTCGCCGATATATTTCAGCTATTACAAGTGAGTCTACGACTATAAGTATTAACATAATGATTACCCGCCCCGCCCAGTGCCATAATACTACGTAGGACAAGACGACCTTCGCGAATGGTACATATTCCGCTTAATTTCCGATCCACGAAAGATATGCGAGCCACGAAGTGAACTCAAGGGCAAACAAATCTCATTGTAAAATGATACAATCAATTGCACCTCATACACATGCGCGTATAGGGAATCATGGTCTCCAGTACGGGTAGTAAAGGTGGGCAAACGTTGATGTTCCCCGGAATAAGTGTGCTCAGCCCCGGTCAATCAGGCAATAGCTTCTATGGGCCCTTCGTCGGCAGTCGAAGGCAACGACTCTTCGGTTGCTCGTTCGCTCGGCCATTTGGGCCCAAGTTCGCGTTTTGCTGAAATTCCTATGGCCTCAGTGATTCATTCCCGTGCACTCACAACCGATGTCGAGTTCGAGATCGCGTGTGGTCTCAATGTTGTATTTGAGATGAATGAGATTGCCGCATGGCCATCGTTTTGTGGGAAGACGAGACTCCCGTCTCCAATCCTCCATGTCTGGCCTTCAAGTGGTAACAATGTCTTATTGTCCTCGTAATATTTCTAGAAACCTCATGTATACTTAGGGTAATGTCAATCACACTGAACCTGCTGCTACAGATGGTAAATTAGAGTTATCTCAGTCTTTGTCCCTGTTTCATTGTCTCATAGACATTCAGAATCGAATTTTATTCCGGGCCGTGTCAATCAAGGACCCCATAGGTTTTGAAATCTCGTCAAGTGGAAGAGTCTAAGTAGCCTTGGCCAGTGTGGTTACCGCAACGGAATCAAAATCTGTTTCTCTTGAACTACGCAGGTTCAAAACCTGCTGAACTACAGTTTTATTTTCTATTAGAACATACTTTGACATTCATTCATGGATGGCTCTTTAGAGGTTCACTATAACTATTCTCAGACAGGTGGTTGCTACAACAGAATCAAAATCTGCCGACCACGACATTTTTTTCTATTGGAACACGCCTTGATATTCACCCATGGATGGTTTCTCATCGTAGGCCAGGATGTCCTTTATTTTCGTCGCTAATATTACACGTTGTTGCCACAACAGATGGTGATTCTCTTAAATTGTGCAGGTTCGAAACCTGCCGACGACATTTTCTTCTAAGTATCGGACACACTTCAAGTGATTCTCCTACTAATCATGGGAGTCGGGGACTATATTTGACAATTATGAACTTCCATAATTATCAGGGCTACAATCATAAATGAACTAATGTATGAGATCAGTATCAGGGAGGGCGTTGATGTTCACTGGGTTAATGGTCGTGCTCCACGAACCATCCGCTTGACTTAAAGCCGTGTATGCAACACTATCGAGTGTTACCACGACCACTGAAAAAAATAATTCAAGATTCGAACTAATAACCGACAAGGAAACACCTACCATCACCGACTTCAGCACGCTTGGCCTTAGGAGCAGTTGATGCTACATTGAGATGGAGTTTCTCGACATCATTCTCGACATCTACAATAGAAACAGTGAAGAAGTAAAACGCACTGTGGAGGTATAACTTGCCAGCGAAAACACCAACCACCTCGCCAGCGCCAGGGAGGGGAGCGGTCAATGCAGGAGCAATGACAGCGAAGATAGCAAAGAGCGCGAGAGCTTTAGAGCACATAGTAGTGGGGGGCGATTGAGGAAAGCAGGGAGGACGTGCAAGGGGGAGATGTAGGACAAAAAGCTGAGAGTACTTCGGTTTTCCGTGGCTCGAGCACCTGCATTTTATACTGCAAAGACGGGCTTGCCGATATTTGCTCAAGGAATAGGGTACCGAGTAATAGCACGGTTTCCGGTAAGTTAGTCAGATCACTCGAACCTTACTCGGTTCTAGTTTCTCTACAGCCTGAACACCCCTCACAGCATTCACAACGAAAAAATTCTAGACTCCATAGGACATGTTCGCTTTAGTTTATTGTTATCGAGTGATACATAATCTAAAGAGCCTCAAGATAACCTTCCGAGATTATGAGACGAACGGAGGGAGCGGGAGCGCTAGAAAACAAAGGTACGATCTCAGTTTCTTTCCAAGAACTCTATTAATGTGTGCGCTACCTAGAAAAAAAAGGTACGCTACGATTCGTCAGCCAATGCTGACATACATGGACTAGGTACTCACATCTCAGTTTCTTTCCAAGAACTGAGATGCTTGCGTCTATGGGCGCTTGACTTTATAGTCGGTGAGTAGGGATTCGGACGCACGTTCGAAACACTACATAATTATATTGTGTATTGTGAAGGTTGCCGCAGGTCTTATATAGTTCCTCGTCGGGCCTAGTCAATCATATATAGGATGATTTGATGCCTGTAGACCACTACACAGAGTATCTGCAGTGATTTAGAACGCACAGCGATCAGGAACATTGCAGGCAGAGAGACCTAGTAGTATTTTGAATATTCTTTGCTATCGGGGCACATACAAAGGTGTGTCTAGATTATAGCAATTACAAGGTGGACATATGCCCGAACCAAACCTTCTCTGGAAGCCATTGCGTCTTTGCATGGTTTATGCTTCACAAGCACAAATTAGTACTATGTTTTTTCATCGTCTGCTTTTGCAAGATATATTTCTTGCAGCCGAAGCTCCTGCATGCGTAGTATTATAACTGAAAGTCAATCAAATTTGAATTTTTCAAACAGTCGCGAGTCGCACAAGATGCAGAGCACGGTGGTCTGGCTTTCCATACAACATAGTACACATGACCATGTATTTTTTTTGGCAAAAAGTGGATCTTGTGCCATGGCCGAGTTATGGGTGTTTGAGGCTGATTTTATATATAGACGACTCCCTCCAAAGGTCAGATCACCCCGGAAAAATCTGGAATACAATAGGATGATTATACATGATTATAAAATGCTAAAATAAATTTCTCCGGGGCTCCATGTTCAGAATGACTCGATGCGGTGTTCTGTACAACATCGTCGCTCACCCTGTTTCTCTCCTGTTTGTTACCACAGCTGGCTTCTACCACATATATTCACGCAATCAATTTGTTCGTTCAGGCTCCCCACTTGTACCGATCTGGTGGTTTCTTAGTGCGTCCGAATACATGACATAGAAGGAAATCATTCTGCTGGCTAATCTAGCATAATCCCCGTATAAACTATGATTCTACACGGTGTGAAGAACTCTTTTATTCCTATAGCTGATAAACATTCTTTGGCCCTCCGACAATCCTACACGTGATAGGAATGAATTTAGGAAACAGAGACCGAATAACGGAGAAGGGTAATTGGGGAACACTCAGGCTCAATATGATGGATCCATTGAATAGATACTGAAGGTCAAGAGCCCGGATGAGTCAGGAATGTTGACTCAATAAATTAAAACAGGAGTTCGAGTATCGATTTGGCACTGCTTCAAGTTGAGTGGATAATCCCTTCCTTGGTTACGAATCTTCATCTTTTAGACGAAAGAGCCCTTCACGTCCGGTCAGCCCGCTGGATCGCATCAAGAATGTGTTTCAGCTTCTTTCAAGTCGCTAGAATCATAGCACGGCTGTACCCGACGTACCATGACATCCGGCCAAAAGGTTCAACGATGACAACTCGACCTATCTGAGAAAGGGATGCATTTCTCGTACGTAGAATGTATAACTGTTGTGTACCTAAATTCATGTAGCGCCACGCGCTTTTTTAACCTCTTGGTCCACTGCATCTGCCAGATCACCTAAAGTTTCGAACCTCCATGTCCACAGGCTTCGCTCCTTCAAATCGGGTTTGGTCCCGATAGTATTCTTCTCATGACGTGAAATCCACACACTATTAAGATTGTGAATATTTGCGGGCTCTATATCATGCAGAAGCGAGTTTGCTACAACAAGCACCTCGCGTGCCTCTATAGCCCAGGGTGGGCTTGGGTGTGGTAAGAGGGCGCGAGGCGCAGAGGAGATTTGCTGGAGTGCAGTTTCCAGGACCCTTGGGTCTGGTTTATACGCACTAAGTTGCTGAGCAGTGAGGATGAATGAGAAGGGGGAGAAGGGGGTCTCTGTCGGGTATTTGCTTTCACAAGTTTCATGAGTCTTAGATTTCAGCAACTCGTGTGTGCCGCCGAAACTTGCGTTGTCCACGTTGGAGAGAACCACTAGTACAAAGTGCTCCTTCAGTCTATGGAGGGCTTGGACGGTGTCTTCAAATGGCTGCCAAGTGGGTATGGAAGCTCCGAAGCGCTCGGCATCACTTGTTGCTAGCGTCGAGGAATCGGAAGCCAAAGCCAGATCTAAAGTGGCTGCTGAACTGGATACTCCAATCCCCTCCCCTTCTTCTGTGACTGCGGCTTGCCCACCGCGACCAAAATTTGTGTTAGCTTGACCACTGAGCTCCACCCAGACGAGCTCAAGGATCTTCGAGTATGCTACGCTCGGATTTTTTATTTGAAGATCTAGTTCCACAGCAGCATATTTCTCCAATACTTTTTCTCTCGGAGTGTCCTTGGGGAAGAGTGACTTGAGACTATTGTATATTCCGGATTCCCAGTCAATGAGGGTCCCATAAACATCAAAGACCAAAACTTTGTGAGACGTCAATTCAAGCTTAGGCATGGCAGAAAGCAGCAAGTATACTAGTTTATCACAGGATCGTAAAACGTACCCTTGTCCTTTCGTCCAAATCAGGATATCGACCCAGATCCGAAGCGTTACAATGATACTGCACGAGTCTAAACTCCGCAGTGTTCAAGCGGTGCGGAGTGTGAAAAGGCCGGCAGACATGTGACATGTGACACAATACTTTAGGGAAAACGTTTGCACTTTTCAGTAATTCTCCGCTGGATTAACATGTCTATTTTGAAAGAAAAAATTAGCACTGCGGCCTTGTACTGTCGATATTGGACCATCTCTCAAAATATTATATTTTCTATGTGGATATGTTATAGATATTTTCCCAAAAATGCTACCAGTTGCTCATCCTGATCTGATAAGATTAAGATGACAATTTTGGGCGCTTAGAACTCGTTCGAAGATTCTAGAAAGTTCCTTGATTCTGGTCCATTCTCAGTCATGACGAATAGAGACGATTACGGATTGTATAAAAGTACCAGGATAGAGGGGAAGTAACAAAGTGAAAGACTATACATAATCTGAAAGATTTATCTTCACAAACACCCATCTAACTAAGAATTTTCTTATCTCAATTCAACGAGCATGTCAGATGTGCGTATAGCATACCATTCAGATCATTGCCACTTGACGCGAACAAATACTTCTACAGGTAAATGCGCTGAAAGATCAGGGCAACAAGGCCTTTGCTGCTAAGGACTACGACAAAGCGATCGAGTTGTTCACAGCTGCCATCGCCATTGACCCTTCAAACCATGTCCTCTTTTCAAATCGGAGTGCCGCGAAAGCTGGAAAGAAGCAGTGGGCCGCAGCGCTAGAGGACGCAGAACAGGTGTGCCCTATCATATTCGGGTCTAGCATGCTGATGCCTATGTGGTTTTTAAGTGCATCAAACTCAATCAGTCGTGGTCCAAAGGCTACGCAAGAAAAGGGGCTGCTTTGCACGGTGCAAGACGATATGATGAAGCTGTCGAGGCATATGAAGCTGGTCTTAAATTCGAGGATAGCCCTGCCTTACGCAAGGGTTTACAAGAGGTGAAAGATGCAAAGGGTAGGCTACCCCTCGTCCATCCAAGTGAAAGCAGTCATTGACGTGCTACTGAATCCAGGCAGGGATGGATCTGACCGTGACTACTTAGGCCTCGGAAAATATTTTGCAGACCCAAACCTCATTGGCAAGCTGGCGACTAACCCCCGGACACAAAAACATCTTGCCGACCCAGCGTTTGTGCAAAAGGCATGTTTCCACTAACATTTCGTTCGATACAACTAAACGACCTCCCCAGCTCAAACTCTTCCAACAAAACCCCGCACTCGCTGATTCGTGCGTTTAGCTCAAAACCCCTGTTCCTTGGCAGTACTCAACCATCCCCTATAGAGCTCTCCAGTCAGACTCCCGCATGATCGACGTCCTGGGTGTCGCCATGGGTATCGATATGCAAGGTTTCTCGCGTGACAGCGAAGATGACTTTGCCGGGCTTCCACCTGGTTCTAAGTATCCTCCTCCAAAGGCTCGAACACCTCAAACCCCAGCTGCATCCACATCGAAAACTCCTGCGCCAGCACCGGCACCAGCACCAACACCGGCCCCCGAGCCCGAAGATGTCGAAATGACATCTGAAGACGCTGAAGAGGCCAAAGCCAAGGCAGACGCACTCGCCGCAAAGGCTCAGGGCGCAGAGCACTACAAGGCACAACGCTTTTCCGAAGCTGCAGAATGCTTTAAGAAGGCTTGGGATCTGTGGCCCAAGGACATCACGTTCCTCGGCAATCTCGGTGCTTCATATCTCGAGGCAAAAGAATACGACCAATGTATCGCAACTTGCGAGTTGGCTGTGGAGGAGGGCCGAGGAGTAAGTCGTTCTCTTCTATGTACCAGACGTCTTTTAATGCAGGATTCAGCTTCGCGCAGACTACAAGATTATTGCCAAAATTTTCGGCCGTATCGGGACTGCGTACACCGCAAAGAACGACCTAGTGTCTGCAAAGAAGTACTTCCAAAAGTCGCTCGCGGAACACCGTGAAGCCACCATCCTCGCGAAGCTCCAAGCCACCGAGAAAGCTATCGCCGAGGCCGAGCGGCAGGCGTATATTGACCCCGCCAAGTCTGCCACCGCGCGCGAGGAGGGTAATGCTGCATTCAAGAGCGGCGACTTTGCAAAGGCCGTGAAATTGTATGAAGAGAGCATCAAGCGTGATCCTGCAGATGCCAGAGGATACAACAACAGAGCAGCGGCATACATGAAACTCATGGCACTGGCTGAGGCACTGAAGGATGCCGACAAGGCAATCGAGGTCGATCCTACATTTGGTGAGTTTTCATTGCGTCCGATTCTCCGCACTCAATTTTTTAACATTGCTCCAGTCAAGGCATATATCCGGAAAGCCACGATCTTGCAAACGATGCGCGAGTATAGTAAGGCTCTTGAAGCTCTACAAGCTGCTTCGTCAGCCGACACCACCAACGCACATGCGCAAGAGATTCAAGCTCAGGAGTTCAAGATCCAGCAATCCTTGTTTTCTCAGCGTGCCGACGAGACGGAGGAACAGACCCTCGAGCGAGCCATGAAGGACCCCGAAGTCGCTGTGAGTATTATCCGATCTTGTCGTGTAATTGTGGTGTTGACCAGAGATCCTTATGCAGCAAATCATGGGCGACCCCGTGATGCAGCAAATTTTGCAGCAAGCGCAAGGCAATCCTGGCGCATTACAAGATCACATGAAAAACCCTGTTGTACGCCAGAAGATTATGAAACTCATCAACGCAGGAATTATCAAGACACGGTAATTTGCACGGTCATGCATTCATGTTTGAATCACACTATTGTAGTTATCTTGCTTGTACCAGTTCAAATATTGTTTGGTATATCAACACTTTCAACTACTGTTCCAAACTTAGTTGTACAATACATGCCTGCCTTCGCTAGCTTAAATCAAGGTGACGCCCAAGAGTAATCCAGCATTTGCACATCTCTAAACAAGTCCTGCACGCTCTTAACGCGAGTAACCCACTGCTCCTTCGTAGTCAACCTCTCAGCGTCCACCTCATGCCAAGCCTTTACACTCGCATGAACCTCCTCGAGCGTGCTAAGCCCTACCGCCACAGGCACCCCAATCTTCCTCGCCCGCGCAAACGCATACTGCAGCGCCAAGTCAGGAAGACCAGTCCCGGTCACATCCCACTCGTTACTGAGCTGTACAGCCCTCTTCGCAGCCTCCTTGATCTCGAGTGGCGCAGGGTGCGCCTGAAGAGGCGAAGGCCGCAAGAGACCCATAGCTATCGGCGAGGCATTAACAACTTGCTTCACTCCTGCGCGTGACTCGAATGCGGATTTGAATTGCTCAAGGGTGCTGTTCTGGAGGGTGAGGTGGCAGAAGGACATAACGAGGTCCACCGGCTTCCCAAGGCGCTTCTGGATGAGAATTGCGAGACGCAAGAGAGTTGGGAGTGGGAAGCCTGATACGCGTTTATGAGAAAATTGATAGTGTCAGATATAGAGTGCACTCACCGCTGATCCCGACGCGCTTGATGACGCCTCTGTCATCTCGCAGCTCGAAAAGTTTCTTCACAGCTGATAAAACCTTGTGATCCTTGTCCGTATAAGTTTCACCCTCTTGATCTTCATTCAATCCGTATTGCTCCCTCTCTTCCCCAAGAGCAGTAACGTGGTTTCCTCCTCTTTTAGGGAGTTTCTCGTCCGCGACGAATTCGACATCATGCAAGTATACGACGTCGAGGTAGTTGGTGTGCAGGCGCCGGAGACTGCGCGCAATACTACTCTCGATAGCCTCAGGGGTATAATCAAATTCGGTAGGATAACGGCCGACTTTGGTGATCTACACAATGGGTCAGTGTTGATCATCCTGCACTATTTCATGAGTACATATACCAGGGTATACGAATCCCGAGGGAATTCATGCCTCAACGCTCGAAGAGCGTTTCCGAGGATGATCTCAGAATCCCCATAGTATGGTGCAGTATCGAATGCATTCAAACCATAGCTATCGATCGACTTCTCAGAAATGCGTTTCGCATCGTCTAGCAAGCCACACACCGTAAAGCCAGTCTGGCAGCCCGCAAGGGTGTTACTCCAGAAATATGATCGGCTTCGTTATAGATGCGGGAAAACGTAGCAGTACCAAAGATGATCGCAGGGAAGCCATTCAGAGTCGTAGTCTGATGATCGAAGTCAGCACAAGGCCGAGATATCGAGCATGCGAGTTACCAGCTTGTACGCCTCCTTCGGCTTGTCAGCGTCATCATCAGGTATCTCATTGAGAGGAGGAAGAGGATAATTAGGATCAGGAGCGTCGAAGTGGATCACCATACCGCTTAATAGGCAGATCGTCAAATAAGGGGATAAAATAATTGCAATTCTCGTTTCGTTGTCTTTTCACACTATCCGACAGGTCCCAAGACCAAGAACTAAAAGCAACGATCCGGCCCGAAGTGCATGACATGGTCACACGGAACAGTCATGTAAAGAGGAAGACAGATTCCAGAATATAATTGAAATGTGTTATGAGAAGGAGTATAACTGATAGAAAGGTATATCACTCCTCCAGTGAGCTCAAATTATAGCTTGTCCCTCGACCAGCTGGCAGTATCAGTGGGTTAGTGCAGCCCACGCATTGAGTATACGACACACCTCTTCGCAAACTTCGAGTTAACATCCAACAATTTGGTGTTTTCATCTTGTTTGACGTCGTTCCAGGGGGTGGGGTTACTCTTCGTCCAAACGACTGCTCGCTCGTTTGTTAGCAGATGCAAATAACGTCGGGAGGCAATCATGACGTACCCATAGGACCACGAGCGAGGCGGGTCAAATACCAGCCTGCGCCACCGACGGCCAAACCAATAACGGCGTAGCTGTTCAGTCGTCAATAAAACTCAACTTCGAAAATACAAACTCACATAGGAATTGCCTGAGCGCAGTAAACCAGTCAGCTCATGCAAGCACAAATTATCGGAAACATACCTCGATGGCAAACCAGTTGCGCATGAAAGTACGTGGTCCCCGGGGTGCTACCATGGTGGTGGTTAACGTTGAAGTTGTTGAGGCCTTAAGCTGAAGTTCTGGATTGACCGAATTACTCTCATTTTGTTCCCACGCTCACCAGCCGGGACCTACCGACTTCAAGTTCCAATCTCACACTCGCTCACAAGAAATGCATAAACATGAGAAATAGAAATATGAGCATGAAGACAGTCTTCAAGTGATTTTAGAAGGTACGTAATGATATAATACAAAGACAACAGTATTGGCATATGATAACATGACTTGCCCCTCCTCGGGCAGCCATAGCACGACGAAGAGAAGTGAGGGGGATATGAGAGTATGTGGCACGTCAATCGGAGATGTAGGGGGCGCCATAGAAAAGAAAAAGGCATACGGCTAGGACAGGCATATATCAGGGAACGTACTCGCAGGATTCTTCACAAGAAAATATCGGTGCCCTTGCAAGCACCACAAGGGGCGACCGCAAGACAGCGTCCTATGCCGTTAATGTGGTTGTTGCCCAGTTGATTCTTCAGCTTCTCCAGCTGTTGATCCCTAGAAATAAATACCCTTTCGATCGAGCGTCGTACACTAGGATAGGCACCAGCGAATGGCGATGCTGCCTGTGCAACATCATCAGTCGAGCTAACTGAAGTTCTAGGCGTAGTGCGCGACACAGCTGCAGCCGCACCCGGCGTCCACGAGAGGGGAATAAAATTCGACAATGTCTGGAATGAAAATCGTGCCGCAAGCGGTGAAGACATAATTGATGATAAAGATGAAGTCGAGGTGTATTGGTCAGGGTATTCAAAGGTGTCCAAGGTGTCTGATTTTGCTTCTGTTATCTCCTCAGAGGTGCCGTAGTATCTGAGAGTTGCGCCGTTGGCTGTGAAAATCAAAGAGAAAAAGTTAGAACCCACTCATGGATGATCTGAGGCGAGGCTTAAATGCCGAACCATTTGTAGCACCCTTGTAACGCATTGGTGGAACAGGAACACGAGATTTCGAAGGACTGAAAATCTTGGATGGCGATGGCGAGACTGGTTGAGGAATGAAGGATGTGGTGGCCCTGCCGCGCCGTGATGGAGGGGTAATAAATGACGTCGCCGAATAGTCTGCTAGGCCATTAAAACGATCAGATGTGCTTCTGGGCGGTGTAGCTGGAAAGGGTGGTGAGAGCGGCATGAACGAGCGCAGTGAAGTTGCACGAGGAATTGACGATGGCGAGCTACTTGTCCGGCTCGATGGACGGCTGCTGCTCTCCGGAGTCGGTGGCAAAGAAGACGGCGGAATGATCGGCTCCTGTACCCTAGACTGGGGGAAAGCGAAGAGAGAAGCATCATCTTCCTCACGATCCAAAGGCTCATAGATAATGTCAGGTTTTCTTGCGACAGATGCCGGATCAGACTCAATCGGGGGTGTGATGCAGATGATAGGTGGAGGACCGCAGACAGTTGGCGGAGGGTTGAATGTGAAACGGATACCGCCCTCGACTTCCTCGCCAAGGAGTTCGCCGTCATTCTCGTCATCGGCTTCGGCTTCGTCGTCGTCTTCTTCTGGTACAACTTCCAGGCTCCTCGGCGTCGGAAGGTCGACGACGGTGCCAACGTCAGAAGGGATGACAAAAGGTGGTAGTTCATCGTCATCGTCGCAGGAAAGACCGAACGTCGACGTGAACATTGCTTTGCCCATCTCCTCAGAACCAAATGGGGGGGAATTTTCGAGGTCATCGAAGCATCCAAAGAACCGGTCAACCTCATCAATATCACGCTTGACTGTGACAGGCTGACCCCTGGGAAACGTCCACGTCTTAGAAAGTGAATTGTGTCGAGAATGTGGAGACTTCGACGGAGCGGGATTGGACAATGAGTTGAGTCGATTTGTAGCCTCATTCAGGATTGAGACTGGTGTGATGTTGAGTTCGTCTCCGGAGCCGATGGATGAGCCATCTGGACTCTGGAAACTGAGGTCCGAGTCTTCTGCATCTTCGTAGCCAGCCAATTCATCCTCCTCATCAGAAAAATTGCCGTTGTCCTCGTACTCGCCCTCGTCTTCCTCTGTGACGGCATCGAGGGTTAATTCAGCCTTGGTAAAGCTGTGGTCGACAGACTCGACATCGGTTGAAGAGCTGTCAGAGTCGATGGACTGGAAGTTAAGTTCACGAGGACGGGTGCCATAAGACCGACTAGGCACTGAACACTTGTCCTGCCCACCGACAGAAAGTGAAATAGTGGGTGTATTAAGTAATCCAGCGTCGTCGAGGATTTTCTCCAGTTCCACACGCCTGGTTTGCTCTTGTTCTAGTGCGGCGCGGAGGCGAATGACCTCATCAACTGCATTGTCGGCATCTCGCAGACGAGCACGCAACCTGTCCAGCTCCTCCCTCATCCCACTGCATTCCTTCTTAAACTGCTCGTTCTGGTTTACTGATTGCTGGAGCTCGGCATTTATACTACCGAGGGCTTTGTCCAGGCTACGCTTCTCGACTTCAAGTAGACCAAGTCGCGAGCGAGCCACCCAGGCTTCTCTTCTCTCAGCCTCAACTCGCTTTGCCAGGACGCCGGCTTGTTTGTCTGCGTCAGCTACACGCATGCGCCATCCATCCACATCTCTCTTCAGTTCGTCACGCTCAGCTTTCAAATCCGAAATAAGTTGCAGCATCTCGTCACTTGGCTCGGACGACGCTGCCGAAGCCTCAGAAGCCATGGAAAGGGGACGCGATCGAGACATTGATCGCGAACGTAGCGTGCGCTCGAGATCCATTATACGAGCTAGAAGCACGTTGTGCGATCTAAATAAAAAATGTTGCTCAGTTGTGGTAAGGGACTGTTCTGCGATGCATTCGACGTCATTCATCTCTGAAGAACGACGGTCGGGAGGAGTCGAATGAGGCGTGGGCGAGACACCCATGTCGCGAGGAACAGAGGTAACAGAGCGTTTGTATGAAATGCTGCTGCGTTTCCTGCTGATATGGCAGAGTGAAGAGCTTTCGGATGAAAAAGAGCGACGTGAGGCGAGACTGAAGGAACCAGAAGAACATGGCGTGACGGTGGTGGAGTGGCGATTCGAGCTGCTTTTCGTGAGCTTGGCATTCGTAAGTGAGGTGTCAGAGCCGGATGTCAAAGCGAGCGATCTCAGGCCATTGGGCTTCGGTGTAAGAGTAGGCGTGGGGAGATTTCCGGGTGTGCAACTGACAGCATTTCCGGAAACAAGAGAGAGGGGCCTGAGATTGAGGCTAGCAGGACGGTGACGTGGAGTAGACTTTGTCACCGTAGAGGCTGGAGTAACGAGGGGAACAGTGGGAATTTCGGTAAGTTCCTCGACAGCCTCAACAACTTGAGCGGGACATTCTTCTTGGGATACCTCTTCTTCCTCTTCCTCCTCCTCAACTAGAGTCTGAAGCTGATCTTTGGAGGTAGAAGTGGAAGGAAACATTTTGCCGAATGAATCACGCTTGCTCATGAGGCTACTAATGCCATGCCCACTGATACCGGTACCAGGAGGGAAAGACGGCTTGGTTGCTACGTGTCATTTGTAAATATGAGCTGTGGGATCAAACGAGGCAAAACTCACGGAACTCAAAGGACTTTGTCACATCGGGGGACGTGATATCAGGAATTTCGACCTTGGAGAAAGCCATGTCAGGCTTGCCCTCAAGAGCCCAGAGTGCCCTGCGACGAATAGAATCCCTGTCGCCAAGATTTACATTATCATCTGAACTGACTGCTGGAAGGTCAGGAAGAGACACGCCCATAAGCTCTGCCGACTCGCGGCGAGTTGAAACAGAAGAACGACGCCTGTGATGGGAATTTGGGCGCTTTGAAGGGGGTACGTTTGAAGGTATGTTATGGAAAGAAAATTCAACTGGAGAGGGGAATGAAGGTGCAGAAGCAGAAAGCGATAATGTTGAAAGAGAAGAGATTGAACTGTTGCGAGAGCGAGACCGTCCGTGCGAATGCTTTGGAATGTAATTGTTTAAACTATTGGCTGGAGCGCCACCACCCATCTTGAATGATTCAAACTAAACGCGGGGATATGAACCTAAGTCAAAGCAACCAGAAATCCACTAACCCTCTGTTTGGCTACCATATTGGATTCCTGAACTTTGTCAGAAGCGTCGAAAGTTTGGTCCATAATAACGGTGGAAGGAGTGTAACCTGAAGAGACTGTGGTTTAAAAGAAAGTAAGGACCGTACGCTTAAGACGTCGGAATGGCAGGTGTCGAGGTTGTTGGTGATGGCGAGCAGCAAACCGCCACTCGAACCAATTCGCATCATCCAAGTATGTTCAAGTTTTAAACTCCGCTTCGCCACCCTGTGATTCTACCTGTGAATTAGATGCGCTTGTGGGACAACCCTGTATATCCTCTAGCGCCTGTGGAAGACCATAATGCATATATGGGTGCATGAGCCGCCATATGTGAGCTGGCAATATTGTAAATTGCTTTGTTCCCTATCGTGACTTGCAAAGTGCAAGGCGTCTGTCCAAATGCGGAAACCACTATCACGCGCCCCTAATATGCGCTTCATTAATTATTGCTCGGGCGGAATCATAAATTCGCAGTCTTTTGTTCTCGCTCTGATAGCCTTAGCACAACCACGCAAGTAGAACTCATATTTATTTTTTTTGGGTGAGTGCATCATGAAAGGTGAGTAATTAAAAGTAAGTAAGTCTATGTAACAAATAGCATGAGAAGAAATAAATGCGATA
Source organism: Suillus decipiens (assembly GCA_016695475.1). Taxonomy (NCBI): domain Eukaryota; kingdom Fungi; phylum Basidiomycota; class Agaricomycetes; order Boletales; family Suillaceae; genus Suillus; species Suillus decipiens. The sequence goes on from MU172948.1 coordinate 286,059, forward strand.
GATATGCAAATGCGAGGCGTATATATTGCGGCGCGATGAAGCGAAGCATGCAGGACCGAACAGCTAAGCGTGTCCATGGACGCAGATTTATGAAAAAAAGTACTGTGACTTCTTGATCGTCTCCACATCAAAATCACCCTTCTTCGGCAACGGCGGAAGCACAGCGCTCAAATCAACGAATTTACCCGCCAGAATCGAATCAACGTCGTCCTCATCTGCACAGTCATCATCCACCTCATGTTCCCCAGCTGCAGAAACATCCTTTTCAGCACCTTCGATCACGATCACCTTTTTAATGGGTCGTCCGCGTTTTCCTGTCTTGGGCTTCGGAGTCTCAGTCTGCGTAGGCTCCGGAACTTCGTTCTGCGTAGGTTGCAGAGCCTCAGTCTCGGGATTCTTTGAAATCTGGGCGATGGATCCAGCTTCTTCGTCTGAAATATCCATGATGTCATCAAACGACGAAAACCCGCCCTGACGGAGCGCATCTGCCTGTTCAGACGAAGCTACTATACGCACACCTGCAGCTTGAAGGTTTTTCAACAGCTGCCCGCTGCGGAACGATGTGAGAGGAATCTTGTGGGATGCATATCGAGTGCGGAACTCTGTAGCTAATTTCTCGAGCACATCAGAGGAATGCAGCGCAATGAACGTGTCTCGGATGATTTCAGACATTTTATTGATGCTGCTGGCATGCGTCCAATAGGAATCATGCACAGACGCAAATGTTAGGCCCTGAGTCTATAAGCACACACATCAATCATAAAATGAATCCAGAAGCCAATGGAACCTACGCGACACTCAAGGGCAGTTAACATCATATGCGTAGCATCAAGACTATGAATGAAATTGGGCGGGAATGCAGATGCTTGTTTAACAGCGTTCACTTCAGCAGGCGCATTAGGGTCGGAGATGAACACGCTCTGAATGGCCGTCATAACCTGCTTGCGTTTCGTCTTGCGGTATGGTTGTACAATGGGCAGGCCGAGGGGCGTCGTCCACACGACGGACGACATCTGTTCTTTCCTGATACGGTTCTTGGGGAGCGAATGAGCGACCCTCTTGCTTCCTTTGGGAGCTTGCAATGCGTCTGGGATGCGTTCGGCTGGAATAGACTTAGAGATCAGACGGGCGCAAAGGTTCAGCCAGGTTTGAATGGCCTTGGCTCCTGAGAACAGATCACCAATGCAAGCGAGCACCTTTGAATAGACGAGTAAGTCTAAGGCTATTGAATGAGAGAGAATACACACCCTCTTGGCGAGGTAAGCACTAGCACCCCAACATTCTTCCTCCGGAATATCCTTCCTATCCCTAAGCTGTCTCTCGATCTGCTCGCGAGCGCCAATATAAGTCACTCCGTACACAGTAGTCATCACCTGCCTCCCCACATCAGCTCACAACTCCCTAATCAGTCAACAAAATAATCGCTCACAGTCTGCTTAACCACTTTCCTCGAAACCCGACCAGAAACCATAGCGGCATATCTGTCGCCATTTTTCAAATCTTCCTCAATCACCTTCTCCACCATGTTCGCAACGTACGTGTACACGTCCGACGGGCGGTCTGTCACGCTCAGATTGACTTGCGCAGCACCTTTAACATCACCACCAAGCGCGGCATAGTGTTGTAGCCCGTTGCACGTCCCGTCCTGATGCACCGGGAGGGACGACATGTATGTGTGTGGGTCGCCTGATTCGAGCGCCGCGCGCAGTTCCATGCATGTTGCAAGACATTGCCACGGATCATCAGCTTTCACCCACCACCTGTTACCCTGTTCGACGCGTCAGCACCGAGGCACCATAATAAGGTGGAGAAATAAAGTGGAGACGCACGTCAAGAGGCTTTTCAGCGCTATCATACACATCCTCAATATGATCCATCACGAACTTGACGCGCTCGTCAAAGTTTCCCTTGTCGAACCCGTACAAATTTGCAAGGTGAATTTTGAGCCACCGCAAGCCTTGTTCACCGAGGGGCTGCGCTTCACCGAACATAAGCAGCCCACGGCTGAGGTCATCACCAATGTGGTTGAAATGAGGAGGAATGGGGTACGCGCGTCCCCGGAAATCGAGGTTGTGAGGAAGGTACATCGTATCACCCAGAAACTTTCATTTTTCGTCAGAATACTGGCGCAAAAGAGTAAGATGAAAACTTACAGCACGCGCAATCTCGATCTTATAGTTGACACTACATCGATCAGAATGATTGTTCGCTTTGTCCTGCATGAACGCCTTCAGACGTGTCCCGTACACGCTCTTAGCTTTGATATCCGTGTTCATGTTCGGAGGTTTTTCCGGCTCTGGTTTGTCGTATACTGCTGGGGGGATCTTGCATAGCCGTTCACCAGAGTTCCAAACTTGGAGTACGATGTCGAAGATGTTCCGGTTGATTTTCCAAGGCGTGCTACCGAGAACGTCGAGTCCTGCGTACACGAGCTCCACGTTACCAAGCGCGGTTGCATGCTCCAGATAGCTTTGCTGTTCTTGGCAGTCCTTAAAACGCATGGCGGCAGCTAGTGGATTGACATTAGCAAGCCGCTGATAGAGGGTGGTGGATATACTCACATCGATTGTAGAGATATCCGCCCTGGTCGTGGCTGAGCCACGGCTTAGGCTTGATGAGCATGGGTAGGTGACGCGGATGAAGCGTTTCGCGCAAGCCGTCTTTTGCGATGCGTTCTGAAACCACAGGGTTTAACCGAATGACACCGAGTTTCTGCCCGCGCACATATTCATATGCATGGTAGAACGCTGGTTGATTCTCTTTACTGCGAAGAGTTTTCAACTGAAGCAATGTATAAGAGACAAGAAAACTTACATCTCCTCATTGGTGCGCTTATCAATGGCAGTCCGCTCGATCGTCGCCGAGTCCATGAGACAATCTACAAGGATACTCCCAACGCGCACCCTAAGCACCTGTGTCCACGCTGATGTCCATTCCTCGCTGTCCTCCATGTACTTTGCAGCTGTCATCCGACGCGCGTGCAAGTCCTTGTACCCTAGGCCCGTGAAATAACCTGTGAACTCGCTTGGCCGTGCATGGGAAGGGATCGCAATATGGTTGCGCTTGCACATCTCAGCTTTGTACTCATTCTCGACAGCACGCCCGACGGTGAGCAGTGCACGGGCAGTTTTCATCCCATCCGAGACACCACCACTGCCTTGGAGCCGCATGATCTCAAGGATAGTGATGAGGGAGAGTTTCTCGGGCTTGACAAGGGAGAGGAAGGGGCCCATTCGTTGAACTTGGGTGTTTCTAGCTAGCCTGACGGTTAATATAAATGTCTGACAGGTACGTATATGCTCACAGGTTTTTGCCTCCGCGATGACAATATCTTGTATCTCTGCCTCGAGACGCGTCTTGAGCTTTTGGTGCCAGTTCCACATCCACTTTTGCAAATCTGCGTGATGAAGCTCACGGTTGCCCAGACCTAGCTCGTCAAAAAGTTTGGCTTCGTGACGGAGGCGCTCTACTGCAACGTCGTAGACTGATTCTTCTAGGAGTTTCTGTCGGGAAGCCAGGTCCTCTGGGAGGATGCGTCGTGCAAGGGTAACCTGAGCCAAGTGACTGCGGAGGTTATTGAGATTGAAGGGAACTTCTTCCTGAGATTGCACAGGTATGACATTCCCGTTTTCGTCTAAGATTTCTTCAGAAGGTGTCTGGGGAAATGTAAGCGAGATGCAAGCGAAAAAATGCAATACGTACAGCGAGTCGCACTACAGGCTTGACCTCCGGAACGCCCTCCAATGGGTCTGGGACATGACTCCCCAGAAATTCTGCCTGACCGAGTTCAGCCAATACGCGAGGATGATTGAGATCTACTGCAGATTTAGAGAGGAGTTTTATGATGTCCGATGCTTCTTCTGACGATGCCAAAACACGATCGGCAACGACGGCAGTAGGTGAAATATCTCGTTCGACGAGGTTGCTAAGGAGAGTTGTCGGGTTAGGCAATTCGGAGAGGTGAACAGGCGTGTCAGAATCAGGATTAAATCTAGAAAGAGTGGTCAGAGCAATAAGGTAAGGAGACGAATGTAGTGTACCGTTTCCATGCTAACAGCATGATGGCATATGTGGACGCAGTCGGGTGGACCCTATCTGTACCCTTTTCCATGAGGTGGTAAAGGTGACACGCGTCTTCGACCCACAAATTTCTATCCTCGGGCTCCTTGACAAATGCCATATAGATATAGGCTTCCAAGAAAGAGTTGTATATACGAGACTCGAGCAAGGGCTCGCAAGACTTGCTGGTTCTAAACTGTTCGAAGATTTGCTTTGCACGGGGAACATCGTACAGGTTATGCAAACATGCATCCATGACAGCGAGTTGGTCCTGAGTTGGAGAATCAGTGAAGTAAAAACTGTTTAAAGCTGAACCACGGTCGTCTGGAAGGGGAGTCGGGAGGATTGTGTACGGCATTCTGCGCCTCAGAAAGCCATTCATATCTACAAGATGGTTTGCTGATACTTCCCTCTGAGCCAACAGAGAAGGATAATCTGGATGGGGAAGAGGGACTTGGGCGAATGCTGAAGCAGGTGCATTTGCTGTCTTTGTAGGAGTTGAATAAAGACGAGCAGGACGAGGAAGACATTGCCTAGAGTACGACAACAAAGTCGTCCGACGAGCACTCACTCCAAGCATTTTTTTCTGAAGAGCACACCAAAGCAAATTTAGACCTTGGCGAAGACTGAAGAGGATCAGGTTCGGCGAATCCCGAACACCATGATGGGAACCGAGGTGCTTAGTAGATCGCCTGGACTAACACAACCTTTTGGTTAGCACCGGTACCTGTACTACTATGCCCACAATTACGAAGCTTGTACCAGAGGAAACCGTATTCTTCCTCTGCGATGTGCAAACACGTTTCAGTACGCTTTGTTCTGGACCCATCGTGAACAGCATAAATTGACTATCGTGTCATTATTGTCACGAATCAGAGAATGCCATCTTCGGCTTTGACGAGCTTGTATTGACAATCGGTAAAATGCTCAAGGTCGCAAAGGTGCGATATACGTATCAACTCCCTATCACGCCGTTTCTCACATAAAGATACAAGGTGTTGGAGATTCCCGTGGTCGTCACGGAACAGAACCCCAAAGGTGCGCCCATCCTTGTACTTCACTTTCGAAATGAAATCATCCAAGAGGAAAGGCCTTGGAAACACTATCCCCGATATCGATATACCTTCCCTAGGGCCTCTTCTCCTTGCTACCATTGAGAAAGGGCTCTTCTCCATGGTCACGCCGGAAGTGAAGGCCCTACTCCACGAACGCCCACAGATAAAATCTGTGGTACTTTTTGGTATTGAGGTTAGTTCACCCACCAGTGACTGACTCATTAGTTGAATTGTTCCATTCAGTCACATGTCTGTGTATTGCAATCTGCTTTGGATTTTATCGAGGCAGGATACAATGTCCACGTGATAGCAGATGGTGTCTCCAGCTGTAACAAAGAAGAGATCCCCTTTGCCTTAGCGCGTATTCGACAGAGTGGTGGATACATCACTACGAGCGAGAGTGCAGCCTTTCAATTGCAACGTGCGCTTTTCATCCCAGATTATGGAGAGGCATACTTATTGATTCCAGGAGATGCTGGTGTTCCTGGGTTCAAATCGTTCTCAAACGTCATAAAGGAAGAGAAGGATAACACGGTAAGAGCGTTGCAGAAGCTGTTACAGCACCGCGCCGTCTTGTAGATTATAATTTCCCTGCAGTTGTTTACCATGATTGTGTATCATATTTTCCACGAGAGAGAGAGGAGAGCTTTACCCGGTCAACGACCCATGCAAGAGTGGTGATGTTGATTGCAACGATCGCATCAAGACCATCGAGATATCCATTCAGTCTTACAAGCACTTGCATGCAATTACTTTTCGCTTACCGATGCGCCAAACATCTTCTGTCACGGTAACAAATACGGTCGACCTGCTCGGACTCATCTACATATTGTAAGGACGGAACGTTTTATCCCGCGGAAGCGATTCTCATCGACACTACGCCATGCGCGCACCCCACTCAAGCCCTCTGTTGACGCGTTCTCGAATAATCAGAGTGTGAGCCGAACGAGGACAACCATTGATAATATATACATCCAAGTATGTGACAATACACCTCCCGTTTTATAAAAGTGCATTTGCTTGGGTATCAATTGTGCTGTCCATGACCAGCTCAATTTCACGTGTGATAATACTGGCCATCCACTCGGAGCAGAGTGTCCACGGTTTTCGTCTCACTATTGAACCGGAAGTCGACTTGGCGAGTCGACATAAGTGAGGTGTTTACGGCCTGTGCATCAACTCTGATTTCGCTGGCAGATCTTGAAGTACCCAAGAATATGTGCATCAAGGAGTAAACGTCCCACCTCGACCGTGGCTTCCTATCAGTACAGCCGCTACAGACTTTGGTCATAAACATTTGAATACTGAAACTCAAGCTCTGAATGCCGCAGCACAAATCTGGATATTGAAATCATTCCTTATGTCTTTTCAAGTTAGTCAACATTGAGTGCTCAAATTAATTCATGGTTTCTCCATTGCCCACGAAGCAGGGAATACAACAGACTCCAGAAACAACCACGTCCACCAGTTCCTCTTTCACTCACATGTTTGCAGAGATTTTCATCATGAATGCTTCTAGTAGGTGCCAGCTCATGATCATCACATGATGTCAATAGCAATCCGCTATGCGGAAGAGTTAAAACGGGCGGTATAAGTATGGATGTTATAGATCTAAGTAGACTGAGCAGTGAATTACACCAAAACACCCTAAATACCTGTAGTCTCTATCCACCTACATTCGCATTGGCTGAGAGCCAATTTTCGTATTGGTGAACGTCAGGTACCGTTCGTTAACCGTATCCCAGTTCAACACACTCCAGAACTCCTTCATATATTTCTCCTTGCCCCACACTCCATGGTCGAGAATCCAGCAGTGCTCGTGAATGCTGACACAAAACAGGGGGTAGATCCTTTCGCCCAAGGTGCGTAGGTTCCTCGCAGAAGGATCAAACGCTCGTTCTGCAAGCTCGCTATCAAAGAAAGAACGTGCGCCATCTAGGTGACTACGCGGTGATGAGTGCAACATTCGTGCGGGGGAAGAGGGGTGCAGTGGCGCAGGGCCTTGGGACATGCCTGACGTAGGTGATGTCGGTGTGCTGCCTAGCCCTGTGTTCAATTGTGTTGGCTGTGGACCATCACGGAACCTGTCCTCGTGAAGCACCTCATGACGACCCGCAGTGCTTTCTGTGCACGCACGCGAGCGAACGAGAAGTGTGCCGGCGGCGAAGGTGGGCTGAATGGCAAGGTTGCCTACAGCGTCCGTGATAAGCCAAATATATCCCGACCCCGACATTCCTCTGGCGGCGGAAGAAAAATTGTTGATGAAATGCGGGAAGCTACCAAATTGGGTGCGGATGGATGGGGCTATGGGAAGACCGAGAATCTTATCTTCGTAGTCCTCATCGTTTTTTGGAGGTCGCTGTCAAGTAAATTAGTATGGTGTAATAACTAAATGGGGGAGTTCATACGAGGCAGTTGAGGAAGAACGAGTTGTTGAGCGCGTGACTTGCATAGGAGAAGCCAAGGGCATCTTTTCCAGAGCTAGCAGTGTCGATGACGAGTTGTGTGACGCTCTTTCGCTGGTCAGCGGCATCTGTACATGCATAAGTCATAAGCCAACAGCGCACAAAACCTCGCTTACCAGGGAACAATTCGTTCAACCGGTCGAGCAGACCTTGCTGGTACTCCTCGGAAACCATCTTGAGCGTCCTTGGTGACATAAAATTTGCAAGGCCCTCATCAACCTTGTAGTCGAGTTCTATCCGAGAGTGCAAGTGTCTCCGTGCACCCCAAAATTGCCTTGGACATTTCGTGCTCTTCCATGCAGACAAGGCACCTGTAAGGGAAGATGACGCTCGCAGTCCGACACCGCTCATGACGAAGAGTGGCGAATTATGTAGAAGGTAGCTTGCAAGTCAGTGAAAGACTTATTTTTTGAATGTGACGGGTCGGGGTCTTTTCAAGTTGCCGGCCTTCTTTGTTTGGACGGGACTGTCTTCAGGAACCTCCACGTCGTCGTCACTTTCAAGTAAAGCTGTTTGCAGTTAGCAGTCACTCGTTCAACATGGCAGGCTCAAAGTCGTCCTCAAAATCTTCATCTGCATCGTCAGAAACATCTATGGCAGTTTCAACATTGTGGAAATCGTATCTTGATCAGACCCCCGACCGCCTGAAGTTCATCGACGCTTTTTTGGTGTTCATTGTGCTTAGTGGGGTGCTGCAGTTCGCATATTGCGTACTTGTCACGAACTTTCCTTTCAATGCGTTCCTTGCCGGGTGAGTTGACTGGTTAGCGTGTTAGACATGTATTAAGTGTCACTACAGGTTTGCAAGTTCAGTAGGCCAGTTCGTTCTGACCGCATCCCTCCGCGCACAAGTCAATCCCGAAAATAGATCTGAATTCAAGGATGTTTCGCCTGAAAGGTGTGTGCATCTTTTCTCGCATGTTGCGTGGATGTTCATTCTCTGCTAGGGCATTCGCAGACTTTGCCCTTGGGTCCATCGTGCTGCACTTCTTTGTGTTTAACTTCCTCGGATGAACATGTGTAATATCAAGTCGTGCAAGCACACAATTTTACTGCAATCCGTTCATTAAGCTCAGGGCTATAAGCAAATTCTGTGTCTGTCGGAATAAACTATTACAAAGCAGTGAGTACGGACTGTTATCACGAATTGGCAGAAAGAATGCAGATGGGAATTGGGGAGCTCAATGCCTCCTCTCGAAATAACTGGAGCGCTGTTGTGCGTGGCCGTCAGTGTCATGCAGTGTGAGATACGATGATAGAATGCCCGTCACATACCCCGAATATAACGACTGCGAAGTCGAATGCGTATTCACCTAGAACACATGAGCAAATGAAAGAGTTGATGCTGGGATAGTTTACAGACCAACTTCAAGATACGACCGCAGCAACTCTAGTCGAGAGCAACGTGTGAACAGGCGCTCTCAGGTCAGGTTACAGAGCTGGGACTCACGGCGAATGTCCTTGTTTGGAACTTGAGATAGTGCAGGTCTGCAGTGGTATGAGGGTCAACATTTCGCACTAGCAGTATGGTAATATAGACGTACGTGAGGCCTGTTGAGCGTCTTATGCCAGCGAGGAATGCGCTGATGATGAATGCATCTAAGCCAAGGTGAAACAGCCACCCAAACATCTCTGTAGGTCTACGAATAAAGCGAAGCAGACCGTCGCTGGGGTTATTTTCTGGACTCGTGGATAAGGCAAACGCACAATTACTGTCACTCAGTGAAGGGTCCGAGGCCAATAAGTGCAGCACAGATTCCCACGAAATCACGCACAGTTCTACGTCATTTCACTTGAAGGAATTCGGTCTGGTTCGATCCGGACTCTGGCTTTCAATTGTTAACAATTAAGGATTTTATGTAAATAAGAATAAACTTCATGTAATCAGTCTAGAAACGAAGCACTGACCCGGGTAGCAACTTGAATGATGACTGACACCCGCGAAGCGTGTGCGACCTGTTAAGGAGCTTCTGCTGAGGACCGTCCAACCCTTTCAGCCAAACCTCCAACTCAGATAATCTCCTCTCTATTCTCATACAATCCTCAAGTCAAAGCATCTACGCCCTCCGCTGTCCGAAAGCACCCTCTTAACTAAGCAGTGCATTCTTGACTGGCTCAGCCATGTCAAGTTGCAGATAGTAGGTCTTCACCCATACCTAATCCAAGATGATCACGAAGCCGACATCCATTCAGCACGCTGCTCTTTCGATATTCGTGAACCCCTCTTCTGAGGACATAAATACACGAGATATATTCATACAATCCCAACTGGCTCCAGAAATGCCATGTCGTTCCTCCTACCCATAATCTAGGATCTTCTCCCCCTCAGTGCACACTCCTACATAGACCGCTCCATTGGAACACTCGCCACCATCATCGCACCTGCTCGTAAACAAATTTTTGACATTTTAGAAGCGCTATTGACACTTAAGCTACGCTCAGAAGCCGAACAAACTTGTACTTTGCAAGATGCGAGAACTAAGTACATAGTATATATAAGGTTGAGAAACAAATGGTACTACAGACTCGGTCTTATGCTGTGAACATCATCATCCAGCCCATTCAGCAAAGCAATTCGTGCGTTCTATCTCTGAAAGACAAACCAAACGATGATCTCAATATGTCGAATATTGTATTATTAGAAATAGATTAGATCCACGAGTTATCTAGCGAGCCGGGCAGCAGCAAGTACTTGTATATATAAATAAGCATCACACCGGAACGATGAACAATATTGATGTATAATGTCACACTTCATTTGCTTACCCACGCCATCTGGACGCTATTTTCTTTTGTAGAACCCATGCTGGACTTCTCTGGCTTGTTTCGTTTCTCGGCCGTACTGTCTGAACAGTTTGGTCTGACAGAACTCGATCTATATGACTGAATGGTGATCATGATGAATATAACATCATGAAATAAAGTTACCTTCACTAGGGTCTAGGTTTCTTGGCGGCGCATTTCTGGACAACCAAGCTGGATGATACGCAGGCGGAAGCCTCTCTGCGGGCGCATCATCGGGTGGAATCAATGTGCCGGCATCATCTTCTCGGCTGTGTGACGCCGCTTCATAGAAATTGTTATTCACAAGATGTGACGTGCCAGTTGGCATGTTTAAGGGCTGGGCCTGCTCGGAGCTCAAAGAATACATCATCGGCAGAGTAGACTCCCCAGAATCATGCTGGCGCCGAACTGGACTGAAATAGCTATATCTTTGAGTGGCTACTAGGAAATGTTGTGAGTATGTGAGTGAGCACATTAAGAATACAAGCACCTGGTTCAGTATTCATGAAGGATGCTCTGTAGACAGGCTGGACGCCATGTGATTGGCTCAGAAATACGGATGACGTATCCTGGATCATGCGAGGCCGTTTGCTCCGTCTGTAACAGTAAACACCACCGAGCACTGCAAGTATAGCGAGCGCGGCGCCACCCACTGCACCACCGATGATAGCCTTCTGTGAAGTAGATGAAGCGACTGAAGCAGTTGTCCCAGGGCTAGAGGACGGTGCGGGGGTGAGAGAGGTAGCAGGGACCGTTGTAGATGTGGGAAGGGATGCCGAAGGTGAGACTTGGTTCGGGCAAACCGTGAAAGTATTGTTGTTGTATACCGCCTGCTGTTCTACTGCAAAATCCGCTGCCCATCGACTAGGTCATCGTGAGGAATGAACTATCGCCCCATTTGATATTTGACTCACTAGTACCTAACCCAGGGTTAGACAAGTATTGTGTGCGCCAGATAGAAGCCTACCAGGATCCATCACTCCAAAAGGTTCTATTGTACAGAAAGTTGTCAATCTTGATGTTTTCGTTGCACACGGCCTGCTGGATGTCTACAGGAAGTCTAGATTATACCAAGTGGCGTTATGAGTGGGTGCGTTGTCTTCAATCTTAGTTAACTAACGACTGATTTGTGCCAGGACCACAACCGGCAAGATAAGTAGTGTATGCTCCAGAACCTGCAAAACAAATGAGTCGTCGCGTTAAAAAATATTTTAAGTCGTATTACCCGCGCTAATTCCATACACGTTGCCTGGATCAGGATCTTCTTGACAACTGCATGTGCAGACAGCTGTTATTAGCGGACCATGAAAGAGAAGCATATGAATTACTTCATGCAGAGCATGCTTAATCCGAATGCGACAGAATTACAGCAGCAATCCGCTGGTCATTAGTTTAGCAAACGTAGGGGATTGGCGCGATAAGAAAAGTCTTACAAACTTGATCATCGCAACGATCACCGGGGATGCTGGCGGAGAAATTTCCCACCACATCTGTTTGTTATACGTGTTGGTACATGCTAGAGAAAGGCTTGAAGACACTCACAAGCACTGTTACATATTTGTCGAAGTCGCTGATATGTCGTGCCTATCTTACTGTCAATTTTCCATTGGAATCACTCTAAATGCTGTAATGACTTACAAGGCGTTTCACCAACTGCACTTGTGTACCAATCCAGTTGACCGCTGAGACATGTTGTATTACCGACAGCTAAAACAGCACCTGCATGATATAGAAGTAAGAGGACAACCCATGCAAGTTCCTGCATGCCCGATGGTTTATGTGATGACCACGATATTGAGGTGTGAGGGGGGAAAACGGGTAGTTAACTTGACACTGGAGCATTAAATAGCTGTTCATCGATGTACGAGAAGGCTCTATCTTCAGGCCTCAGCATCGTGATTCAAATTAAAAGTTGGCAGTACTTGAGCCACCTATCATGATGTTCCATTGATCATCATCTTCTGAACCTGGGGCCTGAAGGCAACGATCAAGTTACATAAATTTTGATCTAAATTTGATTGCAGTACAAACCAGAATGAGTCATTGAACGGACCGCTTTACGAGGCTCTGTTTCGAAGATGCTATCAAATGTATTATACAGGGTCTGAATGGAGGAAAGTTCACTACCCCTCCCAGAAACATGACATTGTTCCCCTCAAGATGCGTCTTGTCGCACTTCTTCGCTCATTGCTTGCTCAGATACAAGGACAAAAAGGGTCGAATGCACACTGGCAGACTCCACTGACACCTGCTAGGCGATTCATCGATGGACGGTGGAAAGGTTGAACCTGCTAAGTTTGAAGACAAGACTGATCATGAGGATGACAAGCCCGACAAGGAGAAAATGCATGAGGAAGATAAAATTACCCCACGGTCTTTTACTCCCGGCCCTTTCAGATGCCGCAATCTTGCGTCTTCACAGTTCCCTTCCCACTCCAATCCGTCTCGCCTTCCTACGCTGATTCTTGGCTTTTCCTTACTCAAAGTTGAAGAAACCTGCTCTCGCATCCTCTATTCTTCTTCGTACGTCCGTGACATCCCGTGGTCTTGACTTCCCTTGTTCGCGCAGTCATACATCGCTACCTGCCCACCGAAGGCGGCGCGACTGAGTATGTGCCAGGGTGGGACGAACGCAACGTGCAGGCAAGGGTGGTGAAGCTTGGAGTATCATCGCATCCAGTGAATCTGAATAGGTAGAATGGGTGGAAGGAGTATGTCACACTTTTGGCGGAGGTCACACGCGTCACAGTTATGTGACAAATATCAATACATAACATTTTGGCGGTCCCATCGGTATGCATTATGACCATTTCAACCGTAACACCAAAGTTCAACGAAATAAGCCTTACCTCTTGTGATCAAGTTCCGGTTTGACGGCCTAGTGCAGTGCTTTGCTCCATCTTCATTTCTGCTGTTTTACCTACACCATGCTCTTGATCCGGGGGCATGGTGTGGGTACCACGTGCGTGAATGTTGTGGTTTCCTCCTTTATAGTCCATCGGGACCTCCCAGGTACTACAGTTTTCGTGACCCCCAGCACACATCCTATTGGTTTGAATCCATCTTTCAGCCATATAGCAAGCTGGTCCCTGGTCATTTCGGTGAATATCCGAGTCCTCCACCCTTGGGAGAAGGGCCGAGCCACCTAGAACGTGTCCAGGACCCAGGACAGACAAACCTCACGATCAGTGAAATCTACAAGTCGCGATCAATAGTATGTGTCATTTAACACCTACTGATGATTTCCCAAAGCAATTCTGGCGACCCTTTGCTTTGTCATTGCTCTGCTATTTCGTTTCGAGACAGATTCCGTGCCACTCACTCGACGATACCCCCCGAGAGGTGCCAGACCGCCCAGGACGCCCCCAGGATCCAGGAGAGACATATCTCACTGGCAGCGGAATGGAACAAGTTGTCAGGCATGTCATTACCGATATGCGCCATTACTGTATCTCCTTTCAGCATGTGTTGATAATTTCTCCCAAGCCATTCGCACAAATGATCTCATTCTTGGTCTCTGACGGATCCCTGCTGGTTTCCATGTGGTGGTAAAGACAGACGGTGCTGAATTCAGACGAGCAACAAACTCGTACACATAGATCAGGCTGTTGTTGAATGGAACGAACCCATACCTTTGTAAGTTGTCCTTGACTCAATCTCATTTTTTGCTGCAAGACTTTAGGCAGCCATCTTCTAAAGTTCGGATTAGCGTATATGGCTCATTTGAAATGGGTCCCTTGCTTTGTCACGGAGAAATTCTTCGCACATTCGAGAACTCTGTCGGAGAATTACTGGATCACAGCGAAAATTCTTATCGTCCGTGACATCTATTTCAAATAACAACTAATAGATGTTAACGAGTATCACAGCCATAATCTTTCAGCCCAAGCTGGGGGAAGTCGTATCCCCATGACACGGGCGGCGACTTTCTGATGAAAATGATATCGCAGTTCTTTGCCCACTGACCACAGTGAGTGATCGATGTAGTCTTACATTCTGATACTGAGAGCTTGTGTAATGCGTAGGTTACATCTGACAGCGTGCATGTATTAGTACTAAAGTCGGATGCAGGACATCGTGTTCTTGCGCGATGCTGTAGGATGCAGAACTTGACCAATCTATACGCCGCTTTGAACGTGCCTTGGATATCTGTCCCATGGATCACCCCTACCACCTTGCAGCACTGTCCAATCTAGCTACTGCAAAGTTTGTTGATTGCCATGCTGATGGAGTACACCTTGACCTCGATGTCTGCCACACCAACAGCCACATTCAGCTTTGCTTACAGTGGACACATTCACCGTGCATCTGGCTGGAAGCATCGATGCAAATGATCTCGGGCAGGAGCGGCATCCATACTTCCGTTATCGCTGAGTTAACTTAGTCATCAAGCAGAGCGGCGTGCGCACATAGATATCCTCATGCCTCAGATGAAGTGATATCCCTTCATTATGATACGATACTACATCACTGCTATCCATTCGCTTCCAGCGTCGAGGCAATGCTGAAGATTTGGACGGGGCTATTGCACTTCAGAGGAAAACGCTGACTTCATGCCCAGTTCGCCACTCAGATCGGTGCATATCATTGAACAATCTTAAAATTCTACTCTCCACCCGCTTTCACCGCCGAGGCCATAGTGATGACTTGGATCAGGCTATTGCACTTCAGAGGGAAGTGCTAGCTTTGCGCCCACTCTGCCACACAAATCATTGAGTAATCTTGCAATTCAACTCTCCACTCGCAATGACGAAGACTTCGATGAGGTTATTCAGAGGGAAGCATTGGCTTTGCGCCTCGTCGGTGATAATGCACCCGACCCACAGATACAACGTAAGCCACAAAATAACTCGGGTGCCCACTTGAAGATGACCTATTTTTGCAGACTACACCAGGAATATGTCAAATCGTCTGAAGTAGAAAATGCTATTCAACAAGCCACTGATATTCCCCATGACATGGCGTCGACGCGAATTGCTTCCACGGGATCAAACGCTCCGTCCATACAATATGTAGACTCCATGCAAGTCGAAAATATTTGTTACCAAAGATGTTTGGCGTGCGTGTCGCCATCTATTGTTTATAAGGCAAAGGATTTGGAAAGTAATTGTGTGCAGACACTTTAAGACCGTTACGAATGGATGTCCAATTGATGGCCTTGATGCAGTCGCTGCTATCTCCACTTTCGCCTGGGTCGTTGACAGGGTAGAGTCCTCCCTCGGATGGGAAAATATGATACAGGATCATGGTAAACAATCGCAGGAAAATTATGGTCTACAAGACAGCACGGTGCTGTAACAGCTTCTGCGAGGTTCTTACCGTATTGTCCTTCTCTTCCTTTATGACGTTCGAGAACAGTTTGAATCCGGTAAGACCAGCATCCCCTGGAATCAATGAGCAAGCCTCCCCATATTCTAGAATAAAAAGCGCACGTTGCAATTGAAAGGCCGCACTCTCACTAGTAGTGATGTACCCACCGCTCTGTCGAATCCGCGCCAGGGCAAAGGGGATCTCTTCTTTGTTACAGCTGGAGACACCATCTGCTATCACGTGGACATTGTATCCTGCCTCGATAAAATCCAAAGCAGATTGCAATACACAGACATGTGACTGAATGGAACAATTCAACTAATGAGTCAGTCACTGGTGGGTGAACTAACCTCAATACCAAAAAGTACCACAGATTTTATCTGTGGGCGTTCGTGGAGTAGGGCCTTCACTTCCGGCGTGACCATGGAGAAGAGCCCTTTCTCAATGGTAGCAAGGAGAAGAGGCCCTAGGGAAGGTATATCGATATCGGGGATAGTGTTTCCAAGGCCTTTCCTCTTGGATGATTTCATTTCGAAAGTGAAGTACAAGGATGGGCG
This sequence comes from Suillus decipiens, assembly GCA_016695475.1. Classification (NCBI taxonomy): domain Eukaryota; kingdom Fungi; phylum Basidiomycota; class Agaricomycetes; order Boletales; family Suillaceae; genus Suillus; species Suillus decipiens. Next base: position 302,289 of record MU172948.1, read on the forward strand.
CACCTTTGGGGTTCTGTTCCGTGACAATCACGGGGATCTCCAACACCTCATGTATCTTTATGTGAGTAAAGGCATGACGGGGAGTTGCTACGTATATCATACTTTGGCAACCTTGAGCATCTTGTTGATCGTCAATACCAACTCATCAATGCCGAATATGAGATCTCCTGATTCATATCAGCGAATGGCACGACGATTGATTTTGGCAATTCACAGTGTTTGCACGTCGCAATGGAAGAATACAGTCTCTTCTGGCACAAGCTTGGAAACTGCAGGCATGGTGACACATATGACCGCTATTGAAGTGTTTGTGTTACCAGATGCTTATCAAGGTAGAACAAGAGTGTGCTCACAGCCGTTGTATTACGAGCCACTGGTGGCACGAACGAGGTATGCTCGAGACTTATCGAACACTGGCTTGTACTAAACATCTCGATTGGTTGTTTGATCCGGGGATAAGACTAATTTGAATTAGCCAGCACGTCCTTGAGGAGGCAATAAGTATCCTCGCCTGCTTTTTATGTTCACTGTTCTCTCTTACTACACCGTATCAGGACTTGTTCCTCGCAACGTTGAGGTCATAACCCCAGTTAGAGGGTATCATCATCGAAACGAGGAATCATAGAATTCACCAAATCGTCCCATTCCTTCTGCAGGCCCAAGATATCTGCCAAACAAATCTTTGTGACAGAATGACAGAGTTTAGGTTATGGGCCTGAACAAGTTCCCTTATTTCAAGGTCCGACACGGGAAGACTTGATCACTTGGCTAGCAGTTTGTATATGGCTGTGAAGCCGTGGCAGCAAAATTAATTTCGGGAATATATCGCTAGCATATCGCTTCCCATTTTATAGCTGACCAGCTTGTTTCAGTTGACGGATTGAAAGCAGATTGGCTTACTAAATATAATTACTCCCGAGAACGTGTCTGTGTCCGCCCCGATAATGCCATCAAAATGCTGGAGACGTTCATAGTATGCAAGCATCGACTTCCTGCTGTGAACAAAGCAATTTATCACGGAAGCAATTGTGCCAGCTCTCAGGGGACTTGTGCGGTGGAACTCTTGGAAATATACAAAGTAGCCAGGGCCCTAAGCTGGCTACCATCTCCACTCGATCGACCCTTTGCTGCGCATCCGCACTCCTTTGTACATCTTGTACGTCTCGCTTGAGAGCCGCAGCTGATCGACCTTGAGCGAAGAGAAGCTGTAGGAGGGTATCTCGAAGCGTATTTGGAACGCGTGTGCTGGACGCGGGGCCTTGATTCTGGATAACCATAAATATCACAGATCTGTAAAATTATTTCAAACTGCTTACTTCGACGTCCACGAACCCCGAAGAATCCAGCTCCCTGAAGACCGCATATTGAGAATCCCCCATTGGAGGGTCTAAAGGAAGTGATTTATTGAACAGCACGGACTACTGGCAAAGCGTACCTTTGTTCTGGAATTAAATGACCATGACCCATCTGCGCTTCCCACAGATCCTACGCTAGAACCTGCACTTGACAATGTACACTGCGCACTGGTCGCATCTTCACCGAGATAGAATTTCAGCTCTAGATTCTCCATCACTTTTATCAAACGCGAGGTCAGCGTGAGTGCGAATGTTCCTGTGTGGTGTCAGTTATAACTTAAAAAATCAGTAATCAATTTTACCGCCAAACTCTCCCATGTCCATATTCGCTTTGAGGGAAAGTGGTATGGGCACGTTGCTGATGAGCGCGCTTTGTGGTGGCCTATACTGATAGTCTGCGAGAACAAACCGCCCCTCAGGAGGTACAAAAGATAAGGCGTTATCGCGAGTCCATCTCTGTAACCTGGAGTTAAGTCAAGAATCACTGTTTAGAGGTGATACTGCAAAGATGATAGATTCACAAGACCACCCACCGTACACATGGATGAAACGCGCACTCCGTCATCACATTAGGATTCGTGAATGTCAATGTCAAGTCGGGTGTCCCAGAAAGTTTTGCATTGCTCTCAATTTTGCCAAAAACGTTGCTCACTAACGTCGTACCATTCCTGTATATGAACTGTTTGAATAGGAAAAACAGGCTGACATGAACTTTCGAGCGTACTTGCCAACGATGCCTCGCATTTCTTCAACAACGTCAAAGAGGATCTCGTTGTGATTATGCCGAACCCCAGCTTTACGCCATGGTATCGGCGATGCGAAAGCGCCACTGGCACTATTCGAACCGAGAGAGCCTATTCACCGAGAGGGTGTCAATGCAGATTTTAATAATCACAAATCAAATAGATGACTAGCCTCCCTGTCTCGCGCCTGGAACCCCTGGAGTAGCTGGTGATACTGAGGCGAGAAGCTTCGAGATTATAGAAGGCGAGAGTACTATATCGCTCAACGCGTTCGGCGAGGTTGTCAGTGGATGGCCAGATGAATCAAGCGTTTCCTCGAGAAGCTGTAAGTCCAAAGACATATGTTCAATATATCAAGTAGCGGAACACGTCCACGAACCTGGTATACAATGTCAAAGTTATCCTTGAGAGTTGCAACACTGACTATGCCAAAATAGTCTTGGAGTATTTCAATGAAGGCATCGAGAAAGGCGAATGCAATGAGGGGATCCGCTAATAAAGTGTTATTGGTTGGTGTCCGAGAAAAACCCAAACGTTCCGTTCATAACCGAGCCGCTGACCACTCACCGTCTTCACTGATGGTCACAATGAATCTCATCCCGCCAAGCTCTACATGGCAGCACGCACTGGAACACGACAGCTCTCCAACGTATATGACCGGGTCTACGCTACCCTCGCGCGGAGCCTTTGCTAGCGCGTTGTTTAACGCTTCGATGTGCAGTAAGGGGTACGCTGCCGGAAAAGTGGTGTAACTGGATTGGATGATGGGACGTCTGTATGCGAAAACTTGTAAACATGGTAACCAAGAAACAAAGATGGTGGACGGTACCCCGCTGGATCTAGGATTATCAGACCGTCGATAGCCATTGGCGATGATATTTATGTAAAGGGTTTCACCAAATGATCAACGACACGTAGTAGTAGTCAGTATAAGCGGACTTCGATCCGAAAAAGGATACAATTATCAACCGCTGTGCTTTTACAACACTTTATGAAAACACTGTTGTATTTTTCCTGGAAAATAGCATATGCATATCTGAAGTTTCAGGAAAAATATACAACCAACCGCTAATATTAGCTGTGAACTACGTCGGCTCTACCATACATGTTATAGACTACAATTATCGTGTGTCATCATACTGAACACAATAAAATTTAAATTATAAAGGAGCTAAAATCAAGACCTTGGACAGTACAAACACACATCTTGACTCTTGAGCAATATTTCACAGATTAAGTTCAAGTAAAATTTGATGTCATGTAAGAGACGAGGTCAATGGTGTTATTGTTAAGGCCATAAAGTGAGTTGTGGATGTGTGAGATGCATTATGTACCATTGGATGATGGGCTGCCGGTGTCTCACCGGACCGATTGATAACTGTACGGTACCAATCATTATTATCATTTTCGTCCCTGACTCCCAACTGACCAGAGTGAGCAAGCTTTAACTACATAGTATTAAGCTAATTACACGGAGATCATCTTTTTCAGGCGAAAACTCCCAGAAAGCGAGGCGGATGAACTTGATACGAGCTGAAGCTCTACTCGGCGATGTGCGATTGATTAGACACGGGCCGATGATAGTCTTTCCCTAGGCCGAAGAAAGATAGTCACTCCTTCTAATAAGCCGAAGACATCTTGATACGATAAACGCGCTGTAGATATCTGAAAGAGAAAAAACACAACAGCACACGATTTTCAGAATGTGGAAAGATTTCGAACTTTTACTGTGACCGGCGTGTGAAGCGAAGTAATGATCCTAACTAGCTAGGAGGCCAGTCTTGAATAGTCTACGGGCCGTCACCATGACATAAGTCACCTATGTTTAACTTGGTGAGACTTGCGAACCCGCGCGTTGTGCAGAAGACTTCGGAACAGAGGGATATGATTGAGATTTGAGCGAGGATTGGCGAAGATTTAAGCCGCAAACTACTTGGTGTCCAATAGCGTAGTGGTCGCCTTCCTCGGAGATTTTGATTCTGGAATGACGTTCTTACTAAAGTGGTTATGGCTTATCTGCACACGCTGTCTTGCGCTAACCGTCCGTTTCTCTCCTGTCCTTAGACTGCCATGTCACACACCACTGCGCTTCATGGCAGCGCAAAGGAGGATATCCTCAAGTCTCTCTACGACCAGTTCACTATCGACGATCAGTGTCTCTTCAAGATCACTAAAACATTTCTGTCAGAAATTTCTGATGGTTTGTCCAGTTATGGTCGTCCCATGGCGATGATGCAAGTTCCCCTGCTTTACATCTTGTTCCCGATCTGATCGTCAGATAGTCCAACCTTTGTCAAGGGTGTGCCAGATGGCTCCGAAACGGGGTGTGTGGATTACCCTACATGTCGTTACACCTGACTGAGTATCCTAGAACGTTCCTTGCCCTCGATCTTGGTGGGACGAACCTGTGAGTACAAATTCTACCATTTCTTTACTTGTCTTATGGATTGTCAGTCGTGTTTGTGAGGTCACTCTACTCGGAGACAAGACCTTCTCCCTTCGGCAGCAAAAGTACAAGGTTTCTGAGGCCCTCAAGACTGGTGAGGTGACCACTCTTTTCGGTGCGGCCTTTGTGCTTTCCTCTACCACTGCCTTTTAATATTTTCTCAGACTATCTTGCCGACTCCGTGGACGCTTTCCTCACGGATTCCCCCTCCCAAGATCATGACTCTCACATATCTCGCGCCGACCAGGACAGTTCATGTGTTCCCCTGGCCCTCACCTTTTCATTCCCTGTCGAACAATCTGCCCTCGATTCAGGTGTTCTCCTCACCTGGACCAAAGGTTTCTCTGCAAAGAACGCTGTTGGAAAGGACATCGTAAAGCTTCTTCAAGACGCGTTTGACCGGAAACATATTCATGTCAAGTGTGTAGCTCTCGTCAATGACGTCAGTCAACATTCTTTTATCTACGATTCTTTTCCTCATCAAATCTACATTTTGCACATCACCGTATGTACTGACGAGAACATTTTCATGACAGACCGTCGGAGCTCTTCTTTCGCGAGCATATACGTCTGGCGGATGCATCCTCGGTGCTATTTTTGGAACAGGAACTAATGGAGCTTATGTCGAGGAAGTCTCCAAGATCACTAAATTAGGCCAGAACCCTACAGTCGCCGCAGGTGGTGAAATGATTGTGAACACCGAGTGGGGCGCTTTCAACAACTCTGTGAATTAACTTCTCTTATTCTCATCACTTTGATTACTCATAGCGAATCACAGCGATCTGCCTTGCCAACGACTCCATATGACAACAAGCTGGACCGCGAATCTATTAACCCACGTTTCCAGGCTTTCGAAAAATTCATTTCGGGAATGTATCTGGGGGAAATCGCCCGAAATGTGATTCTTAGTTTGATTGATGCCTCTCCGAAACCGCTCCTCTTCGGAGGTCGGTCTTCGGCTTTACTGAATAAGCAGTGGGGACTAGATACTGCAGTTCTTAGCGAGGTCGAAGATGCATGGGAAGGTCTTGGGCGATTCTCTTCACCAGAACAGGGTTCACCAGAAGCTCAAAAGGAGGAAAGGTTGCGGCGGATACAAGGGGTACTGGTGCACCGGCTAGAGCTTTCCCCGCCTGATATTTCCCTCGTGGATGCGGACATTGTCAGGCAAGTGTGCAATCTGATAGCATCAAGGGCTGCACGCATGAGTGGAACGGCTGTAGCAGCTATACTTGTCCATACTGGGCGAGCACGACTGTGGGACCACGGGGAGCAAAGTTCTGCCGGGCTAAAGGACGAAGGCAAAAGAATTGGTGTTGGGGTAGATGGAAGGTAGGAGTAGTGCCTTTCCTATTCAATTCTTACTAACCAGGATGCGATAAGCCTGGTCGAATTCTATCCCCAATTCCAAACCAAACTACGAGCATCGTTACGGGCGCTCGTTGGTCCCGAGGTGGAGAGCCGTGTCGATCTTGGTATGGCCAAGGATGGGAGCGGTGTGGGTGGTGAGTCTAACCAAATCAGTTCTTGGGTCTCCGTTCTAAACGTGTCCCAGCCGCCCTATGTGCGCTCATTGCGCACAAACAGAATCAGGCCAACCACACGAATGGTACATATACGTACGACTCCAAAGATATTACGATTACGCCGCCCACGGAAGTTGATTACATTTCTTCCTTGTCGTGGTGAGCGGCATGGGTATGCAATTAGAAGACAGTCAATAGGATGCATAATGCTGGGCAATATTCATTGTATGTATCGAATCGACTAGACTGTTGTTTTGTTAGACATTTCTATGTTTTCGAGTCTGTAACACATACGTTCAAATTATCAAATAAATTCATGATTTTAGTTTACTCATTCCTGGGCGGACCACTCGAGATTCGAAGGAATTCGGATCTACATTCCAATAATGGGCTGGATGCAACTGCACATACGTTCAGTACGCCACTCAAGCATCCGTGGTGGTGCTAACGCGGCACGCCAGGCCGGTCACGGGTAGTACAACAAGAGTGAAGATTTGTCTACGTTATGACGGAGGGCAGCTCTCTCGATATGAAACCGGAACATCTTGAAGATTTGAACAGCCTGAGGTGGCATGCATAATGATGTGATCCTCATTGTTCGACAACGTGCGTACATGGATAACCAACACTGAACCTGGCGGTGAATACTAAATACTACTGAAACCTATTGCAGAAGAGAACAGTGGAGACAATAATATTGTGTCTGACAAAACCCCCGTGGGACTTGGGTCACCGGGTGGGACCGGCTAGGCCTACACTCTGTGAGGCTCTAGCTTTTTAGACTCGTGAGTCGTGACCAGTCCGTCTATGAGTCTAGCTCGAGCTCCCCTAATACCTAATATGTTCACTGGTTCATTGATGCACCACCTGAAATAGTGTGTTCACCGGCATCGTACACGCTCATTGGGACTCGTAAGCTAGATCTGCAATATTTCAATCTCAAAATTTCAACTCTGATATTCCATCATGACCGGGGATGCGCCACCGCGTTCACAGCATGTCGCTCTAGAACTCGAGACATGTGGTAAGTATGCATGTACATACAGCTTGTAGATGCACTGTGTAATATTGGGCTGTGTTGTACACAGCTGTCTGTCATTGAGTACTACTGAGTATCTCGACTTCTTTGCTCCCCTCCGTCCCTCTTACCCGTCTTTTAACCCATCTGATATCAAAACGCCCTCTTTGCGGATCAAGGATTTTGTCAAGAATTTCGATCTGAGCAAAGTATTTGCAGTTCGGTTAAGGCGAGGACGTGCTACACAATGCAGTTCAACAAATACCCACCACGATGGCGATTGCTCCATCCCTACAAACGTCCCTAGTGAGTTTCCCGTTATTTCACCTACTCTCTATTCGAATTTATCACTACTAGTGCACATTGGTTCTCTGGCCAGGGATCAGGGTCCCCAGGTCTCCTCCAGTGGCGACTCCTGTGCCCGTAAAGCTTCTGACGTGGCTCAAGCAATTTTACCCTTTGTCCAGGACATTGCAGGTGCAATTCCATTTGCCGGTCCTCCGATGCAAGCTGCTATCAGTGGATTGTTGTCAATCCTTCAAGCCATAGATGTAACAACTTATTTTTTTACTAGGAAGTTTCTTGATTCAAAGGCCATCACAGAGACGTAATCAGAACAAGGCGGACTTAGATTGCCTGGCGCTACGACTTCATCGGCTAAGCTCACATCTGTCCAATGCCCCGATTGCCCAAGGTCCCTATGAACACTACCGGAGGGATTCCATAATCAGGTATAAATTCTCTTTATGTGTTCTTCAATTTACCCGACATCGACGCGCACTTAGGATGCTGCAAGACATATCAGTCCGAGTAACGCAGTTGTACGAGCGTGGTCTCGCATTCACATCTATCACGCAAGCCATTATCGGATGCTCCAATGAAATCGATCGTTATCTAGTAGATTGTTCGGTTGTGTTGAACTCTCTCAAGATTGCTTCCGTGTACTCACTGTTCTGCTTTGTTAGTGGTCATCTCAAATGCAAAGTCAACACGACATCCACGAAGTGCTGGCAATTCTACGGAAGCAGCAGGATTCTATGGGACCGGCTACAATGCAGTTAACCGCAACTATTACACTCGGCTGTGTGACGCTGGTAGACGCAACAGGCCACGAACATGCAGTATCGGTGACCTTTTGTGATCATCTGATCTCGGTCCCAAGGCTGTTCTGGAAATTGCTGTATACCTGATTTTGTCCTGGTTCTATCGTTTGCGATCAAGCATTAAACTTGTATTTTCTTCTTCAGCCTGAGTGTAGTCAGCCTACAGTCTCCTACTCCTGTCATGTTTCCTTGTAAGATGTATTGTGTGTACTATTGAGAGAGGCATCCAGCCCTGCATGTCCTAACATGCAATTGAGAGCTCATTGCAATAACGGTTCAATATTCAATGGTCAACATTGAAGCCAAGTTTCATATCAACAACCAAGTTCTTTGTGAGAATGTTGGGCGAACACCCCTCGATCACAGCTGACGTAAACCATGGCCTCACAAAGATTGGATTCTTATTGGTCTTCAGAAATATTGGTCGAAGATGCTTTCAAGAGTATGAGTTTCACCAGGACGAGAACCACCACATATTAACGGTAGGACATATTTTCCGCCAGTGATCCGTTGACTGCAAGTGCGTTGGACGTGTCACATCAACAGGTGGCAGGTCTGTCCGTCCAACGAGAGCAAGTGTGACAGCACGAACCAGCAATTTCGAGACCGGCAAGAGTTCGCAAATTAGCACTTGCCAAACACGCTAAGTGCAACATCTCGTGTGACATGCTATTTCTCGTCACAAGCCGGCATGTGCTATCAGTGCCATTATGAAAAGCAAGAACAGTACAGCGGATACCGGGCCCTCTCGATGTTGCGATATTAATCCAATCGGCGCTACTACGCTCGGTTTCACTTCCTTCACGACGGATTATAAGAAACGACTATCTTCCATCGTCTATAAGGAGCTGTCTTGGGGAGACTAGACGGATTACTGGCCAGGTCCATGTGTTCCTTGTGACCGTTCAGTCGAGAATGCAGTAAAGCATGAAAATGAGATGTCCTTACATAAATCCCTTATCCGCCTTATCCAATACCCGACCGCATATCCGAAACCGCCCTTAGGACCTTCACGCTGAGTTGTACAGGCAGGAAGTGCGGTGAAACGTAGACGCGCGTTCAGCGGAGAATGTACGTACGCCGTCCGTGCCGAGTACGTCCACCGGAAAGGTTGATGACATGACCCGCAGATATAGTAGGGTACCTCACGCTAACTTCCCGTCACAATTTATTCGTCAAAAGCTATCGCTTCCTCAGGCCTCGAGGCCTCGGGGTACATGGTCTGTTACATGCACAATCAGACCACCGCGAATTATCGGCGAATGGGCGTCATGAGCCCCACAAGGTTGGGAGTGACCGACTCACCGGTATTCATTTTTAAAATCTTGATGATCGAGCTGCCGCTTGTAATAATCGATAAATGGACGCGGATATCATGATAACCATCGGAAGTTCGCGGACACACGGTACATGCTGGCACATGATGCTTATCGATGTCCGATGCGTGGACTTAAGCGGCGCAGGAATATTGCATTTGTGTACAGTGTACCTTGACGATCTAGCGACGCAAGTGGATAACGCAGAACGACGGGAGTTGTGTCTGAAACAAAAAAAATACACGTAAACTTCATCCCTCGATATTTTCCTGCCTTGTTATACAACCGAGGACAGCGCATTTCATGTGCGCGCGCCGATGCCTCTGTATGCATTCAGGTCAGGGTGTACAAATGTATCATGTATGTATGATATATCGCCTACTTCACAACGTACAAGCGAGGGTACAATTTGTATTTTCTTTTGCGGAGTGTGTAGGGTTGAGAGGTCGAGATAAATGGTATGGCAATGTGCTAAGCTGTGCCGAGGACGACGTCGAAGTGGTGCGAATACAAGCGATGGCACCGCGGGCGGTAGGTGGAGACTGTGAGAAATAAAATGCTAGGGGTGATGGGAGGAGTATGCAGGAGAAAGAGCAAGCAAGAAGGCTCGGTGAAACCTCCCTCGTGTGTCAACAGTGATGCAAAAATAAAGTTAACGACAATCCTACGCGGTCCATATGCGTAACAAGCAGTGCCGAGTCAACGTATAGCACAACACATCATGAAAGGAAAGCAGATGAAAGGACGGACTCGAGCTTCGAGGTATTTAGTACCCATAACTCGCGCGGCCAGAGGTGGCGGCCGGCGCGCCCTTGGCAACAAGATTCATGTTCATGCTGATGGGCTGGCCATTCGCAGCCACGCCGTTGACCGCTACTGGTGGCGGGCCCACTCCTGGGCCGACAGTTGGTCCGCCTGGTCCAATGACAGCGCCTCCAACGAGGGCAGATAACCGCGAGATCTCCTCGCGCGATGAGACGAGTGCTGACGTCAGCCGCTCGTTCTCAGATTGAAGATACTCGACCTTCGCTTGTAAGGATGCAAGCCATGCCTTTTTGCGCTGTCGGCACTTTAGGGCGGCTGTACAGTAACTTAATAACCCGAAGCAGAAATCTAAAGAAAGGCAAACCTTGTCGATTTCGTTCGAGGAAGTTACGTCGCTTTTCTTCCTCTGTTTCAGGCTTCTTTGCCTGCTTCCGCCCCCCTGGATTCTGAGAAGGTGGTAGATCGTCGTCCTCCTCGTCTTCGTCGTCCTCTTCATCATCTGTAGAGGCTTTACCACGACCATTGGTGCTGACACTGGTTACAGTATTAGCACGTGCACGTTTGACGGGAGTGGTATGCTGCTGAGATTGGGCACGGGTTGTGGGAGCAGGTTGAGGTGGTGGACTTGCTGCTGCGTCGTAAGACTTGCGCTTTGTACCGCGTCTGCCGTTTGTTGCATTTGCAACATTATTAGCGCGTGCCTGTGCTTCTTCACGTTTTGTAAGCTCCTGATGAGCTTGGGAAAGCAAATATAAGCCATTTGCAGCAGTACTTGCGGCAGAAGATGCGCTGAGATAAGGAGCGTCACCGTTTTCTTGATTTGCAGTGATAGAAGTGGACAGATGAGAACTCGTGGTAGGAGCATGTGTGACGGAACTATACTGCGCCGAAGAGGAATTAAGAACACCCGTGATAGCGCTGAGAGTATTTGGGGTTATAGTCGCGTTTGAATTAGCGGCTGCATTGTTATTCATAAGCGCCAAAAAAGCGGCAGTATTTGGGGAAGGAGGGGGAAAGGAGACAGGACCCCCTACGAGGGGTGTCAAGCCGGTGCCTGGTGTCAATCCTGTGCGGGGAGTGAGACCGGTACGGGGAGTCAATCCCGTTCTGAATGATGTATCAAAAGATATGTGGGGAGCGGAGTCTGAACCCTGCTGGGGGCCTGCTAGCATTGCAGGGGAGAGGGGACCGGCACGAAGAGAATTGGCAAGAGATGAAGAAAACTGCCAACCATAACTCTGATCTGTACTAGGGGATGCTATTGCTGCCAAAGGGGGTAGTACTGGTCTGGGAGAAGCAGACCTACCATCCTTTGAGTTTGGATTTGAAGCAGCGGAAGATGGTCTATCAAGATGAGATTTAGAAGATTCTGGAGTGGGTGAATCACGTTTAGAACGAGGGGAATGGCGAACATGAGAAGGACGGGAGAAAGATTGTTCGAATGGGTTAGGTTCGAGGTCGAAATCGGATCTGGTCTGTCTCGCAAGAGGGGGTTGAGGCCTGACGTCAGGGGAGATGGATGTATCACCGTTTTTGGGTGAAGTTGTGGACATGATTGATGACGACACAAAACCACTTGAAAATGATTTTATTTGGCGCTAAGCCAACTACTCCACTTGTATCCCGTGCGTAATTGATCCAATTTTCTTGAAGAGAGGTCAGAAAGGAATGACGACGTCTGACGTAGTCTCGTGTTATATTGAACTTGAATCGGAGTTCTAATAAACGCTCGATAAACCCAATCAATTTCTATTTTAGTACATCCGACACGTCATTTGTAATTTCCCTTTCCCCCTGTACCATGTGCTATCCCCGGTAAACTTAGGTTATCGTACATATGGATATCCTCGTCCCTCCTCCTCTTCAATCACAATATTCCCATCCCGTGCCGCACATTCATCCAAGTATTTCAGTACCACATCAGCATACATTTTACGCCCTTTGTATACCCCAACATCATCAGGCCAGCTTCTTATGGCGCTTGCAAGTCGATGAGCTACTCCTCGCTCCAATGCCAGTTCCTCTATCTTGAACAAGTACGTCCGAATCCCGAAAACGATCGCTCCTGTGCGAGGAAGTCGACGCAACGTTTGTCGCTCCGATCGTAGTCGCATTGTCGACGGTGCGAGGTACGGTGCAGGTAGTGCAGCATGCCCGTGTCCATGCAAAAATGTATCCTCCGGTCCATTTGTCGATTCTGACCAACTTAATTCTTCCGGATCAATGTCAAAAGCGCATTCTTCCTCGACATCCAGTCGTGGCTCAGGGTCGGCATCTGCCACGTACGATAGCGGTTTGCAAACCTGCATAAAATAATTATTTCGGACGACCGGCTTATCCACCGGCATCCGTCTAAAAAACTTTTCCATGCTAGTCTGCAATTTTTCTTTAACTTTGCACCCGCAAGTATCAGCGTGGACAATCAACGATACTATCATGGGCCAGGCTTACACCGTGGAACGTTTCCCGAAATATGAATGTCATCCAGGGTCATTCCGATCTTGTCCCGCATGCGCCAGAATCCTGAGAAGATGCAAGGGTCGTTTAGGCGCAATCCTCAAGTTCGCTATGTGCACTTACCTGGAATGCAGATCGCTCCTGCCTGGAAATAGTACTTGCCATCCGTGCCTGTGTGAAGAAACGTTTTCAGATTTATTACCCAAGGTGGTGTAGAAGCCCTATACCCTCGATCATGAGTGCCACATCATCCTGAATACTGAGTACAGAAGGTCAGAAATGTTAGATATAGTACCACGTACTCACAGCCCTGCAGTAATCCTCATGGCCTCTTCGCCCATTTCAACATCATTCAGACCCTCCAACACCCTCAAATCAAACTTCTCTCCTGTCTCAATTGCTTCGATAGTTTGCACGGGCTGCTGCTGTTCCCAAGCGAGTGAAACGCCACCAATAGACGGTGCTGGTACACCGTTCGGAAGTCGCGTTACTCGAAAACTCGATGGGTATCGCCGCGGAAGGTACTCTGCGAGTTCAAACACGAGCTCCTTTGCTGTAGCTTATCAACAGAGATCCGACCCTGCTATGTCAGGGAGACAACATACCTGCCCATGCGCCACCTTGAACCTTGACAGATTCGGCTTCTCGGGCAGGAAGAACGCGCACGACGTCATGTCCGCGCGTGCGAACGCGGAACTTGCGCACACGCTGCCAGTGCTGGTAGGTCGAGTCTAGTTCAATCCATTCACTCCAGGGCATCGTGCGAATACCCATCGTGATTCTGCATTTGAAAGAGACAAAATTCATGAGCTGAGTACGGTCGAGGAGTGCAAATGACACCATAAAGCTTGCCATTATGTCCACACGCCACGCACACCAGCACGTAGGTCCGTGCACCGAATCTGGGCAACGCAGACAAAATAAAGAAATAGGTGAAACACTCACTGATATTCACCATATCGGAATGCTCTGTATGGTACTGGGCGCACGTCATTCAGTGGGAAGGGGCACGGATCAATACCGGGATAACTGAATTCTTCTGCGATCCAGTCTATTAAGGTGTCACATCGTCATCACATATACCGGAATCGACATTTAAACTTACCGCCCAGTTCCCTATTCTTGTTTACCGTCCTATCTTTCTCGGTGACAGATTCGGATGTATGAGCAGCATTCGACAATCTCTTTCTGAAACTGTACACCAGAAAAAATACCGCAGCAGTAAGGAGAATGCTAGGCAACGGCCCCAGAGCACAAAACTGCCCAAATGCAGAAGCGACCCCGTCCATCCAGTGATTCATGCACACTGAGCTGGGCACTTAAACCTAAATTTAATCAAAGACTCATGAAAAGGCTTGACTCACGAATACGTTCTTGCTTGATCCAGGCTTGGGTGTCACACGAGGTCCACTGCCGTCAATCTGTGCCCGTATTATATAGAGGAAACGATCGAGGTCATTCGTACGTATTGTTCTTATATGGGCAGCGCCGCAAGATAAGGGTGTCAGGTGATTGGGAGACGCGCAGGGATATGACAGTCATGGTAATGTATCTTATCTGAACGGCCCGCGCACTATTGGATCTCACACTAACGTCAATTACTGCCTCAAGGGATGATGAAGGAATTCGAAGTAGTGAACTAGGGCGGCCTGGAGTTGAATATTTAGGACAAACTTCACAAGCTTTTACGAGACTATCATTGAGCGCCTGCCTGCGAGGTCCACCTGAGTTTCTTCCGGGGAACCATATACGCAACAGAACCTTCGTGTAAGGGGAGACCATAGAAATTGAATAAACGAAGCATGGTCGTACAACTTTAAGTTAGAACTAAGGAATTTGCACGTCTGTTCTCGTCGAGAGTCGGAATGAACGGGATCGGCAATTCCCGGCCTTACCTCCGCTCGTTGCAGTCTACTCTCGCGTCCTTTGCAGCATTATTATTTGTGGGTAGCCAACGCGTGCCTCTAGGTCCCAGCTACTCGCATCATTACCCGCCTTTCTCTAAGCCATGGCATCAAAAGCAGCATTAGCCGCGGTTGTAAGTCTCTTTTTTTCGTGCTCGGTCGCGCTCTCACTCTCGTCTCCCCGTTGGTAGGACTTCACCCGCATTTACTCGACACTTGGACTCGGAAAAGGCATGAACTCCAACTTGTAAATGTGAAGCTGGGCTGATTGAAGTTTTCTATATGTAGATACCATCGCCGCTCTGCAGGCATTCCGCAAACGGCACGGGGATGCTCAACGCATCCAGTCGCAATATGCATCTCAACCCACGACCGTTGACCTCGCACACTACCGTTCCGTCTTGAAGAACAAGGCAATTGTCGACGAGGCTGAGAAGGTGTTGAAAGATTTCAAGGTAGTTACTTACGATGTAGCTGCCCACATCAAAGCCATCGAAACTTTCGAAGCTAAAGCAGTACGACTTCTGCGCTCAAGGTTGTTGTGTCGTGACTAAATGTCTTTATTATCAATGCAGGTTGAGAAAGCCCAAGCGACCGCTGCTCAAATTGACGTGGAACTCAAGGAGTTGCAAGCCACGCTTGCCAACATCGAAGAGGCTCGTCCGTTCGAAGACTTGACGGTGCGTGTTCTCTTCTTGGTCTTGGAATCCCGTCTTATTTTGTTTGCTTGCTTGCTTAGGTGGAGGATGTTGGCAACGCCCACCCACGGATACTGGAAGCTGTCGAGACCATGGTCACGAAAGGCAAATGGACTGTGCCAGGTATGTTCATAGGCCTGTGTTATGTTTCGTTTCTCTTGAGCAATCCTTCCAGGTTACAAAGAGAAGTTTGGCGACCTTTCGTTGATGTGAGCTATTACTGTAACCTACATAGAGCATTGCACTGCATTCCCTGTCCTGAATGCTTCTTGAATTCTATATATACTGGACAGACTAGCACTTCCTGTTCTAGTGCTCGTCCACAAAACCCAAGTCGTTTATCTGGATCTCCAGTTAAGATTTAAAGTTGCCTAACAATAAACGAATTTGCTGAGCAGACTGCTAGTACGCTACTGGTACTGATGTCTGCTAACTGACATTGAAGAAATCAAGTAGTACAAAGTTAATATTCCAATTCTAGGAAGTCGAATCCCATGAAGCTTAGCTAGTGTGGAGAATGCAAAACTTACTTTCGGTGACGTAAGCATACATTTATGTCGGCGTGTGACGCACTGCCTTCAAGTTCAAGCGCTTGAGACGAGTCCACTACTGTCTGCCACGCTGTCTTGCGCTTGCATTGTTCAGACTCAAATTTTAAAGCTCAGGCTTCCACAATGGCATCAGGGCCACCCTCTCCAACTTTAAGAATGGAGTCTCCAGCGAGCGGAGCAGGATACTTCTCCGCACCTTTCGAACGTTTCATACGCGACGAGACAGGCGCCTTTACCTTGCTAGGCAAGTCCTCTGCTCTATCATTGTGTCATTGCCACACAAAATTCTAAACTTGCTTTCGAAATAGATACAATGGAGACATTCTTTGACTCCCGGCTGGACTTACTCCAGCGGCAGATACAGAAACACAGCGATAGGCTGAAATCGAAAGCTGAGGAAGCTTTGAAGAAACGCGTCCAATCAGGCGATCTGCTGGCGGAGAATTTCGATCGTGAGGTCAAAAACTTCAAGCTGAAGGTATGTTCTGAGCTTGTAGCTTGCGTCGAGATGTAATGCGTTCATGACAGGTTTCGGGTCGCATGCAAAATCTAGTGGAATCATGGCATTCCGCAAAGGTAGTGAGGACACGTGATAAAGTGTCCTTTTTCTTTGGTGTCATGTCCCTCCTTGTGTCGGCGTTGCTCTTTGGCTTGGCTCCACAGTACGCACCCCTAGAAGTTTATCGCATTTGGTGATGACTAATTTCCCGTGTGCAGATGGATTCATATCGCATATACAGTGCAAGGCTTATATCTCCTTCCTCTTCGTGCTTACGAATACAAGAAGCGCTCATGGCATTATTTCCTTTTCGACCTCTGTTACTACGTCACCATCCTCAACTTTATCTACATATGGTTCTTCCCATCAAATACCGCACTGTTCATGGCTTGTTATAGTTTATCACACGGCTCGCTCGCTAGTGCTGTTATCACTTGGAGAAACAGCCTCGTTTTTCATGACACGGACAAAGTCACGTCGTTATTTGTGCATATATACGCGCCTTTTACATTCACAGTGATCCGGTCGGTTATAGTTGGTCTTCTCCACGCAATTCATTCATCACTATGGACAGGCACTTCTATCCGAATGCAGAAGACAGGTTCCCCGCGTTGAAGGCACTTCCGTACCTCAATCCGGTCCACGCTCTCCTTATGAGTGGCGCTATATGTAAGCTTCATGTTAATAATTTTGACAATTGAACATGACTCGTTGTTTAGATATCTCTTGGCAGTTGATGTATTGGAAATTCGTACTGGTAGACCGTCGGAGTAAGATTGCATCTGGCCAGCGAACGACGTCGTTTTCTTGGCTTTTGAATGACAAGCGTAGCGCCATTGGGCGAGCTTTGTCGATAGTTCCTCCGGAGTATCGTGAAGTTTCGTTTATGGCGGGGCAACTCGGTATGTAAAGTTTAACGCTACAACTCAGCGATGTTAATTCTCCTTTAGTATACTCTCTCCTTACAGAACTACCTGCGGTGTTCTTGTTGTATGATAGCTCTGTGTGGAGTGGAACATTCCTTTTGTTTATATTCTCTGTGAGCGTCTGGAATGGTGGCGGCTTCTACATCGAGGTATTTGGTCGCAAGTAAGCACCCTCAATTCTGGGTCTCTCACAAGAATCTGACTTTTCTTCTTCAAAGGTTTGAGCGCGAATTGGAGGCGCTTCGAAAGGAACTTGCAGACAGCAGTAACAATAATAATAACTGCAATCGTTCTGGCAGATCAAGCCCCACACTTACAGATGGTGAATCGCTTGCTGGGACACCATTGCTAATAGTTCAAACGCTGCCAGCCTCCCTTGACGAACTGCTCGCAGAACCCGAATCCCCTGACAAGGATAAGGATCAATAGGCATAATGTCTGCCCAGTTTTCTTGTTTATCTCGGTGTTTTGAAAACGCTTTGCAACGCTACCTCTGTGCCTCTTAATATATACCCTAGTTATTTATCACGAGTTGTATTGTTACACTTACATGCATGCGCTTTCGTTGCCTTTCTTTATGGCGCCTAATCCGTAATGTCAACCGCTACCAAAACTGAAGTTCTCCCATCGAGCTCCACTTCGAATCCACCCTGACAAAGGCCCACCTTCCCCTAGTAGACATTTTTTTGTGATCTGGTACTGGGTCATGCTCTCCTTCACCTGATAATATGTCATTGCTTTACTATACAAGTTGTGAATGCTAAGGATTGCCACTTGTTGTCCTAGATCCTTACCTTTCAGGAAGTAGATTCTCTATGCTTCTTGTCTTTCTGTACAAGTGAAACAAGGAGACTTTTGACAGCCTGGGCCTTTGACATATTGCATGAGACAGCTCTCAGAGGAAGTTGATCGATAGCTTACCAGAAAATGGTCTTGTAGCGATGTCTGGGAGAGACGCCACGCCTGAGGCCGTTTATCAGTATCTCATGCGGTGATGTGGAGTCCGCGACCCAAGTCAAAGCTGAAGATGAACCAGTTGAGAGAGACAGCAAAAGGTATCCATGAATATATATCTACATTCATTGCATGATCTTTGAGCAAGAGAAGAATGCTCTTGTGCAGACCTTGAGTGAACGAACCCAACCGGCGTAAACTGGACTTCCGGCCGATTCAATTTGTACCCCTGAGGAAGGCCTATGTAAAATGTATGTAAGTCTTACCTGATGACGGAACGATATACGTACCATGGATTTCCTGCAGACGCCCCCAGAACGCTCGTTCACAATCAGACTTTACAACGTCGTGCAGATCTGGCGGGACTTCGCCGATGATAATCTTTGTCAAGTAGATCGGGTGAAAAAAGGCAGAGCCCAAAGCCCCTTGTATCCCAAGTACGTTCCAGCGTGCTATTTTGTCGCTACACGACAACGACAACGTCTGAGGAGAGTCAGCACGGCCGGGCTTCGTACGGAGAACGCCCAAAAGGGAGTAATTATCCCGCCCTCTAGACGCGACATTCGGGGCCAAAGGAGGGTATATTGCAGAGTCCTTCAATGCCGCCATTTCCTTATCTTGAAGAGTGGCAAGGAACCGCATAGAGGCGTCTCCGCCTTGACATTGATCGGTTGAAATGAGACACGTGTAACGTAGAAGGCTAGTGCTTCTCACAAGGGGGTGTCGATATGTACATAATGATGCGGACGCCGTCTTGAAGACGATAGCGATCATCTGCCGATTTCGATATCCACACCGAATTCCAATGTGATCCATCGGAGGCTGCCCTACTAATCTCTTCGATCAACCAGCGAATAGCACAACGACGAGCGAGAACTTCTGCATGACTATCGTGTACAGCTTCGCCTTGCAGAGGAAGCTTGTCCTTTGGGAGACACTTGCATCCTGTAGCCAATCCAATGATCTTTGGCTGAATCGACGAAGGATCAGATGGAGTCAAGATGATGGCAGCCAGAATCGTGAAAGTTCCTGTCGGTAGCTTGAGATTCAGAGAAGCATACTGCTTCTGCACGGCATGAACGAGGGTTGTATTCTCATCTGAGAACATGCAGAGATCGCCGGGGTTTCTCCTGCGTGGATGATCAGGAATAATGTGATATGTATGGAAGACGGGAGTGCTAGTGATCAGCCCCGTGGCAATAATCAACTTGCTCTTGTTTGGTTGGTACCCCCTGCCACTCCTAGCCATTAATCGATATTAATTGATTAATCAATTAATCAAGCCACACGGCACCGAACGACTTGTCTCTCCATCTTGCTCACCGCAGCAATTGCTGTCCTGTTGTCAAGGCTGCGGGAGTTTGTTCATTCATCTGAATACTTTACGGCTTACGAAAATCATTGACAGACAGTTGTTTGATCTACCAAGTCATATTGACTGACGGAATGACGTTTAACATGGCCCTTGTCATTCTTCCCGTGGTAGTTCCCGCGAACATCCGCACCCACACAACCACCTTTACCATTGCGAAGTCCTGAATCAACTTCAGTGTTTGACCGGGATGCCTCGTTACAACGCAGCTTCCGTCACTCCCACTACCCTGGTGGTTTCTCACCTCCAGATATTCATGGATTCAATAAAGTTCACGCGAAGAGTGATTTCAACACTCAGGATAGCACTTCTCTGCTTTTGTCGCATTCAGAACACCTTCCCGAACACTGAGAATCTTGCACAGGAACATATATAACAATCACATTGCCAGGCTCTGACATGTTTTTGTGCATGGAACAATTTCAATCTACGGGGATCTCACCACACACAAGTAGTAACACAAATGGTGGGAGGATACAATAGGATCACTATACCGACTCGGCCTACCCTGGGCCTCCCAACGAGTCCGCGGGTTGACTTGTGAGGGTCACTTTTTGAGGGAGAGGACACTGACAACGATGACTTTCGTGTCACGGTCCTGTTGGAGTTGCCCTAGGGTCTGAAATGTCAAGGCAAGCGCTGCCAAGAATGTGACATAAATCTAGTAGTCGGGGGTCTGACCGAACGTTGAGCCGAAGCGCCGTGCTGATCGCTGTTAGCGGCTTACCATAGATATGAAATCATGATATCATTCTTAACACAAGCAAGCACAAATAAACCGTAAACCGTCATCCTAGGCCCATGGGTATAAACCACTTCACATTGAAGGATATGACTGACGAGCCAAAGGGATGCACAATTTTTAAATGTCCCCGCCGTTTGCACCGCTAATCATGGACTAGGCCTCAGGGGGCGCAGCACCACAGGGCGCTCAGCAAGTTTTTTACTTATCTATAAACCTTGTTCTGTAGAGATCAACTATATATAATTATAATTTTGAGTGAGAACCCTGAGGGCTCCTGAGGGGCATTGAGAATATTCATAGACAAGGTAATGACAGTACTGGATATATTCTGTAGAAAAGATTTTGAGAATGGTAAGGATTAGACCTGCTGTCAGTGAGGTCCGACGGGTTACTAGTAGTACGGCAAGCGTTTGGCCCGTTAGGCTTAATAGGCACATTACTAGAACAGGTTTAGTAGTGAGGGTCGGTTCCCGGGTCTCAAACAACAACGGCATTTCAAAATCAAGAGCATCCCTGATATTTCCTTCTGAATGGTACCATATCAGAGAACCGATGCCAGTCCAAGTCAAGCTTAGGGAACTTTACGTTGATTACAGGGCCCTTACGTCGACCTTTAGCGACGAAAAAAGGACATGCCCTGCCATGTGATGGTATATAAGACAAAACTCTCCAGTCCTGTGATTGGCACCCACTTATACAGCCACATTCCAAAACTCCCGCAAGAATCAACCCTTTACCGAAACTTGACATATTTCGATCACCTGCAATCAATATGAATACATTCCAGATAAACGAAATTCATAACCATGAACTGAATTGCACATCCACTCGCCGCAGATTCAGCTTCTTTAGCGGAGACAAGAAAAGAGTCACAGTCGCTGGAGAATACAGTAAGTTCGTCATGTTGGCAATTACCGATATATGCCGAGTTAATGTGCCCGTGACCCTTCTACCAAAGCGGCATTTGCCAACTCGAATCCTAGGTTATCCAGACAAAGCAGGAAGCATGCGAAGCAAGAACTCCGTACTGTGGTCAGTCTACGTGTCTTCATTTCCGTTGCTTGTTGTCATGCTTTGTCATAGGGAAACGACAGGGAAACTCACTTACCATTCATGACTAAAGTGAAACGTGCCCTTGGTATTCGCAGCCTGTCTCGTCAAAAGGGAGAGGCCAACAGGAGACTAAAGCGGCGATCGGCACTTCTGTAGCTGCAAACCTGATGTGTTCTGTTGGTGGTGTTGATGGCGTACGTTTGGTGGCTTGCATCCCCTTCCAATACATAGACGACATCTCGTGAAAGTTCGTAAGATTCGTGATGCAATATGATACACACATGTTTTTATCTCTTGTACAACTCAGCAGGGCTCGAAGGGCGCAGGGATGACGATACACCAGGCCCATCCGCGAGTGTAGCTGCAGTATAAATAGATTATCAAGGACTTGAATGATATATAATAAAGTACGCTGAGAGTGTCTCGCTGCAGGCAGCAACGCACAGGATGAGATATCCCTCAGTTTGTTGTCATCTTGAGATGCCATGAACCCATGCCGACTTCTTCCATGTGCGATAGCTCGATACGATCCCATGGTATAGGGATGATGTTGGCCTATGAGCATAGCGCATGAGGAACTTTTGTACTGAGTAGATACCACTGAATACTCACCTGAAGATAATGTGCAACCGCACGCCCAATTCTGCGCGTCAACGATTGAAGATCAATGAGACCCCCATAACCATCAACAGGTATCTCGTAATTGAGTGGCGAATATCCAGGCCACTTTGAGATGAATGATTAAAGCTTTAGCCGGAGAACAGACTCATACTGTACTTACCGAAATCTTCACATAGATCTTGCCTCGATGGTCAACACCGAGGTCATTGAAGGTGTACGAGTCGTACCCAGCTAATCGGACATTGGCTTGGGCTTCACCGAGGGTGATTCCGCTGCGGAAGGCACCCTTGCGCTTGAATTTAACTTGAGGGGGACTATTTCTGCGAAAAGGGTCCCCAAATGCTGGAGGTCTTGGTGAGTAAGATACTGATGACGACCGACGTGGTCTACCCATTGCTAAGGGTTGTACGACAGGCGGATAGAGCCCGGGAGTTCCAGCACGGTAGTCCAAATCATCGTATGCTGATAAAGGTCAGAGCCTGTCTGAATGCAACCGATTCCAGACAGTCCAGGACTTACGGAGATAATGCGCACTGTGATTAGGTGTCCGGTACATACCGCGGTTGGGCGTGGACGGGTACATCGGATAGCTTGAAGAATACCGCTTTCACGATTAAACATTAGCAAATAATAACGAGTATGGATAAGGATTGTGGCACCTCTCCGCGCATCATCGGCTCGCTGTACGCTGTACCCATCCGCGGATCGTATGGGTAGCCACCAATAGGGGTGGTCGGTCGGTATCCAAGCGAATGTTTGCGAGGACGACTGTAGGAGTCGTAGCTGTCGTAGGGGTCATAGGCGTCGTATGGGGAGTATGCCATCTTTTGTAACAATAGTGAAGGAAGCACTGAGAGAGTGAAAGTCTTAGCGAATCAAAAGCGAGAGACTTTTATACTGCTGGGGTGGCTTTAAGTAGTATCGTAAGTTTATGCACCACAACCTCGAGGGTGGTGGGAAGATAGGAACTGTGGTCCGGATTGGAATGGTACAATTCAAACTAGGTTGTGGTAGAACGCACGAAGACCCGGCCGCAGCATCGAAATCCATTGTACCTGGCCTCGTGCATGACCGAAAACAGGGCGCCGATAGTTCAGATCACCACCGAAGATACAAGCTGAGATGAAAATCTGGGGTTGGCTTTGATCTACTTCACAGTGGAGCCATGATGTTACAGCACTGAAAATGCCTTCAAGAGCCTCCAAGCTGTCCTAGACGCCAACAAGCCTCAAGGTCAACACATGGATAGTCACTCATACATCGTGGACAGTTTTGATGGTGGTGGATCCTGTACGATGCTATGCCCTTCAACTCCTCAAGGTGAGAGTAGCATTGGCTAGTTTTAGCTCAGCATGGTGTGGGCGTGTTCCCTGCTAAGGTTTAGGCAAGCGTACTCCATGCACTAGACGACGAGTGGAATATCTTGACGGAACGTCTCGGAACGTTCAAGAAAGATTGCAAGATTGGAAATGACGGCTCAGTCCGGCCGGACGCGGCCGAATCTATCCAGCTTTCTGGTACAAGTTCAACTTTTGTGACAAGTGATCTTACGACCAAATCGACGGCGGAATCAACGCGAAAGCAACATACGTGGAGGGTCGATGGATACAATCAAGACAACGACTATGGCAGCCTTACATGGGACAGTAATATATAGACTCAGGCATCGGATTGGAAACATTCGAAGTTGATCTAGGTCGCCATCCTCTGTAGCATCAAAAACATGTTTCAACTTAGGCTCTTTGCCTTTCATCTCTACACGGGGCGCGTGGCATGATCTCCCCTGGTAGACCAACAAAGGATCGTGTCCCTGACCCATTCATCGTGACGAGGCGGAACGCGAAACACGAAGAGTCATCCAAGTTTGGGAGCGGCAGAGTGGGATGGCCCGTGTGCAGTGGCTTCGGGTTTAACCAGAATTTGGGCTGAGTTGTGCCGTACAGGGTATGTTGTCTTCCACCATTGCTAAGAGCGGCTTTATCGGAATAATTAAACATAGTAGACAAAGAAAACACCCAATGATTGTCCGCGTATATCTACCGCGGCCACTTGATATGAAGAATACCAACATGGTAGTACAGTTATCCAGTGCGCAGTACTGCGCAGGCGCCAAACAAACTGGAACTGCCCAGACCGCACCAGAATTTGGCTATGTTGCTAATCTTTGTGATCGATTGATTGGCAAAAAACTTTGCCATCACTCCTAGCTATCATAACCGAGGCGCCTAAACTCGGCACTGAGTGCACTGGAGGAAGGTGGCCGCGGCCTGAACAGGCTCGGCATGACACGGCCGATGAAGATGGGCCAGTGGACACCTTAGCTCTCAACCAAATCAACATGCCGTGGCGGTATGGTACTGAAGTTCTGCACAATTAGCACTTGTACTACTGATCATTCACCAGTCCTTTTGAGCGGTGGCGTGTCGCGCTCCAAGCAAGTGGTTTGATCACATTTCTCCTGCCACTGGAACTCAATATTCGATGGTGGGCAGCACGCCCATATTAGTATGACGCAAGATATATGTCTGTGATATTAGTATCAGTCTCAACCTAGTTGACTCTCAGACTCGCGTAATCATCAACAAACCATCCAGCACTTCGATGGTCTGGGCCAAATCAATTAAAATTAACAGGTACCCGGTGCTGTAATGCCTACGAATGTCTCATCTGCGTCCCTGAGTATATTGCATTTTGCATGAGCAGCCCTTATATGTGTCACATATTTGCTTTTAGCGTTGTGAGATCATAGCTGTCAGAAAAATCCATGATATCTAGCAGGTAACGTGATCTGGTATGCTTTTGTAGGTGCAGAACAAGTTGACATGGCTTCCATCATAAAGGTAAGAACCAGCCTCACGCAAGTGTTTGTCAACGTCAAATGATACCAGTTCAAGCGAGTTCCCACTCATCCGTCTTGAACAGTTCTTTGCATTCTCGCAATGACCCTCATTGTCCAGCAAGGAGATCACCACTCCGAATTCGTTCACAAGGTCACTAAACTTCAACCCTGGCTCAGAGGTTTTCGAAACGATCAAATGAGTGCTGCGGGAGACTCTGACGGATACGTTAAGATGTCGTCGGAGCCGATCAAGATGGTTCCTGTAGTGTCCATGCGCTCATTGATGAGGCGAACGCGGAAGCGAGTCCGCTCAGTATGCAACACATAGACTTTGGAGTTAGGCGTGACATTGCCTGTGAACGATCCAGGACAGTACCGGCACTCGTTAGGAAACGAATGAAAAATCTTTAACATATGAAAGGACCTGCGACAAAATGACTCACGAGTTCGCGCTAACATAATCCGGGAAATCTAGAACCGGTCCAAGTGACACTCAGTCCACCATTATTTGGTGGCAGTGTGAAAAACACGTTGCCAAAGAAACTAGATGCGACTTGGGTGTTAGTGGAGGCGGCGGCGTTCGCTTTTCTGACGTCGTGAGTAAAGAACTGGGGAAGGCAGCATGCCTGGCACTGTCCGAGTACTTCGTATCAGTGGACACGGATACAGCATATCACCACTCATCGACAACTGCACGGCTAGCGAAGACAGCTACGTATCACAAGTACCTGAGCTC
Organism: Suillus decipiens; assembly: GCA_016695475.1. NCBI lineage: Eukaryota > Fungi > Basidiomycota > Agaricomycetes > Boletales > Suillaceae > Suillus > Suillus decipiens. Next base: position 327,916 of record MU172948.1, read on the forward strand.
TACAAGTGCGGTGTCACAGATATCAAAGAGTGGATTTTGAACGCACATTATAAAAGTACACATAGTAGACCATTATTGTGCTTTAGGAGAGGATGATTTGTCAGTTGTGTTAGAGTTACGGTGAGTCTGGTGAGCAGCTTAGCTAGAGGTCTGCCAGGTGTGTCAGGGGTCTCAGGCTTTTGCCTGAGGCAAGGCACTCAGGTATGGCAGTGAATGTCTATTCCACCCCCCCAGTCGCATCCCATTTCCTTGGGGCTTGGTCTGAGTCCGTTTCCTGTCCTCGTAGGCACCGTTCGAGCAATTAGATACTGGCATAGGGAGAGGCTGTTTGGTGGAATTGATATCAAGAAGTTGCGCACAGCGAGTTCGCAGCTGCAATATTGCCACAGATATAGGGATGGACACTGGTTATTGATATTGTTCCAATCCCAAGTATCTGAATCCCCAATAACTCCCCTTAGGGAGAACAGCCTGGACGATGCTTGTGCAAAAATCCATATGAATTCTTCTTGCAGCGTTTGTACTGATTATCCTGCTAAGGTCGGGGGCGATCCGTACAGCAATGTTTGATAAGTTGATAACAAACAGCTCAGCCCAAAATCGTACTAGGAGACCCGCTCAACTGATCAGAATGCCTCGGACGTCCAAAGAATTGCTGGATTGCACAAAATTGGCAAAACTCACCATTTTCGCAAAATGACCTTGAGCGTCCTTCCGACTTCGCATATTTGGTAGATAAGGAATCAATCAGCTGCTAACTTGTTTGAGCCAAAGTTGTGCATAGATCTTATCGATCGGAGATAATATGTACGCTTGTACCAAAGACACGACATCCCGCTCCCCCTTATCAATCCACTATACCTCTTCCGTTCTTAGAGGAGGTGGAAGAACTGGAACGCGGGAAATTCCAAGGAAGCCAGAGTATCGCATATCGATGAGAAACCGAAAAATTTATCGTGTATCAGGTGTGTCAGAGGGATGCCTCGAGGCTCTTGGCGGGGGTCGAATGAAGCCACGAGGCTAGAGCGGAACTAATTATGTCTCCATCAAGCCCGAGGTAAACATGCTGATACGGCGACTCATCTGTGCCCAACGATAGATCAATAGACGCACTGTCAAGCGCCAGGAGTTCAGCATGACGTGGACACTAAAACCTGAGGGGATGGGTTCATGACAACGTAAAAGTTCAGGCGAATTGCGCGTTTTCGTACAATAAAATAATGCTTGTCAGATCCTGTCAACACCAGAAGGACTAAGTCAAACGTAGCTAGTCTCTTGGAGTCGGACTCATCAAACTTTCAAATAGAGCTTGAAAGAAGGCCTAGCACTTAGTTGGTCAAAGTGTCATAAAATTAAGCCTATTCGTTCGCTGCATGGATCAACCGTTTAGTCTGACACGTGACTTTTGAAATTTGCTCGACAGTCTAGCGAGTTGTGGACTCGGACTCCTGTGGTCTTAAGCTTCCCTCAGTATGCATCCCACTGACAATGGGATGAAGATAGTCGCTCTGTGGCACTTGTTTTCGCACCTTAAAACTGCCCACACAGTGCGGCCCGCTGTCAGTCGTTGCGAATGCGTGACGAACAACTGTCATATTCGCACATAAGTATTTTGATGAGTTGCCGTAGTCTCCCATCCACCGCCAATACCATGAACAATATCCCAACATATGAATTTGCAGTAAGCAGTCTTTGTGGCGGTTCAATAGGATATGCTGATGAGTCATAAAGGTCAGAAATATAGGACAGTCTCGGATACAGGGTAGTAAAGCTCCACCTCTAGACGGTGGTGATAAATCCAGTGGTTTCTTAGAATGGAGGTTGCGGCGGTCCGGCGGAAGCCTGGAGGTTTGTGCACACCCTGGCGGTGCTGGTGGGTCCTTCACACGACGACATTTCCTGTGTAGGTTCCAAAGTTTACTATTAAGCTATGCGCGTCACACGCGACTCGGAGCTTCTAACTGACCATCCAGTCGGGGGACCTGCCACAGTCTAATTTCAACGGCTGTTTTATGTACTTGGTGATGTATACCAATGCCTATGAGCAGGTGTCGGCGGCATCATGAGGCTGCTGTTCATCGATGTATCCTATGACCCGATATTAAAATTTCCCGACTCCCACGACAAGTGAGGGAAGGTTCTTACTGCAAACATCTCGTGCCATGCTCTGCAGGCGACCGATGGGAATCTGGCTGCCATTGGTTTCAAGAATCAAAACTGTGCAGTAGACCCTTCCCTTTTTATTCCGCTGTAATCTCGTCGTCGTTCCCCGTTCCCCACACTGTTGAGTATCGTCGTTGTCATCTTTTGGACTGCTTATTGATGGCTCTGTAATCTGTTCTTCATTGACTTGAGCTGTAAAGGGTGACTGCTACGAATAGCGGTGGATGAGGCGTATATTAATATTCCACGAGAAGCTCGAACAAAAGTTATTAATATCGGTCAACGCGCGGGACAAAGCTTACCAGCCACGACTGAAGTTGGAGTCAGAAGTGGCCAGGGAACTGGCGTGTCAGCAGCGCTATGATCATGATTCAGTGTCCCATACACAGCCTGTCCAACGCTTTTCCTTGGTTTTTCCTTTTCCCTCGGTATCCGCTAGACTTTAAATTGTTGCCTCGAATCGTGTAATGTACACTCGGGCCATAGACTACGCTATTATAGTTGATTCAGGGTCCGAGTCCGCACATTAAAAGCATGGTCTCGCGACAGGCACACCAATAGAAAGAACGTAGTCGCTCTTGCTTGATTTTAATAGATTTACGCGTTAATGACATACTAACGTACAGACTTTGGTCAACGCCCACGTTCTTATAAACGTGGAAGAAAGATATAACTGAATTAGCACCACGAACCACTAGTGTTAAATTGCGAGAAAAACTAAATCATGAGGTCGTAAAATGGAGCGTTCATGACCGTGGATGTATCGATGAAAGTGTGAATACGCTATATGAGTGGGTGCGAGAAATTTGTGGCCTAAATTGCTAGTAATCAGTCTCTGTTGTTTTTCGTTGCAATATTGCCAGTGATGAACTCGTACCTCCAAGCTCAACCTATGGCTTGCTTTCCAAAGCCAATACCTCAAAGATTGCGTCCCAATCAAGTAGATCTGAGGGCGAAAACGCAATCGCTGGAGGTAAGTGAGGTGCAGGCGTCGTAGGTTCAGTTGGTGCTATATGCGGGAACTCTTCCAGGGGCAGCGGAAGGATAGGCTTCTCAAGGGGAACGGAGGATGACAGTGATATATTGACAGAAAGTGTGGGTCGTTTTGGAGAAGTGGGAGAATGTGGACATGAGGGTGGACGTGGACCCAATGGTCTCCGCCGTTGAGGGCGACGTCTATGTCTGCGCGACGACATGTGATCACATGGCAAACTCTGCGTATCATCAATATGTGACGATGAGCCAGACGAGGACTCGGAGGTGATACTAGACTGATTGGATGAAGCAGAGTCGCTAGATGTGCGGGAGCATACTGTTGATGCTCTGGAAAGGTCAACCTGTTGACATGTCCATGACCAGCTCCCTTCATTTTCTTCTCTTATTGGTATCCCCGTTTGAAGCCAGCTGCATGGGCGCGGTCCCCGCAACCTAGAAGTCTTCCGCAGAGAGAATACAGGTAAAGGTGTGACATCGTCTGCATGAGGTGGTTGCATCTCTGCGAATATGATGAAAGCGGGAAATAAAGAGAAACGGAATGCTATATAGCTCTATCAAAAAAGGTCATGAGCATCACTGTAATCCATGCCGAGCTTTCGCACCACGCTGAGGAAACGCATCTTGCCGAAGCGACTCCCAAATTGCCTAGTTGCGACAGGTTGCGGCACTGGCGTAACACCGACTTGTGATCAGAGTATTATTATTGCATGGCTTCGTGCTCTGATGCCGATCTTACTGGTCCCTTGATAATAGTCATGTGTGCAGATTGCTAACTTTGGTCTGTTCCCGTAAGTCCGGTCACCAATGTGGATAGCGAGCTGATGAACGTTGAACCTACCTTGTGGAATTCCAGGAAGATATTCATGATATCAATAAGCTGCTACACGACGGTACCCCCGTAATGAGCTCCGTGTTCAGTGGATAGTCTTGGTAAAGAGTGTTGTTTTGTTCTTCCTTTTTTTTGTCCAAAAACAGCTAGACCGCCGGAAACCAAATCAAGACTAGCAGCCACAGAACCGACGCTCATCAGATATCATAACGTTTGTCAGAGTCAAGCTTAAGGTCCAAATATCAGCCGAATTCGAATATCTAAACGGTCTTATTATATCAGACGGTCATGATGGCTATAACCCAACCCACATCGCATTCACTGCCATTCGACGATCCACCTGAACCAGTAGCGAGCTTAAATGAGATTGCTCTAGACGAGGCCCTCGACACATTAGATCCCTTACGACATCTCAGGACGGGCTCCAGCAACTTCGCTGGAGATGACGAAGGTACTGTTATCGTACCTTCACAGCCGCGATCCATTCTCGGTGAGACAATCAGATTGACATTTCCTGTGGACTCCCCGCTTGTGTCGATATCACTCAAGATTGATGCATCTCATGGTTGCGGTGGAATTGCTTGGCCGGCTGGTGAGGTAGGTTATTTCTTCTTGAATGCTAGAGCCAGACGTTTGATGCAATGCAGGTCCTATCAAATTACATCGCATTTCGAGGCATTGGGTATCTTCAAGGCAAGAAGATTGTCGAAGTCGGGAGTGGAACGGGATTGGTTGGTCTTGTAGCAGGCGCACTCGGTGGTACAGTCTGGATCACCGATCAAGCGTTCGTCCCTTGTTGTTCATTTCAGCTGTCTCAGTGAAGCGATAATTCTTTCAGCCCGTTGTTGGGTATCATGCAACAAAATGTGACGTTGAACAATTTGCAGTCCTGTGTCTCTGTTCGTGAACTCAATTGGTAGGATGATCTTGACTCGTTTAGAAGGCCGTGCACCGTTGACTGCGTACAGGGGAGAGACGCTTCCCTCGGACATGCCTACTCCTGAATTAATCCTCGCAGCAGATTGTGTCTACTTTGAACCTGCTTTCCCTCTTTTGGTCCAGACCTTATCAGAGATGGCCGTCAGTGGCAGTACAGAAATCCTGTTTTGTTACAAAAAGAGACGTAAGGTAAGCATCAAGATCTATGATTTGATGAATTGTCCGTACTAGCACTGCCCTGTAGGCAGACAAACGGTTCTTCGCGATGTTGAAAAAGAAATTCAGTTGGGAAGAGGTATGAATCTTCTTTGAATTCTCGAATCTGATAACGGGCTGATAACACGTGTTCGTAAGGTGGAAGACGACCCAAATCGCGAAATTTACAATCGCGAAGCCATCTCCCTTCTAACTCTTACGAAGCGGCCATGAGGAATGATGATACATGAGGCTTGTCAAGTGACTGCTTCAACACTTCCGATAGGCTGGTGTAATCTTGATATCCCGTTGCTTCTCAAGAGATGCAGTACACTAAGCGCTTTCGATGGCGTAGACTTCCATTCTAGTGTAGCATGCGTGACTTGAGAGGTGATCATTCTCGGTAATGATGTTTCGCGTATTGCTTTATGGCTAAAATGCCGTCAACACCTTGTATACGTATGTCTAGTACCATACAATAGGGTATGCAATAGGTGTCCGAAGTACTATCCGCCCAAGTCATGATTCTGATGAGGGTGGGATGGTCTTGATCTGGGGAATGAAATCATGTGTTAGTAAACCTCTAGTAATGATGGCGATGCCTGACCTGTAACCCATGAATTCCCTCAATTTCTTGTTTCAGTATTCGTGTTACAAGTCTATGCTGGTTCAATGTTGAAAGGCCTTTAAAGGCCTCACTTGCTATTTTGATGGCATAGAAGTCACCACAGCCTCCTGATATATTATAGTATCAGTCAGCTCAACCAATCTAATCCGAATGAGTCCTACCTGAGATGTCCTGCACGGCTAGCTCAGTTGGCAAAAACTTGTCGGTCAATTTGTCGTAAATTAGCTTCTCTCCTTCAGAAAGGTTGGCTGGGGGAATCAGACTGGGCTTGGTTGAAAACCTCCGGAGGGCTCGTAACGTCGCCAGTCCCCTCCTTAAGGTCAACATGGTGGTGGTGGTATGAATGGAAGTACGGCAATCATGTTGTGGCTGTGCACAAATTCAATCTGACGTATTTGTTTTGAGTTCAATTTGGTCAAGGACTCAGGACATTTGCATTCACCAGTCTAGGAGCACCGGGCTTGAGGGAATCTCCTATGCAACTGAGCTTTGCAAACGCTTTGCTGCGTCCAAGAGCCCATTTTGGCTTACGAGCTTCGCGCACATTTTCAACTGGTCCAGTGAACTTTCCCAGAAGAACGGTGTTCAAGTCATGCCTTGCTCCTGAAGTCACAAGTTCACCTCTCTGTAACTCATGGATTTATCGGAGGTGTTATTCAGTCATCGCGGAGCGGAAGCCAGCTGTGCTTCATTCCCTTGAGCCTCGATTCTTCTCTGCGAACGCCTCTCATGGTGCTGCACAGACATCACAATTACCCGTGCTTGCCCCACCAGCGGTCGGGCGCTGGCTCCTATTCTCATCAGCCATGGTTTTTGCGGTGATAGTAGTGGGGGGAGTGACACGTCTAACCGAATCAGGGCTGAGCATCACAGAATGGAAGCCCATCACTGGCGTCATTCCACCTATGAATGCGGAGGACTGGAGCGTTGAATTTGAAAAGTACAAGGCTACTCCTGAATTTAAACTGTGAGCATCCTTTTTATGCCTGCTCCTTGGGTCATCTTGTGAACGCGCCTTAGCCTCAATCACTCCATTACCCTCGATGAATTCAAGAACATTTTTTACATGGAATGGAGTCACCGTGTACTCGGGCGCCTGATTGGCATCACATTTGTGATCCCTCTAGCTTACTTTGGTTTCCGGAAGAAGCTTACTACCTCGATGCCTGTGCAACTGACGGGCATGGCACTGCTCATCGGTTTTCAAGGTTTTCTTGGATGGTATATGGTGAAATCGGGCTTGGAAGACTCCATCATGGATACGCCGGGCGCAGTACCCCGTGTCTCTCAGTACCGCCTGGCAGCTCATCTTGGAACAGCCGTGGTGCTGTACGCAGGGATGCTCGGGACTGGGCTAGCGGCGATTAAAGATTGGAGATACGCCAGAGGTGGCTCGTGGAGCGGATCCAGCACTATGAATTGGCGGGACGTGCTTTCAAATCCTGTTGTGAAGAGGTTTTCTCGATTGTCTAAAGGGCTGAGCGCACTAGTCTTTTTGACTGCATTATCAGGTTAGTTCATTTCGGCTTTTATTTCAATGCGATCATAATTCATGTGCAGGCGCGTTCGTTGCTGGATTGGATGCCGGTCTGTTATACAATGAATTTCCGTTCATGGGGGGTCGACTTGCGCCTCCTATGGATGATTTATTTTCACCCGCCTATGCAAAGAATGCCGATGGATCTGACATCTGGTGGAGAAATATCTTTGAGAATCCCACTACCGTTCAGTTCGACCATCGAGTTCTTGTACGTTTCGTTCGTTCGTATATTGTGTTCTTCTAAGTGTTTGATTACAGGCGATGACTACGTATCTCAGCACTTGTCTTCTCTTCGCTTATAGTCGACGACCTGCCATCCGTGCGCTGTTGCCACCATTGGCTCGTACATCTGTCACGGCAGCCTTCGCCATGGCGAATGCACAGGTTCTTCTGGGTCTTGCAACATTGTTATACCTTGTCCCTATACCCATTGCAGCTGCTCATCAGGCGGGAAGCATTGCTCTCATGAGCACGATGGTACACTTACTAGTATCGTTGCGTAGGCCAGGCCTAGCTGCACAGATGTGGAGGAAAGCTGGGATGCAGACGAAGAGCTCTGGCCTGTAGGACACCCACCCCCTGACCCAATATTTTAGAGCTACACATCACCACTCGCTTATCATTATACAGCTGAACCAAAACACGACTTCTGTGTCTCATTGACAGTCGTTGAGTATTTCGAGCCTCAACTTTTGTGATTCACCAAATAGAAGGGCGGCTGTTATTATATCTTAGTTTATTCTGACATCTGTACATCCTCATCAGCAGTAGGCGCTGGTGCTGCATCAGATGCAGGTGCGGGTGCTTCCTCCTTCTTCTCCATACTCTCAAGGTATACTTCTATTGTTTCCCCCTCTAAGATGCGGAAGCAGCCTGGCGGCGAAATGTGCTTTTCATGTTGACCCATGGGTCCGATGATGCCTACCGACGTGTTATTCACGTTAAGCTCCTTGTCCTGTTGGAGGGTCTCGCGGAGAGCATGGAGACCATGCCGAATGAGGTCCTCGAGGTTGCCTGCAACGACTTCAATGGCACGAACACGATGTAAGATGGATACAGCACATACAATCTGCGAAACTTTCATAGTGCTTCTCTAAGTATGTTTTTGCACTCTGACTGCGAGCGCCGATTGACATGGCGTAATACTCGTACGAGTTTCCTGATGGCGAGAACTCGAAAAGATGGGGTCCTGATTGATCTTGACCAATAACAAGGAAGCCAACTCCGTATGGTCTGCGACCGTACTCCTGCGTGTTCACTTGTGCCTCTACAAGTGAAAACATAAGCATCAGCCATACAAGAACCACTCGAGAACATACTATCAGCGATGGAAGAGACGAGACGATTCACTGGCATAGGTCTGTTGAACATCATACGTTCTCCCATTGCTTGCTGTCGCATAAAGTTGCTGCGGTCAAGTCAGAATACATGCTATACACCGTAAAAATCAATAAATACCTGAGTACTCGTGCGTCTGAAGTAAGCCCAGCGATGGCGATCCCGACGTGATCGTCTATGCGGAACATCTTTTGCTGATATGAAGCAAGTTCTCCTGTGGAACGCTGTGTAGATTCTTTGTGAAGAGTCGTCGTAAAGCAATTAGCATCCACTGACCTTCAGAGCAAGAAGAATCGCATGGGTCTTCGATCGCAGGCCCACTGCCGCTGATCCCTGCTTCACGGCTTCAAGCGCATACTCGACCTGGTGGAGACGACCTTGTGGCGAGAAAACGGTGTTATCAGAGTCGTATGTATTCCGAAACTAGGGAATCTTTCGAAAATAAGATCACAAAGAGCATAAACCTTGCACGCACCATGATGGGGGTAGATGAAGTATGGACTGATATTGAATGCTTTACGCGGTCGTTTGTAGGTGACGCGTTCAAGGTCAAGCGTCGGATATCGGAAGTTACACCCCATAACAGGATTGACATTGTGGTTAGGGTTTATTGTCGCTGTGCACAAGTTCCCACATGGCCTAAAGATTCTTCATCATATACACCCAGCCAATTATCACAGATAAAATATTAGATATCAACATTCAAACCAGTTTCAAGAACAACAGATTTTGTATATCTTGGGGGACAACCATACATCAACGAATCCATGAGTTCCTGGCACTGTAGCCGTGGCAGTTGTAGATGGATCCAATTTTGCTGCAAAGTTCGGTAACCCAAGATAACCAGCTCCAAGGATACTGTCAACCTTTTTGCACATAGCTGTAAAGCAGGTACCGAAATGAACTGGCACTGGTCCGAGCATGACTTGATCCCCCCAATGAGGCTCTGATAACGCATAAAATAGTTCAAAGGCTAGCTTATGCGTTATGCGTTATGCTTGCATATTACCTGGGTCTCTGGGACCCACCAAAAGTCAACGCATTATGAAAAATATGCGTTATTATGTCATGCAACATGAGCAAGTCTACTGTATATGATATTCTATTTTGTCCACCAGTTCACTAATGCACAACCATTCACTGTGAAATTTATAGATTGAAACGATCATACGTCCATCCCATCTTCATAACGCTTCAAAACCCATCTATCGGCAACTGGATCGTTTCGCGACCTAGGTCTTATCGCAACTTATATGCTTTGTTGCAAATCCTCGTACATCGTCCCTCCAAATAGCTATCGCCCAAACTACTTATAAGCACACCCTTGGGCTCAGCTAATACATTCTTCAGTCGGTTTATTGCATTCCCCATGTCACAACCTCGTCGATGAGTGGCGATCAATGTCAGTACTTATATCTCATATTTCTTACATACTCTCTGATCTCCTTCATAGCTCTCGAAGGAATTTGGGCGAGGCTGTCCCAGGTCGCTATCAAGGGTGCTCAATTTAACTCCCCTGAACGTCATCCTCACCCGAAATGTTTGGAAGGAACCCGGGTGGATCTCCTCAAAAACATCCACGGAATTCTGGACGACACAAAGAATCAACTTATTTGGCTGCATGGCATGGCTGGTGTGGGAAAGTCTTCCGTTGCGTTTACAGTTGCGGAAAAGATGAGAAGTCTTAAAGTGACCGAAGTGACGAATGCTGAAAAGTGGCTCGGGGGAACATTCTTTTTCTCGCGCGAGAAAACTGAACGTCGCACGACTGGATATTTCTTTGCGACGCTTGCCTACCAGCTTGCCACAAATTTTGCAAGCATCCGGCAGGATGTGAAACGAGTTATCCGCGATAATCCAGCTCTACTAAATCCAGACACCCCTCTCTACGACCAGATGGAGGCTCTCTTTCTCCGACCCCTCCGCAACCTTCAATTTAGATTGCATGGATGTCCGCCTTTGACGTTTGTTGTCGATGCCCTTGATGAATGCACATACGAACCTGAGCTTACCGATCTCATCCTTTCCCTTGCGCGGGCTCTTAGTGAGCCTGATCTGCCCGTGACTCACATCCTGCTCACGAGTCGCTCGGAATCGCATATCTGTAGAGCATTTCAGAGCGAAGAGGTGCGCCCGCTGGTGTGCGAGATACCAGTAGATTTTTTTGGGGAAGACATCGCCTCCCAAGGCGGCTCAGACGTTGACAATGACATACGTACTTTCTTGCAGCATTCCTTCGAAGAGTTGCAAGGTCACAATCCTTATTTTCTGCAGCCATCAGAGGTTGAACTTGCGATGCTGGTGAGGCGAGCTGGCAGACGTTTCATCGTGGCGTCTACGATGATGAAGTTTATTGTCGTCGACGATGGATACAACGATCCCCATAGTCGGCTACAACTGATGCTCGAGCTAGAGAGCGAGCTACTACCAGGAACGGAGGTGTACAGGTTATACGATTGTATCCTCTCCACCTGTTCCCGTCCCAAGGAGGCACACCTGCACTTATCTATTGTCACTGCACTTGCAAACCCTCTACCGCTGTCACAAATCTCGGAACTTCTTGGCCCTGTTCGGCAATGTGATGCCGAGAAGACGCTGATGGAGCTACGGTCTGTCATGGGTATCCCTACAGACAGCACTCTCCCCGTGAATATCTATCACTCATCCATTCGTGACTATGTCTCCAACCCATCAAACTGCGACCCTCAAGTACGTGATATGGCATCACCTGACACTCCCTACTCGCATATTCCTCTCTCCGCTTGATAAAGAATAATTCAAAAAGCACGACTTTCTTGGATGCACTCTCAGAACTGAAGAAGCAATGCAGAGCTATGCGACCTGAGGACCCCCTTAAGTTAAAAGACTCATTAGCGTTCCTTGTTCAGCCCCTAGGGCCACTATCAGCTGTACAATGTATGCTGTGGCTTCGAGGAGATCGCACTGCAGATTTACAATCTTGGCTGGGAACTGTGGACGGGCGTGCTTGGCTGCAGATTCAGGGAGGACAAGACTGGCTCCAGACTGGAGGAGGACGAGACTGGCTGCTGGTCCAGGGGGGACGAGACTGGCTCCAGACCCAGGGAGGAAGAAACTGGCTACTGGCCCAGGGGGGACGAGACTGGTTGCAGATCCGGGCAGGACTAGAGTGGCTGCAGACACTGGAAGGACTAGAGTGGCTGCGGACCTGGGCAGGACGAGAGTGGTTGTCACAGATCTGGGAAATACGAGAGAGGTTGCGAACACGGGCAGGACGAGAGAGGCTGCGGATCGAGGAAGAGCGAGAGTGGCTGCGGATCGAGGAAGTACGAGAGTGGATTCGGATCCAGGACGAACGAGAGCGGCTATGGATCCAGGAAGAACAACAGCGGCTGCGGACAAAGGAGGAACGGAAGTGGTTGCGGATAGAAGAAGTTGAACGGGAGTGGCCGCAGACACAAGAGGAAGGACGAGATTGGCTGCAGACCCCGGAGGGACAGGAGTGGATACAGACACAGAGAGGACGAGCGTGGCTGCAGGTCCAGGGAGGACGAGCATGGCTGCAGAAATCAGAAGGGCGAGTGTGGGTGCAGACCTCTGGAGGACGGGCGTGGTTGCAGACTGC
>MU172948.1:342832-415799 GCA_016695475.1 Suillus decipiens
GAGAGAATTTCAAGGCGTCATGGCATGGACTAAAGAACATAAGGCGACATCAATTGAGGCTAACTTGAATCATTGAAACATATCTTACCAAATTCCTGACCTTCAGATAACACGTCAAGGCAAGACCGCAGACCTCTCAAACACCATTCCGTTTCCAGCCAGGGGATCGTATGATCATTCCAAAAAGCCTGGAATATACGGACGAGCCTATCATCCCATGGATAGGGAACACGAGAAAGATGTACGGCCCAGTTGTAACATGCGTACTTGAGAGCGTCGGAAGCTGATTGACTGCGTTCCAGTGCTTCGTTTGCGAAATTTTGAAAGGCATGCATCGCATGAATTATCTCCCTGTCTGGTACTGCAGAGGTTGAATGATGCTGGTTTCTTAATGCCAGGAAAACCGGAAATATCAAGAAATCTGGCAAGGTCTTGAACTGCTGGATTAATCGAAAAGCTGGCAGATCGCTGGTAATCATATACTCGTTGATTGCTTCTGATGTCCTCAAGAATTCTTCCATTGTCACCCAGACGGAGGCCGCAGGAGTGGACTGCCATGCTTGACCGTGGGGAGTCTGCAACCAGTCTCGCCCACACGAAGTCTGCAGCCAGTCTCGTCCTGCCTCGGTTCGGAGCCACGCCTGTCCTGTCTTGGTCCGCAGCCACTCTAGTCCTGCCTCTGTCTGCAGCCATTCTTGCCCAACCTCTGTCTGCAGCCACGTTCGTCCTCCCGTGGTCTGCAGCCAGTCTTGTCCTCCCTGGGTCTCCAGCCAGTCTCATCCTGCCTGAGTCTGCAGCCAGTTCTGTCCCCCACAGGGCTCCAGCCAATCTCGTCCCCCACAGGTCTCCAGCCAGTCTCGTCCCACCTGAGTCTGCAGCCATTCTCCTTCTTCCATTGTCACCCAGACGGAAGCTGCAGGAGTGGACCGCCATGCTTGACCGTGAGGAGTCTGCAACCAGTCTCGTGCTCCCTCGGTTTGCAGCCAGTCTCGTGCTCCACAGGTGTGCAGCCAATCGTGTCCTGCCTGAGTCTGCAGCCAGTCTCGTCCTCGACAGGTCTGCAGCCAGTCTCGTACTCCCTGGGTCTGCAGCCAGTCTCGTCCTCCCCAGGTCTGCAGCCAGTCCTGTACTCCCCGAGTCTGCAGCCAGTCCCGTCCTCCCCGGGTCTGCAACCAGCCTCGTCCTCCCGGGGTCTGCAGCCAGTCTCGACCACCCCAGGTCTGCAGCCAGTCTCGTCCTCCCTGTGTCTGCGGCCACTCTTGTCCTCCCAGGATCTGCATCCAGTCTCGTCCTCCCAGGATCTGCAGCCAGTCTCGTCCTCCCTGGGTCTGCAGCCAGTCTCGTCCTCCATGGGTCTGCAGCCAGTTTTGTCCCCCACAGGTCTGCAGCCAAACTCGTCCCCCACAGGTCTGCAGCCAGTCTCGTCCCCCACAGGTCTGCAGCCAGTCTCGTCCCACCTGAGTCTGCAGCCAGTCTCGTCCTGCCTGAGTCTGGAGCCAGTCTCGTACTTTCTAGGTCTGGAGCCAGTCTCGTCCTCTGAGTGTTTGCAACCATCCTCGTCCTGCTAGGGTCTGCAGCCAGTCTCGTCCTGCCTGGATCTGCAGCCAGTCTCGTCCTGCCTTGGTCTGAAAAGTACGATCTCCTCGAAGCCTCAGCATACATTGGACAGCTGACAGTGGCTCTAGGGGTTGAACAAGGAACGCTAATGAGTCTTTTAACTTATGGGGGTCCTCAGGCCGCATAGCTTTGATCTGTTTCTTCAGTTCTGAGAGTGCGTCCGAGAGAGCCGTGCTTTTTGGAATCGCGTTTATCAAGCGGAGAGAGGAATACGCGAGTAGAGAGTGAGGGTCAGGTGATGCCACATCACGTACTTGAGGGAGGCCGCAGTTTGAGCGATCGGAAACGTAGTCGCGAATGGACGAGTGATAGATATTCACGGGGAGCGTGCCGTCTGTGGGGATATCCACGACAGACCGTAGCTCCATTAGCGTTTTCTCTGTATCACGGCCCGGATAAGGGCCAAGAAGTTTTGAGATTTGTGTCAGTGGTAGAGGGTCTGTAAGTGCAGCGACAATGGACAAGTGCAGGTATGCGCTCCTGGGATCAGAACACGTGGAGAGGATACAATCATATAACTTGTAAACCTCCATTCTTGCCGGCAGCTCGCTCTTCTCGCTCTCTGGTTCGAGTAGCAACTGTAACCGATCCCGGGGACCCCCATATCCATCGTCGACAATAAACTTCATCATCGTAGACGCCACGATGGAACGTCTGCCCGCTCGGTTTGCTAGCTTCGCAAATTCAACCTCTGATGGCCGCGGAAAATAAAGATGGCGGCTTTGCAACACTTTGAAGGAATGCCGCAAAAAAGTACATATGTCGTTATCAACGTCCGAACCATCTAGGGAGATGATGCCCTCCCCCAAAAAATCTACTGGTATCTCGCACACCAGCGGGCGCACCTCTTCGCTCTGAAATGCTCTACAGATATGCGATTCCGAGCGACTCGTGAGCAGGATGTGAGTCACGGGCAGATCAGGCTCACTAAGAGCCCGCGCAAGGGAAAGGATGAGATCGGTAAGCTCAGGTTCGTATGTGCATTCATCAAGGGCATCGACAACAAACGTCAAAGGCGGACATCCATGCAATCTAAATTGAAGGTTGCGGAGGGGTCGGAGAAAGAGAGCCTCCATCTGGTCGCAGAGAGGTGCGTTGGGATCTAGTAGAGCGGGATTTTCGCAGATAACCCTGTTCACATGCTGCCAGATGCTTGGAAAATACGTGGCAAGCTGGTAGACTAGCGTCGCAAAGAAGTATCCAGTCGTGCGACAATCAGTCTTCTCGCGCGAGAAACAGAATGTTCCCCCGAGCCGGTTTTGACCTCTCATCTCTTCAGCAACTGTAAACGCAACGGCAGACTTTCCAACGCCAGCCGTGCCGTGCAGCCAAATGAGTTGGTTCTTCTTTGTGTCGTTCAGGGCTCCGTAGATGTATCTGAGAAGATCTACCCGAGTTCCTTCCAAACATTTCAGGTGAGGCTGACGTTCAGGGGAGTTAAACTCAGCACCGTTGACAGCGACCTGGGATAGCCTCTCCCAAGTTCCTTCAAGAACTATGAAGGAGATCAGAGAGCATGTAAGAAATATGAGATAGAAGTACTAACATTGATCGCCACTCATCGACGAAGGTTGTGACATGCGAAGGGCAACAAACCAACTGAAAGTATGAGCTGGGTTGGAGGGAGTGCTTATAAATAGTCTGAGCAATACGGTTATCCGGAAGGACGACGTACGAAGATCTGCAACAAAGCATATAAGTTGTGACAAGGCCTAAGTCGCGGAATGATCCAGCTGTCGACTTATGGAAAGTACAAGGTGTGATAAAATGGAATGGGCAGATGGATGTTTCAATCTATTCTGCTGTGGAAAGCTTGCTGGATGGTTGTGGAATGCAGTTGAAAGACGAGTAGGCGCTTGCCGTCCGGTGCTTTCAGGAATGGCTCACTCTGTTACCTGATATGTATCTTAGTCAAACCCCCACTAACTTATTAATGGCTAGTCAGGTGCCCGGTAGAACGGCCGAGGGCGGGATGGGTTGCCGACGACGACTTTCCCGAGAACTCACTCAACGTTGATCTAAGGCTCCTCAGTATTCAACCTTTATTCACTTGGGTGAGGAGAGCCATAAACATATCGACTTAGATGCACAGGTGAGTGTTAATAACGGCTATTTTTGATTCACTCACCACTCCACAGCACATACTCTAGGATGCCCTTAATATTTCAATTGTACAGTCCTGAGTACTGACTCAGTACTGACTGGCATATCTTGACTATGGAGGCAAAGCAAAATCGACTTTCAACGCGGTGTCAGGGGGTTGCCAGGTCTATACTCACTGTGATCGACAACATCATAGGCCACTTGCTGGTGAATTACTCTCTCTCTCGACCTGCGGACAGATTTCCTGAAATCTTTGGGCGTTCGGAGCTTCTGAAATGCTACCCATACTTCTTGTCGTGCGCTGTTCCAGTTGTATGTGCCTCTATTACTTGGCTAGCTACGTACTTCTGTCTCAAAGAGGTGAATCTCACTTTGAAAAGTGATTTTTGGATCTCACTGAGTGCGGTAACAAGAGCGTTTTTACTCGGGCACCCCGATAAAGGAATTGTTCTTGCTACAGTCATAAAAAACTTTTCACACCTTCAAGCAACGATCTGGCTAGTTATGGGGAAGCAAACCCTGAAGAAATTTCGCCGCCGCCGCTTCCGCTGGGTGCTGTGCTGACTTCAAAGGCCCTGACTATCGCAGCGAGTAATGGCACCTTGATTCTCTTTGGTTTCGCAGTCAGATCGATCCTACCTATTTTCTATGCGACACCGATTGAACTCGGCGGTCTATCGTTGGATCCTCCCTGCATTGGGGCTATCTTTGCAACACTAGCTTTCGTCTGTTACACATTCAAACTACTTCTCTACACCTACTTGCACGATCATTTCGGCGCATATCCCATTATTATGGCTGGTCTTAGTTCCGGCATTCCTATCGTGATTTTATCGATGCTTTGGCTCGAGCCCATAGAATAGGTTGGGTGGTGTGGTTGGCCATTTCCATTCAACGTGTGCTGATGGCTGTCTTGGAAATATGCCTCGGTATGTCACCTTAACATTTCCTGCAAACTACTTGGCTGAGACGAGGGACCATTAGCTTCCATGGTATTGTTTATTAGAGCCTCTGCTCCCAATCGCGCTTCAATTGGAGCAACCAATGGAATCATCCAACTGATGGGCGGAGGAGTAAGGATTGTTGGCCCGATTTGCGGAGCTGCTATATTTTCTTATTCGATGCACGACGGTCGCGATGCGTGGTCGGCATACTACTTCTTTATGACAATTGGGTTTCTCGCGACAGGTACTTCTTTGTTCCTTCCTCGAGATCCTTGCCTATTGGAAAACGAACACAAGTAGTATGACAGTACCATCAACGACACACTTCATATCTGTTTTCCAGCCTTGTCCAGTGCCCACTCTGTATTGTATCAATATAATGTACACTAGTATTACGACATTTGCGAAATCAATCCCCGATTTCAGTGACCTCATAAATTCGAACGAGATCTAACCAGTTTACTACTCAAAGTATAAGTGCACGTTTAGCACATATTATACATTTTGTACATGGAAAGTAAAGCGAATGCAACTCGTTGCAACAGTATATACTAGGACCATGTTCTGAACTCGTAGATAAACTAGAAGGCCAATCACAGTGGTATATCCCCAACTCGTCCTACTCATAGTAGTACTCGATTACATGTCGAATCATCCGGTTCAGAGACTTCCCTTAAAAGAGTTGCTCTACGAGTCGGGGATTTGTGTCCAAACAAACCGCATTGCACGGTCGAGACTTGGAAAGTATAAAGCTCAGCCATCTCCACCACCATCCGCACCCACTCCCCGTACAGCTGCTTTGCGACTCTTGCCTTTGCGCACACGAGTGTGTGCACGTGTCAAATGAGCACCTTGATCCCGCAGAGGTGTGAAACCAAGGAAGCTCTTTTGACTTGCATCAGGGAAACGTTGGCTGCCAGGAGACTGAATATCTGAAGAGACATCGGATAGTACTGCTTCTTTGGGAACATTATAATGTTTTGCGTTAGCGTCTGCATATGCGATGGGCAGAGGAGCCTCATATGCGGTGATCCCTAGCTCCCGGCAGTAATATTGAACTGCTGCGTGGAATGCAGTTCTACGCGCATTCCGGAGGCCCCAGTCTCTGCAGGAAGTCATCAACAAAACACACCCAACCCACATTCTCCGCAACTTACTGCCACGTTCTGCAAAACACGATCAGTTTCTGTGCTTTTTCCTATATGAAAAACAAACATACGAGTTGTGCGGGATACCAATAGAACACTCCAGATAGCGTTGGTAACTGATGTTTTGCAATACGACCGACGTGGTCGGCTGGAACCACCTGTTCTCTTCAGTGGAAAGCCACATATTCAGCTTTTTCTCAAGCGCGTCTAGCTTTGCTTGTGGCGTACGCCAAGCAACTTGGATGGTACAAGACTCCGCCATTTTCTGCCAGGGTAATCAGTACAACATATTCAGCGAAGGTGCAAGAGGCTCATACACCACTACGACGGACGTTCGTACTATAGGCATTGTCAGATATTATGTGGTACACAAGAAATTCTCAGGTACGTACATGAACTTTGTGAATAGCTGACTGTTGAAGTAATATGTTTCAGTACCATCTGATCGAGTAAACACCGTCTGATAGAAAAAAAATCAGGGCTGTGCATCCATTCCAGATAAACGTGCGCACCGCAAACAAGTTCATCTTCTTGACAACTAGATTCTCGTCTAAAAATGAAAATTAGAATATCATTAGCCGCCCCCACCCCACGAGTCAGTGACTCACTATCGATAAAACATCGATCACCAGTATCAAAGGGACTATAATAGAGGGTCATCCTGACACTTGAGCGCATACACCCATGCGACTCACTGAGTTACAAACAAGAACATGATTGCATCAAAGACATTACTGGCAGAATTCTTGAAGATGAAGCTGGCTGCGAGACCGAGGGAATATACACTCGTCAAGGACTTTGTCACACTGACACCGAAAATGCTCAACGAGATGAAGAACAAGACGACGAGGGCGAAGAGCAATAAAAGGTGATCGAGAGTCTTGAGCGCAGCGCCAACATCATGCATACTGCGCCACAGGAATCGACGTTCCTTGTACACGCGAAGTAGTGATGACTTGATCTCGGACCGCGATACATCACCATTGTTGTCACTGTCGAAAACCCGGAAAGCGTCTTTAGCTTCATCCTGCGTGGCGAATGCGGTGTAAAAGTCTTCGGGCGTGAGGTAGGTACGTCGGCGATCTCTGAAAGTCCTGTATATCGCCCTGGCAAGACGCTGACATCCAAGTTGGTTTTAGCATACACATAACACAATTCCAAATGCTCCTACCTTTGCTTCGCCTGTTGAGCTCATGCTGAAGACCAACGCATCAAGCTCATCAGTGGCGCCTTTGATATTCCGAGCATCATGTAATACAGCAGTCTTGAACGCCTTTGCTGCTTGAACGAAAATGGTGTGATCTTCGGTGTGTGGATCAACAGAACGCTGGCCAGAAGGGTTAGGAGGATATGTATGAGTTGTATGCTTATCGACCGGGGCGTGAGTAGCTGGCGTTGTGGTCGAAGACTTAAGATCTTCCGAGGCTACAATAGTAGTCGACTTGTACTGCCTATGTTTCTTCTCCTTTCCCTTTTTCTTCTTCAGCCTTTCTCCATCCTCCATATCTGCTTCATCACCTTCGCTTGGTGCGGAGCTCTCCAGGCGTGATTTGCTACTGTGAATATTGTGATGATCTTTGTCGCTGAACGGATTGAGCCCAGTGAAGGTCGCAATCATCGGATGGGAGTTATAGGACTTGTGATGAACCGATGATTTGGGTTTGTATTCGCGAAGCGTGTCTATCACTTTAAGGGCTTTCTTAACTTCGTCCAGACGTTCCTTATACGCAGTCCTATGGAATGCAAATGCTGGGAGCAATGAGACCTGTGTTTTGATACGAGTCAGGTGACCTCACCAATAGCATGGGAGAGCATCCTTTTCATGCAAATCACCAGGGTAAAAAATACCAGGAATTCGATTACTTGGGCAACCTGGCGTTTCAATTAGCTTTAGAACATGAAAAGTGAGATAATGATGCTCACACGGTCCGTGTAGGGAGCATAATTTTGAGTATCAGACGGGTCATTCAACTTAAAGATATTCTGAAACAGAATGTTCCAGCTGAGCCAGGCGCTCGCGGCATAAAATAGAGGTTTGATAGTGTCCTTGATAGAGGCATACAGCTCGAGCTTCGTTCTAACGGTCTCTGAGACATGACCCCATGTAACTGCAATCACCACACGTATGATGGCAGGTACAATATCGATGATCATTGCGAGACCCCAAGAAATGACGACATTGGCCGCTGCCCAAAAGAGCCAAGCCTCGATATTGATGTCGACAAAATGCCTGTAGTCCGTTGGATGTGGTTTGTACCAGAAGAAATGAACAAGGAGTGCGGGAATTATTAGGATTGTCGCAAGCAAGGTGGACCCGATGAGTGAGGAGAAGAGTAAAGTAACTAGCCTGTAATGTTTGTGTTGGTTGGAAACGGTATACATCTTCGACAAACCTACCTAATAATGCCCCAGCCGGGAGACTTGATTTTTACACCCATTTGCTTCTCGAACTTAGCTTCCTCATTATTTAGATCCTCGTCACCGCTCCAATCGAACTCGCCTTCCTCATCCTCATCGTCCGAAGATTGACGTGAATCTGATTTGGGAAAACCGAGGTAACTTCCAGTAGTAGAAGAGGATGTTACATCCTCGTGATAGTGGACAGATGGCTTCTGGGTCCCTGTCTGCGAATCCCCGCTTTCCTGTCTGCCGCTTTGTGGTGACCTATAGGCATTTTTTTCGTGGTTACTCATCAAATTGACCTGAGAATGGTCTGCAAATGACTCTTGTGATGGGTAATGGTGCAGCAGCAACTGGGAGGTGCTTGAACTAGGTTGGAAAAGAGACGAAGGTGTGGAGTTCACAAAATGGTCCTCCTCGCTGATGTCGTCACAGGCGAACGATGGATCGTGAGGCGCAAATGAAGGGGGAGGACGAAGTTTGCTATTGTCGTACTCCATATGTATTAGCAGCTTCTGAATCACGTCACAGGGCAGTCGGCTGCAATGATCGATAGATATCAGACGATTGCTTTTCTAGCGGCACAAGTACTGACACTGGAACCAGTTAACAAGTTTGCTCGACCAGCGATTCTGGGAGAATCAGGTGAGCATGATGCTGGAGTTGCAAGTGCTTATAGTTTGCCTACTGAATATGGTGCAGATATTAATGTGCTCCAAGAGGATCTCCAGTAGCAAAGCGAATAGAATCGATGATCTCGCCGTCACGGTGTTGCTGGATCAAGAATCTGCAAGATGGTCGTAAGATGAAAAAGTCAACTATTCATTCTGCGATGATCGCTGATTTCTGTCGTCATGTACAGTTACCACGTGGAAACTCAAATCGGCTGTCTGCCTCAGGGGCTTTGGCAAGCTGGTTCAACCACATCGTACACCTTAAGCTTCCTCTCCAACAAACATGTCCGCACCTACAGAACTCCCCGCAAATCCAGAGTCTATAAAGAAGCTTGAGAAAGAATTCTCAATGGAGGCCAAATCCGAGGAAAAGAAATTGCAGTCGGCCTTCAAAGATATGCACAAGCACGAGAAATCAGAAGCCAAGGCTTCCAAGGTAAGGCTTTGATTTCTGGATCCTATCCAGTCCTGAAATTTTTCAGTCCGTGGACAAAGCAGAGAAAGCTGTCAAGAAGCTGGAAAAGCTGGAGCTGGAGACCGTTAATTCTCTCCACGCCATCACCCGCAAACACGATGTAGCTACTGCAAACCTTCACAATGCGCAGGCGGTCCTTCGCGTGTGTAGTATTTTTACACCCTGTTGTCGACACTTATGTAAATCTTCTAGACTCAGAAACAGCAGCTAGAGAAACACAAACAAGACCTCTCGACTGCACAAACACACTTCAACCAGGTCACTAAAGATAAGAATGATCATGATGTAGGTGGGCTATATTCGAAACATGTGCAAATTGCTTGATATTTGCAGCGTGAACGTCACGATAAACTAAATCAGTTGCACTCAAGTCCGCCGACCTCCGATGGTCCGAGCGCCGCGGGCACTTCCGAAGGTGCATCCACTGGTTAGGAAAGGACGTAGTACCGTGCACGCCGACGGACAGTTTTTAATTGGCAGTTTTATATCAACCTCCATCCCTGTATATATTGCTATGGCATTGTTTCCATGTTGGAATTGTATTTTTTTTTCACCCGAGGGTATAGTACTACTCTGTAGGATGTGCTGACATAAGCATAAATGTGTTCGTTGCATTTTCAGTGTTGACCGCTGTAATCACGCCTACGAGTGACGACGACGAGCTGTCTATCGGCGACTACAGTGGCGACGGCGGCAACTTCAGGATTCCGTCATGAATAAGAATCCTTTTATACCGCAACCGACATACAATCCGCCACAACCACCACTTCCTCCAGGACCACCGCCTGCTGCACCTCCAGATTATTCCGCTTATTGGGTAGCGGCTGCCCAGCAGCAGCAACAACAGCAACAAGCGACTCCAGCTTACACTCCAGCATGGTCTGCTCCTCAGCAGCCTCCAAGACCGCCCCCTGAACAAAGTGCTTTATATGCAAATTACGGTTATGGTGGTCAGGGCATGCACTGGCAGCAGAGACATGGTCATCCTCAACAACAGTATCAGCCACCACCGCCTGTGGTCCAACCTCCGCCACCTCCACCTCAACAGCAGTACAATCCATATCAACCCTCCGTTGGCTATCAGCAACCGTATGTTCCTCAACCCCAACAACCAATCGTAGCCCAACAACAGCCTGCGTACCCACATGTGACACAAACGATGGCCCCTTCGCAACCGTATTTTCCTCAGCAGCAGCCCCAACCTCAGCAGCAACCTCGACAAAACCATGGTCTTCATCACACCCCACCCCAACATCTTCCCCCTGCCAAACGTCAACGGTTTGATGGCCCGAATCAACATCACGGTCAGAACCGACAACTCGGACCTCCCCCTCCTCAACCTCAGTTTCAACCACCTCCTGCACCGCCGGGGAGTGTCGGCATCTATCCCCAGAACCAAGGTCAGGGTCAAGGGCAGCCTGGCGCCAATCAGATGCCCCTAGGTGGGAACAGAGGTGGAATGGGCGGAAGAGGAGGCAATATGAACTCCGGCAGAGGCAGAGGTGCAGTTATGACCGGAAACAGGGGAGGATTGGCTGGACAACGTGGCGGCAGAGGCGGCAGCATGTTCGTGAATAACGGTAGCGGACGAGGTGGCGCCGCTGGTCAACAAAATTCTCTGCGCGGACACGGCTCGAGGGGAGGCTTCAACAAGGACTTTCACAATCGCCGAGGAGGTGGGTCGTTCAATGCCGGACATCAGCACCACCAAAACAATCCTGCATTCCGTGGACGAGGACAAGGTCATACTTCAGGTCGTACAGGCCGCCAGGATGGTAGTACAAATTTTGGAAACCGTGATGCATCGCAATTTGCAAGCAGCGGTAAGAAGGACGAAAATCGGCGCACGCTCACTGACTTTAAGATTGTGGGCCTCGAGATGCCTGAACTTGGATGGACGTGGGGAGTGCTACCATCGCCTATTAAGGCTGAGGAGAAAGAAGTTGCTGCTTCTCTTTTGGAATCCTCACAAGAGCAAGTTAAGGACGAAGATATGCATACTGGTGTCACAGCATTAGAACCTGTGCCGACAGCAGACGTAGCAGATACGAAGCCGGATGCTTCCTACCAGGAGCAGTCCTCCTCGTTGACGACGCCTCCACCCTCTCGCATCCGCATTTATTTTCATACTCCTGTTTCTCCCGATGACTCGCATCCTATTCCGCATAATGCTTCGTATACTGCAGCTCCAGACACGCGCAAAGGCAAGCGCAAGAAACTTGAGGATGATGATGGCGATACGGAGGAAGGTCGAGAAAGACCGCCTCCTCCTCGCAGCAGCCAAGTGGATGATAATATTAGTGTTGACATGGATGGAGTGGGCCGCGGAAGCGCAGCGCCCAGCGTGGCAGAAACTGCCAGTGAAGGTGATTGGCTCATGGCTGCTATTGCTGAAGATGAAGGCGACATAGGCGCCGATGCCGATGCAGCTACTACTGTTGATGATATGGATGAAGAGGAAAGTCATGCTGCAAGTGTTCCCCATTTCGTTCCTGCTACGAATACTTTTCTTAATGGAAATGGTGAGTTAAACCTTCCTTATTGTTTGCTTTGGGTGGATGCTTTCGAGCTTGGGGGGAGCGTCCATTCGTGGCTCAAGGCTGTACAAACTAACTTATATCTTAAAGGCTCCCATAGTACTGACATGGACGGAATTGCCTCTTCAGGAGGTGTTCATGAGCAGCCTGATGGCTCACATGCTAGGGACAGTCATGATGCTGTCCTGAATGCTGAAGGAGTCAGACCGTCAGTGTCTTCAGATGTCGCTGCTGTTGACCTTGGTGCAAACCATGGTAGTGCTGTCGCTATACAGCCGAACGTGGACATTTTGGTTTCTGCACCTGAAGAGGGTGGTGATGCTTTGCCAGCCACCCAGCCCGTTGATGATGAAAATGTTGATAGGCTCTTTGATACATCAGCTACTCTAGCTGATCCTTCTCATGCTATTTATTTGAACTCTTCCTTTGACACAAGTTCTTCTACTGGTCATGGTTCTCCTCCTGTCGTTCAGTCTGATATGCCTCATAGCGAGAAACAGTCTGCTGATCATGCTGGGTACCTTAATACACAGGTATCCGACACGCAGGTTTCTGGCCCGAAGCCCCTTCAAGCAGAGGCGTCACTCGCATCAACAGTTCTCGACGAGGATATGGGTGTTGGCACATACTCAGAAGAGCAAGTTATCTTGGAACTTACCGGCGAAATTCCGGTCGAGCCCGAAGAAGTTACTACGCATACCAAAGGTGCCAACGAATCTGCGGATCAAGAACACCTTCCTGAGCCCCCTGCCTCCCCTACTTCAAATACATTGCTGTCAACCTCTTCCGGTTCAACATATGGGGAGCCGTCGCACCCTCCAGCTAGTACGACGATCTCAAAAGGTGGCAGAGTGCCATCTGCAAATCGCCTGTCGATATCGTATGCTGCCGGCAGTAGGCGTTTGGTCGTGGACGCAGAAGTGGTCGAATACTTGAAGGTTTATAGATCTGAGGGTCGAATCGAAGTCCACATATCCCTCGATAAAGGTAACGACGATGGCCTCAAGGGCGTTTTGGTAAGATTATATATTTGTCTACTCTTATGCTCCCTAACACGGTTATAGATTGAAGGACTTTCTGATGCGACAAAATCATATTCTCCTTTACCAACACTATCTGAAGCATCCAGCACTGATGAGACTCTACCTTCCTTTTCGAAGGCTATGCTACCTTCAAAGATCACTTTAATGGTCCATCTTGATACTGAGCGCCCATTATCGGAACCTAAGTGGGTTAAATCGGGCGATGTCCAGGAGTGGCTGAAGAGCATGTTTGGAAGAATGTTCTGGGTAGCAGGGGATGCTGCTGATGGGTGGGAAAAAAAGATAGCAGTTGTAGATCCTGACCCAGTTCGTACTCGCTATTTTGGCAGGAGTCTCGATCCTGACTATTTTGTCTCTAAGGCTCCGACGATCTGGACAGTGTTGGATGGGTGGGCAGTCAACTCCCCTGTTGGTGTTTCCACAGAACGACAACGTTTCGTGAAGACGCATTTGACTGAGGTAGATAACATGATGGAGATTCTTCTCAGGCTGGTCAGAGGCGAGCGAGCCACCCCCTTTTCCCAATCTACACCTGCGATATCAGCTCCGAGCGTGTCGGGACCACTTCTAGCCGCTCTCTCACAGTCTTCGTCGCACGGCGCCCAGCAGACGCACGTATCGTTGGCGGTACTAGCGTTATTCCACATGGCAGTAGACTTTGCGCGAAAGGCTTCTGGTGAAAAGGGAAAGGCAGAGGCAGAGGAGAAGATGAGTGAGATAATTCGATGTTTGCCATCCCACCTATTATACAAGAGTCTCGACGGAATGTTCAAAGAATGGAGAGCGGACAAGAAGGGAAGCCGTTGATAGTGAATAGATCCGTTTGCCCTTTCCTCGCATCATGATTTTGTACCAAGCGTTACCTTAGTAAGTACATCTTTATTTTTGTCACGAAGTGTGACACATATAGCCTGGCTTGAAGCATTGCCAACATGAGGATGTTACGGCAGGGGTTCCTGCAGGTTGTTTTCTCCCTCCTTCTACTCTTCGTCTGGCATCATGGACGACTTGCATGAAGCTGAATTTTCGTGGTGTGTTGTGACTATTGTCCCCAAGTCAATGAGCGCTTATACCGTGACTCACCTTCTACTCTCAGGCCCTATGGTGATGCTTCGGATGTGATTTTAACTGGCTCGTTCGACCACGTAAGTGGCTTCCTTACCCCCGCAGGCTCGGTTTCGTTACTTTCGTATCCTGGCAGTGGTCCTGCACCATGCATCTGCCCAAGGGCGCATCTGGTTTCGTAGGCAATGTCAGGGTTCCCTGGAATGAGAAAGTTCCATATAAGTTCATCGTGGACGGAAAATGGGTCACCCGCAATGACCGCCCAACAGAGTTAGATGGCGCCGGGAACCTTAATAATATTCTTATCGCGCCCTCTAAACCCACTCCTATAACGGAACATCCATCACCCACTGTTCCCCAAGGCCCCACCGACACCATGACTTCAGCTACTACATTGCCTGAAGAGTTGTCGCTACCTAGCGAAACCTCCCCGCATAAGGCATTGGAAACGGACCAACAAGGTGGAATCACTGAATCTGATTCCAATGCCACAAACGCTGTGGACGACGTAGGCGTTCCTGACAAGGAAGTTGCGTCAATCCACGTTCCCAACATTATCGTCGAATCAGCTGAGCCTCCCGCATCGAGTAGTGAGGCTGACACTTTCCATACAATTCTGGACACTGCGACGAGCGCGGCATCGCACGTTTCAGAAGAAGTTACTAGTGCACTAGGATATGTTTCTTCGGGCATTAGCTACATGTTTTCGAGCACGCCCCGTGCTTCGGCGGACAACGTCAACGTTCTGGTAACCGCAACCGCTCAGGATTTGTTTTCAATGTTGACCTCTGTTCCTTTCGCTCCGCAGGGTACAACTGAACAACCATCAACCACTTCGGCCATTGAGCCAATCGTTACCGAGGTACTAGCGGAAAGCACTCAGGGAACTCCTGATGTCACTGAGCCCGCGCCGCAAATCGCGCCCGTCGTCCCTATCCTTATCTTACCTGTCAACGATCACATGTTGAACGAATCTGCGTCACCAAACCGGGAAACTGATGCATGTGACCCTTCGGTCTCCGATTCATTGGATGTGACAATTTCTACTTCCAAACCGTCGACACATTCTCCCATATTTTTGTCCAAACCAGTACTTTCCATTACGCAGGAAACTCAAGCTGCAGAGCAGCATAGCCAACCTATGAATTCGGAAGCACAGGCAGCCGAAGAGAAGAATGGAGAATTACTAGTTGCGCTCTCTTTAGACGCAGCTGCCACTTCCACGACATCTGAGATTGACATCAATCCAGACCCTGCTCAAACAACTGATTCGGAAGCATCCGCTATTGATACTGGACTTATTGCGCCGAATAATGAGCCGTCTTTGTCGGCCCCCGAGCCTCGAGATACCCCTGAAGTTACCACCTCATCAATGCCTTCAAATGATGAACCCAAAGATTCAAAGGGCGTTTCATTCCCGGCTTCCGCTACCACTGACTCCACTGCAATACCGTCATCCTCCAAGTTCAGTACTACTAGCGCGAAGAAGAAGCGACGATCACTCTTCGCCAAGTTGAGAGTGTTTTTCTCTCACAAGGAGAAGACGAAGAAGTAGATACTTGTACCGCATCTTCATCGCCAGCGTGCGCATGTCGATAGCTCTTTGCATTCTCCTCGCGCTTTCACACTCTTACGATGCAGACTTCTCATGTTTTTCAACATTATGTAACCTCTTCCCTTTTATCAATGAGAATTCTGTGGGATTTATGTGGCTGTTGTACATAAGTAATAGCATTATATGTATTTCTTAATTTCAGGAGATAATGTCCACAATAATACCTAATATAGTCTTGAGCATCTTGATGGTTATGAGTGTCAAGGGCTTACCTGCGCTTATCGTTTCACCTCCCCGTCGAACAAGAATTCTTCCCATGTCTTTGTTCACAGAGAACGGTTCCAATGGAATGGGGCGAGCGCTGAATGAAGGACCCGATAAGGTCCCGGCACGCAGACTAATCTCTACCTCAGCGGAAGTACCCTTAGTCAGTACCCTTAAGTGCAAAATCAGATGTAATCCCGGGCAAGACGAAAAAGGCATAAAGCGCACCGAGGATTCTTCTTCATCACTAGCCCTGAAGCTTTGTCCAAGGTAGCTATCAACTTTGATATCGTGGCAGGTACATCTCGTGAGTGATGGAACAGCTCGATCTAACCCCGGATTATGAGATGCAATAAAGAGGATTTAGATGACGTACTGATGCACCAGTAGTAATTGGGAGTTGGATATCGAATACTATAATTCGAGCTGTGAAGACTGTAGCCAATGGCACAATATCCGATGGCGGGCAAAGAACACTTCCGATGTTCAGATGGATAGGGTCGATGGAAGTCAGGTACAGAGTTACGTTGGTCCCGGCTGCTGCCCAAGGCACACTCTGTTCTTCAACATCGATGACTGAATATTGATCAATATCCGCACAACACTATCAAGTATGGGAGCCCACGTCGAACGATCGCAGATTCATCTCCCGGGAGTACACGAAGGTGTTCTCCGACTTGCACAACACCACCACATATACGACCAGATACACCTGTCCCGGAATTTTGTCCCTTGAATACATTGGATATCGGTAATCTTAATGGGGAGGCAATTTCACGGGTAGGGGGCTCCAGTTTATCTGGATGCGATTGAGCACACCAATGCAGGTAGTGCAAAATAGCTCACCAAGCAAGTCGACCAGCGTAGGGCCTTTGTACCATTTAGACAGTACCGCAGCATCGGCGTCCGTACAGTTGACAAGATTGACGCCGAGCATGGCACTTACTGGGACAAAACTCGTTTTCGAAGATGGAAACCCAGACTGGACAAGGAAGACACGCAGTAACCCACATATTTCTTCAAATCGACTCGGATCCCAATTGACCTGCAACCATGTTGGTGATGATAAAGGATGGGAGACCTCAAACCAACCTGATCTAATTTGTTGACTGCTACGATAACTTGAGATACGCCAAGGCTCCGAACTAGCAGTAGATGTTCACGAGTCTGACCACCACGGTCGAAACCTGCCTCGAACTCCCCAGTGATAGCATCCACTACAAGTAACGCGCAATCGGCTTGCGCGGCTCCAGATATCATGTTTGGGATGAAGTCCTTGTGTCCAGGGGCATCTAGAATGGTGACCTGTCGTTGAGGAGTCGACAGAGATTGTAAAGCAATGTCCATCGTAATTCCTCTGCCGATTAGTCGGAACGTGCACTTGAAACAGTAGAAAAATACAGACCTCTCTCGTTCTTCAACGGTCCCATCCAACTCCCATGCCCAGCTGAAACTACTCTTCCCAGCTTTACTGCTGCCTCTCTCATTAGCAACACGGGTCTTTTCGTCAACTCTCCCTAGCTCATAGAGCAAACGACCCATAAGCGTTGACTTTCCAGCATCAACATGTCCTGTCAACCAATATCAACAAAAATTCACTTAAAAATGTCAGCAAGACTTGGTACCAATCACGACCAAGCTAACAGCCTTTTTGTCACCTCCTTGCCCTTCAAGGACTTTCTGAACTTCCTGTAACAGCTTTCCACGCTCTAGTGCTATTTTCGGAGGGGGTTCATCGATTGGCTCTTCTTTTTTTGGCAATAAATTCAATGCGGCCATGTCGAGTAGTCGAGCATCCA
Organism: Suillus decipiens; assembly: GCA_016695475.1. Lineage (NCBI taxonomy): Eukaryota > Fungi > Basidiomycota > Agaricomycetes > Boletales > Suillaceae > Suillus > Suillus decipiens. The sequence continues at coordinate 360,457 of MU172948.1, forward strand.
AACCCCCTGTACCACGAGGAGCCGTTGTTCCCAACTTCTTCGCACCCATACCAGCCTTCTTCGAGGCCCTACTCGGCGTGTTCACAGGAGACATCGCTTGAGAAACCGGCGTGGTATAGCCAGACGAAGAAGGCGTCTTCGCTACTTTCTTCTGCGCCGCTTTCTCCGCTTTCTCGCGTTCCTTCGCGGCTGAAGTGACAATCAGCAAAAAAAATCCATTAGATCCCACAACTTAGTCTACAACAAACAAACAAGTCCTCCGGAAAAATGAATGAAAAATAAATAAAAAATGGGAGCAGAAAATACAAGGAATGCCAGGTGGAGCTGGTAACAAAGGTTTCTTCACTGTCTGTGGGCAAGAGAAGTCCCCCGACGCGCGTTGAACACGATATCGTCAGGGCTTGGAACGTCAAATGCAAATCCCAAGTTCATCTTCGCCCCCGGTGGTACAGCCCTAGGACGAGACGACTTGTGACGTTGGGACTGCGAGAGACCGAGGCTGGAGTGGCTCCGTGAATGGGAAGCCTCGTACACCTTCACAAGATGGGGCACCTCTCTTCCATACTTGTAAGTCGAACGCGTGTCCTTGTCTTCGGGAGATGGGAGTGTTAGAGGATCATCTAGAAGTAAAGAAGCGAATGCCGAGGGAGACGCACGGGGGTTAGTTGGTTTTGGTATGAACAAAGGAGACGGTATGATGAGGTGAGAATCGGTGTCGTCGTCGGATGGCGTAGGCTGCGATTTTTCACTCGCCTTCTTGACCTTCTTTGCCAATTTAGACTGCTTGGGCTCTGCACCGGGCATCTGGACCAATGATGCAGGCTCTTGAACCTGCGGCCTGGACAGACTTTGGAGTGACTGATAAGATGTGGTTATGGCGGTCGTAGCGGTGGCTCCATTTGCAATTGGCGTGAAATATTGTGTGTGAGGTTTAGGAAGCCCCTTCGGAGGTGAACTAGGTGGGGACTTCGGAAGCTTCGGCACGAAACTAGTATTGGCACTGGCTTTCGCCTGGGCAAGGGCTGCGAGCTTGGACTGAGGGCGACCCTTCGCTTCAACCTCTTGGCGCACAATGGGCAAGTTTGGAGTGGTGTCAGCTCGAGGTGGCGTATGTGGCATTGTTGGCTTAACAGTAGTAGCCGATGATGCCTTAGATGCTGCGCTCGACTCGCTCTTTGGAGAAAGTCTCGCAGCACTTTCGCGATCGCGAGTTTCTAGCTCCAAAGCTGTCTGGATAGCCTGTTTGACATGCCTAGACATGGAAGAAGGGGTGGTAGACGGAGCCTTTATAGAAGGGAGTGGCTTCTCTGTAGGTGGGGGTTTTATAGTGGTTGCGAATGATAATCGGCTTTCGGCGGTAGGTCGTAAGGCGGGATAAGTAAGCACTGAAGTCGTCTCCAAATCTGATGAGCGAGAACTCCTCGTGCTTGCACGAGAACTCGCAAGCACGGATAATTTCGAGGGTTTACCACTGGCTAGAGGCTTAGGAGGGAGCGGTTTTTCGCTCGCTTTCGACTGGAAATCAGAAATCTCGGGAAGGGTATCCATGGGTGGTACAGGAACCACTGATGATTTTGCGCGCGACGTTGCACGCTCTGTTGGAAGCGGAAGCAGCTCTGTGCGTACATCAGATTGTGATACCGATGTAGCAAGTGAGGGCGCGGCTTCGTAGTTTGAAAGACGTCGTACTGCAGAAGGTGATGGAGATGGAGGGATGGAATTTGGGTCCATCGCAGTCTCAGAATATTGCGCGGCTACGATACTGCGTTCGCGAGTATCTGTCTTGGCTTCAGTTACATCAATCAAATCCTTACTAGTACCGCTCACCGATAACCTCTCCATACGATGTTGTGGTATCAGTGATCATTGATGCACGTGGGTTATTCAAAGCTACGAGTTGCTGTCTTGAAGGCCAGTGGCGGGAGGGTTCAGTCCTTTCGGTAATCTCCGTAATGGTGCTGAGCCTCGAACCGCGTGACATGACCCCCAATGGTATATCATCCGAGTCGACCTCTTCGGGACATTCCTCGGGATAGTAGACGTCATGTTGGCCTTGCTGTGCTAATACTATGAGGGGAACTCGAGGTCGGTCCAAGTCACCATCGTAATATTCGTAGCCTGTGGGTCCAGCCACGTATTGTGGTTCATCATAGACCCCCTCGCCTTCCAGTGGTAGCACATCACTACCATCCGTTCGCACTGAAACATATTTAGCACCTGACTGACGAAGGCTGTCGCAAGTATTGCAGGGATGACATGCACCTTCCTGTTCCTCGTCTCGTCTACGGCGTAGTCGGTTCCATAAACGGGATCCAAAACGGGGGGTAACAACAACATGGTGGAAGAGCGAATGCAAGACTATTTACAAATAAGAGGTCACGTCGGAACTCACCTTTACGAGTTTTGGCTGACGCTCTTCGGTCTTGCTCCTCTGTCAAGAGTACGTCAGTTGAGAGACACGAGGATAAAGAGGTTGATGTGTTACGTACCATATAGATACGATAAACTATTCTCTACACTAAAGTACTGGTCCCATAGGGTTTCCTTAATGAAGTCATCATCGAGGCCTGAGACTGCTTCGTCTCCCATGAGCTCTCTGATTTGCTCGAGACACAGCGCCATTTGAGCTGCGTTAACTCTCAGCCTCTATCACAAGCACAGATATCGGGCCACTCGCCATGCTGCTCAGGGGTGAGCTCGTCTCCTCCATCGGACAATGCATCATCGTCCAATTCATCTAGTCGCATGATAAATCTCAAATTAAACTGCCATCCAGATGATTCATGCATACCATGGATATTCATATTTCGTACAAGCCTATGTCTGGACATGTTAAAGATTACAGATGGAGATATGTACAAAGATTTGAGAAGGGTATGATATTGAAAGAGAATCTATGTGATTTGGTTCAATAGAATTACCACTGCCGAATAACCAAGCAAACACAAACAAAACACCTCTATTACCGTCACACAAAATCGATACTTTAAGTTTGCTTTGCTAGAACGCGTTCTGAAAGACCAGAATCATGCTTGCCTCTGCCCGTCATGCCTTTGCTCGTGCGCCGTGTCGCGTAAGTTGATAGTCCTTTGAGAATTTTTCTGCGCTAACGATGTTTTTTCAAGGCTTTCTCTACAACTTCGACGCGCGCATACGACGTCGCCAAGCTCATCCTTATCGGACGACTAGGCAAAGACCCTGAAGTTCGTACCACCAAGAGTGACAAGGAGTACGCGGCGTAAGTTTTCCATGCCCTGCTTGAGACGCCCCTCTGAGTTTTTTTTCAGCTATACCGTTGCAACCACGAACTACCCACCTCCACCTCCTAACCCCGATGGCAGTGAGTAAACCTGGTTTTTCGTGCATTATTGTCACCTGAAACCTCGCTTCAGGTCGCCAAGAGGCTGGAACGACGTGGCACCATGTTATTTGCTTCAATCCCAATCAGACCAACTATTTGCGCACTCTCCAGAAAGGGGCTCAAGTATACGTTGAGGCAAACTTTGAGCTTCGTGACCCAGACCCAAGCGCAGAGTCATCTTCAGGGCAAGCCCAAAGACAGATATTTCTTAGACATGGTATATTGCTTCAGTCTTCGATCTTTGCGTAGCTGACTCTTGTTTGTAGAGAGCATCCGGGTTATCAGACAGGCCCCCTCGCACAACGAAGCCCACGAATAGAATATGTCATTCTATGACCATCATAGCTAACCGTCTTATTGGTATAACTATTACACGCCACACCTTGTCCCACTCGATAATATATGCTACATTTATTGGTATCTCACTCGTCATGATGGTCAAATGGTGACTCGGACCGCCTTCTGATACCAAGTGCGTTGTGTGATGGATCTGTGAGCCATGCCTTTACTCGCTAATGAACTGGCGAACCTCGACTCGCTGATATGAGCTTACCGTGCTCTCCCGGATTGGTACAGACGGGAGAGGCGCATGCATCTCTGTCCCTAGAGCAGATGAGGCTGACATTCGTGCACCTTCTGATTTGTTGATTTTGTGAAGATAATCCCGTACAGTTGTTACCGTCAGCTAATGTTGGTGTGTGAATGTTGGATTGAGCGAATTTTGGAAAAGGACATACGTGGTGGTCTTCTTGGCTTGAACCTGAATAGCAAGCAACAACAGCAATAGGACAACAATGGGCATTCTGTACTCGATCAGTCATTCAAATTCATAGAGGAGTAAGACTTATACTAACGTCCAACCAGATAGGGAACGCTGAGCGGAAGCAAATTTAAGCTTGTCGTTTCCAGAGGCATACAACGAAAGTTATTCACCTCCCCCGTGAATAATATAGTCTCCTTGAATCCCCAGCTGTTTTGCCGACTTGCCCATGGCACTCATACTTTTCTCGACATAATAGCTCGAATGGCCAGTCTGCCTCACAACTTCAACCATACCGTCCACACTTGTCCAGCTGTTCAAACTAACATCTCCAACACCGGCTGGATGACCCAGGTCACCCACGGTACACGCAAATAATGTATGACCCGCGATAGTTTGTATAGAGATGACGAGGCCTTTGCCCTTTGCATGTCGAGAGGACGCGCGGAAGCGTTTGCGTAGAGACAAACCAAGCGTGACCGCGTCAGACGCTGAGAATGATGGAAAACGATAATTGCCCTCCTCGGTGAGTGCTTGAGAAGCAAGTTCAGCGTCTGAGGGTATCATGGCGTGGAAGGAGGCAAACATGAGAGTGCAAAATGTACAATGAGATGAGAAGAATAAAAGGCGGAGTGCCCCACGGACCTTGGGAGCAGAGATTATTGTTCTATACCAGATGGGGGCAATTATAGGCAAGAAAATGGCATAGAACTTGAACATGAGGCCGCGGCTCAGACAACTCAGGCGAAGGGATAAATCATATATTCAATTCTGCGGGTTGGCATATAGACAGCTAGTATACAAGCTTGCAATGGGTCTTCGACAAAGGACATAGACTGTTACAGTTTGACTGTCACATCAACTTCAGTCACTGGACGAAGGCGTCTGTCATTGTTCATTTCCCGGTGATCGTTGAGGACGCCACGTGAAACCCGTGCATAGCCGGAATCAACAACTTGAACAAGACGACCACCCTACATGCATGGAGTTTTTCAACAATGCGGGTGGAGATCCTCTCAAGCCCTCTCTGTTTGAATTAGTTGCTCAAGAGCAGCTCCGTGACTTGCTTCAACCTGCTCTAAAGTATGTACTAGCAGTAAGTCCTCGCAATCTGCCACAGAACCGCACCACTCACCCCAACCAGGTGTTTGCTCAACGCTACCCCCGTCATCTGATTCGTATAGTCAACCGCCATGAAGAGTTTTATGCCTTCATCATGCTTTTCGTCGAACGTCATTATCTCCGCAAACACAGTGAGTACATTGATCTGGTAAGCTGATACGATGGACTCAAGTGTGCTATCAGATGCATCATTTTCTGAGAATTTTTACGGTCTGAAGAGACGCAGAAAACCATGGATAGCGACCGAGCGAGCGACATCTGCCGTTGGTGGAATACCACCTGGTGAGAAGCTCAGAAGTCGCGAGATCTGGCGTTCGTTATTTCTCCTGGTAAGGATCCTTGGTAATGACCAGATAATCGCTCACCCCGTTAACTCAGATTGCTGTGCCTTATCTACGAGCGAAAGGGCAGGACTACTATGAGTCGCTTGGTGGAGGCATTGATTCTGATATCCTGGAGGATGGAGGTAGCGAAAGACATATACGAGAACTCACAGACGAGGTAAGCAGTACTGTTTCATGAGTGCACGGTACTTGACAGGTATTATTAGAACATTGCAGGCGTTTTACGTAGAAAGTTCAAATTACTATACCCATGGTTCAACACCGCATTTGAAGTATGGCTTCTCGCCCATAATGTAGCCTATTTATTCGATCGTACGCCATTCTACCGCCCATGGCTAGCTTGGATAGGGGTTGATCTCAGAAGACTCAATATGAACGATTTTGTGAGCTTAGCACTCCAGTTATTCGCATTACACTCATACCACCTGGGCAGCTCGCACGCAAAGCGAAGCAAAATGTTCTCTCCCCAACAAAGAGCGGATTTTTATCTGTGATTCGACGGCTCTTGTTACGATCACCTCAATTACTACTTGACTCCTTGAGGCTTCTCTTACCTACAGCCATATTCTTCATCAAATTCCTGGAATGGTGGTACTCCCCCGGCTCCCCTGCGCAGACATTATCCATATCTCCTCTCGGTCCAGCCATCCCTCCACCTCAAATCCTTCCACCGCACCCTGCAGGGATTACCATCGACAGCACGAAATACGGATACTGTCCACTCTGCAAAGAGCCTATTCATAATGCCACAGCATTGCCATCTGGTTACGTATTCTGCTACCGCTGTGCACATGACCACGTCGAGCAACATGGGAATTGCCCTATAACGCTCCTTCCCGCAAAGACGTGGCAGCTTAGGAAGATTCTGGTATAACTGGCACTCGCTGCCCGAGTCATGGTATTTGCTCGGTACATCATATCTACTAATTTTCTGATTTTTCCTGTTTTCGGTAGTTCACCACCAAGAATCATATATTAGCCCTGCTGCCACACAGTTGCAAGTTCGTGACTTCACTCGACACTTGACTCTCGCGGCCCAACTTGCTTTTATGTAGTCGCCCGACTCCCGATGTATTTGGATCGATTCAGGTATCCTTTTGTGAACCTTCTCATTTAAATTGGCTCATCTTGATGCCCGAGGCGTACGTCTGGGCTGGTATTCAATGCCGAGCGCATTTCCCAATCACACCAAACGTGTCCATGTCTCGCCACTTAGCGCAAATTTATGCACATATGTGCAACCATTAGTCCTGAGGCGCACAGGCTTATCTCCAAGCCCTTCCAGCTGCCGACCTTACGAATTCCCAAGTAGTGTCTCTCCGCCATAAAGTTTCATGCGTTCCAAAACGTGAACACGATTGGTCTGACTCAAGAGTGATATGATGTACAGTGCATGATGTGCACCCCCGAGCTCCATCCTCGAGCCCTAACGTCGCCCACACACTCTCACTCGGATTGAAATTGTTGAAATGTATGTCTGGATACTCATGATTACCGATACTTTGTCCTACCGTCCTGCGTAACAAGTCTGATTATAGTGCATGATGTAGTCTTGAAGGCGGGACTTCCAAGATTCCATTCTGCACTGTATTCGATGAAGTTTGGTTACACCACTAAGCATGAGCGTCAAATCAAAGCATATCCAACAAATACGCAGAAATGTAGAACGGATACATGCAGTAAGCAACGTCAGTCCTCTGCTTCGTAGTCCGCAATTGGAATTATGACTATTGTTGATCAAATTAAAAGATCTGGAGGCATGTTGATGGCAATCGACCAATCTCGTTTAGCATGGTGCGATACTTATCCTATTGAACAAGATCGAGTCGACCAATCACTGAGGTCCTTGAACAAGTACATCGCTATTTTTGCTGGACTTGGTCTGTATGGACTTGTAAAAATAGATTCCCAGTAGAAGTATAAAAGCATGCTTCTGTAGGTTTCAATGACACAGCAAGCAATGCGGGAACGACTCATTCATACATTGTCTCTGAGTCATTCTATTCGAATGAAATCTTCGTATTCTTCGTCCGTGCTCCGCAGCTCATCGCAAGAAGAATCAAAGGAAATATCTGTCCTTCTCGGGGAGAAATTCGCAGAGAATATGATGTTATGAATGAACTATTATCAAGATACTAGTAGCTTGCACTCATAAACCTGACGAGCATTCGCAACACAGGTGAAGGTGTCGTTACGCCATTAGGGAGGTACTCAACTATGATTGACTTCAATGCCACCAAGATCGGGAGCGAAGAACTCATATTGTCGAGAGGTTGCATCGCTTTGGGAGGGAACATTGACAGAACTATACCGTCTGCTTGATGTATGCAGCAGGGGTTGCGCGCGGCAACAAAGCGCGGTTGCAATGAGAGTTTGATAAACACCGACAAGTTTGACCTCCTCTCAGACATGGAGATCGAGGCCATACTTGTTGGATTTTAGTGATGATTTTATGTGTATGGCCACCGGCGTGGTCGTTGCTAATGGATTCTTATATCAAGTGTGAGGAGCGCCACTCCGCTGACGATGAAATTCCCTTTGTACCGCCTTGATGAGCCTACTCGAACAATTAAGCAGTAGAAGTGAAGTGAGAACAATCTGAAATAATTTCGAACTGAACCAAACAGTGAGAGTGAGAAGGAAATACTTGAATGTGATAAAGACGAGTTAGAGATGACTAGGGTGAGGTCCGAGTTCAATTTTCAAGGGAGGGAGTTGGCTTAGTTTCTCATCATTTGGGCCGAACTCAAGTCACTAGATGGAGTCATCAGCAACGGCTTGTTTCCATTGGACTATCAGATAACCAAACACACCGCAACCTGTGACCGCGATAATGCACAAATGATTATTATAATGAAAATGATCAGCGGCTTATACCCCAAAGGCAACAATCATATCTACCCTGAACCTCAGCTTCTGCACAGCTACGATGGCAAGATCTTGCATAGCTCCTCCGACCTAGATAAGACGTGAAGGCTTCTTAAATGTCCGCAAAACGTTCACCCAAGGGATGCCTATTGTTTACCATGCAATATAACTTCTATAGTCTCCCATAATAGCCAGACCTACAGGGGGGCAGCCATTCAAGATCCAAGGAGTAAAGTAACTTCCTACCAATGTAACAGAATCAGCTAGGGAATCCAGGAATTCCTGCAATCAGCTTGTGGTCAAATATTTTCCGCGGGGATTGGCACTAGAGCGGTTACATGTTATTGTACTTGCATACTTACGTGAACTCGACATGAACCTGAAATTCAGCGCTCAGGTACTTTGTCTGGCCTCGACTCTTCATTCATCTCAACTACCTTTTCCCCACTAGGCACATGCTTTGGTAACCTTCCATATGACAACCCACATTGCGGCACAGCAAATTCTCTATTTGATTTTTCGAGATACCAATCGATAGCCCAGGCGCCCATTTATCAACACACCAAAGAGGGCGAGCAATCTGGGTGCAAAGCAGATTTCAAGGAGATACTGGGGCCAAGCGGCGAGTACCAATTTCGCAATTCAGGGTTGAGTATTTAGGGGAGACGGCTGATAATGTCCGTCACGACTATGGTGCATAGTCACCGCCTACTTTGTAGTAAAATCTTAACCCTAGCCCTACATATCTATATAGAGATTGTGACCTGCGCTCAATCATCTCTTGATATAGTTCCTAGTGGTCAAGCAATCGTGGAGTGACAATGAATCTAACAGAATTTGTCGACGGCGTGAACCATCACCTATGGGCAAAATTTCGCCACTGCTCGAGCCAGAGCTGCAAGATGGAATCCCACAGTACCCCCTCCAAGTCCCGAGGCTATTGCTGACTCGGAGCCTCCAATCCAGCAATACGAAGCGACGGAACCACATAATTATATTGTCGTTGAATCTGATTCATGCTCAGAATTGTGAGTATACAGGTGGGGTCAATGTTGACACCTCCGACAGTGATTACGAACCTGGAGATTTGGACTGGGAGACGGAGTTGACTGATGATACTCTCTCGAAGCTCTCAGGTGACGAGTTGGAGCAAAATAAGCGCATGCTGCAAGCGGGAAGTGCCGTTGAAGCAACCCTACTCGCTGAACCCAATTCATTCGAGAAAATTGCAACAGGAGCCTCGTGTGCAGCATAGAAAAAGGCCGAAAAAAATGAAGGACTTGTGTACAACGGCCGGTCATAACGAGCTCAATTTCATGAGGAAGGGTGAAAAAATACCTGTGTCAACTGCGACGGCTCGTTCGAAATGTTGAAGGCAAACATGCCGAAAGCATTTGAATTTTGTACAGGTGAAGACCATTCGGCTATGGGAACATCGTATGCACAAGTGGATAGAGGCTTACAGACCAGGCTTGCCGACGAAGGAGGCTCAATCACAGGTCCGAGAGTTCAGCTCCACGCATTCCTGAGACAGCGCGTCTTTTCGACTGATTATATCAGCTTACTAATACATACCGCCAATTTACTCACTTGTTCTCGCTCATATTTGATCCAAATAAAAATCCGTCTTGGGGTTGTGTTCTACTCATCAAGGAGTGTTTTTGCAAGAGGAAAATAAAATCCGACTTTTTTTGTAGGTGGTGGGAAGTTTGCACAAAGTAGGCGGTGACTAAGTGAACCGCACCATAGCAAGTTGCATTCCTGGACCCACGGAGAAACTTGAACTGTGCATGGTTCAAGTTGAAGTTCCTAATACATTCTTAGCATGACACAGGAAGTTTGCGTTTAGGGTTTTGCAAATGTGATGTATACGCACTTTATGATTATTCCCGGGCTGTTTCGACATGCTTCGAATTCTGAGCTAGAACTTAGAAGCAAGGACCTTTTGTTACTTGTGACATACAGTGATATTTTGTGACACGTACAAGCAGTCAGTACTCGTACTCCTGGCAGCACACCCGTCAATCCACTTTAATTTATGCGCGCTATATCAGTAAGTAGATCGTTCTTTAAAATTCGAGGCGCCGCATTATTGATTGAACATTTTGAATCAGATGTCGCGCTCGGACTCTGCTTGGGAAGTGACTGCCACTGACTGCCACTGACTCGGAACGGAAACATGGATTTTGACAATCTCTCTGAGTCAATCACATGGAGTTGCTTCTATGTCCCACAATCAGATGTGGTATTTTTCTTTGCAAGTGTTAAATACTTTTTTCAACAACGAACGTCCTGGGCTCATCGCCGGGTCAGGAAATAATTTTGATGACTGGCCTTTACTGGGTCAAGCAGGTTTTGGTTTTGTAGACGCCATCCTTTCAGGCGGCCCTCCTTTTTCTATCTCGGAGAAGCTGCCCCCATTCATATTGGCTCATCGCCCGTAGGTTTTGAATCTCCGGAGAGCACTGATAAGCGATTCTTAGAGATATTCCTGTCCAACGAATCTGAAGCGTACTTCTTTGGAACACTCTACACCTCTTGGTATCCGCTCTGTGAACCGGGGCACATTGTTTGTGATTGGGCTGCCCTTCACAAAGTTAGCCTTGATAATCTTATCGAGGCCATTTTACCTCATCCTGGTAATGGGGATAAGTCCTATTTCTTCGTGCAGGCGTTCTTAATGTTAGGGGTGGTCAAGCGACAAGCATTTCGTGGATGGCTCATCGACCAATCCCCGGCACTCCTCGTTTCCGCTATCTACTTGCAGTGAGTACATAATAGATCTGTTTCTCGTTCCCCAGCTGAAGTTCAAACACGCATGTTTTCAGTCAATTATTCGTCAGGCCGACACCTATTTTCTTTGTCCACAAGGAGTCCAAACGCTTTGTTAATCTGATTCATATAACACAACGATGTACTTTCGAATATTCCGAAACTCACCGATGTCCGGAAAAGGTACCCGCATGTACGAGTTCAAACCGTCGTGCTCGATATAGGTTGTGGGACAATGTGTCGCGGAAGAATCTCTGGACTTGAAAAAGCTGTAATCGTGCAAACGTGTGCTGTAAGAATAACAACGCAGCTCATTCGCTGCCAGATGTGCTGAGACCTGGACGATGATGGCAGGAGATCGTGGCGTTCTTGGGTGGCAGATGAACTTGCAAGTTACTGAAAGTAAATAATGTTGGCAAGAGATCATCGTCTAGTCTTATTTCAATGGACTGACGTGAACGTTGTGGCCATAGCTTGAGAAAATAAAACATGTAGATATGTATCGATGATCACAAGTAAAAGCAATACATACGTCACAATTCGGAGTCAAAGAGCGTGAATCGCGTGAACCCGTCTATTAGGAGGACTGCCAAACAAAATCATTGACATCGCATTGGCGCCCTTGATATCGCCGCGACGTATATTTATCTGGACACTTTACAACATTATTTTGACGCACGTGCATGAAATTCAAGGAATCGAGGTTAGCTCTTCCGAAACCTTTCCTGGGAGCAACCACTAGCATCATGGTCTGACCAACTACCGCTTTGTTTGCAGTCTCCCCTTCTTGAGTTTGAACAATAAACGACCATTATGAAGGTCAGGCTCTCCACGACCTTTTACCAATCTGAGCTTTTACCGACGCTGCGATCTATAGTTCGGCAAACAAATCCAGGCAGAACAGGTCCCGGGATGGTCTGCATACTATCTGGACTACAAATTTCTCAAGAAGATCATTTCGTCCCTCACTGCTAATCGACCTGCGTCTGAAGCTGCTGCATTAGCACTTGGTGTCCGCCCAGTCGATATCTTGAAACCTGTTTCACAGAATCATAGTACCCCAGCAATCCGAGTTCCGGCATCCGCCCAACCAGACACCTCCAATACCGTCGAGCCGATAACGCAAGATGAGCCGGAGGAACCACCTATATTGTCTGCTCTTCAACAGGACGACGATCGTGGTTCTGACTTCCAGGCGCACAAAGCCGCTTTCTTCTTCAAGCTAGAGCGTGAATTGGAGAAGGTATGTTTGTTATCAAATTGTCAACTACACGAGGTTTAAACGTCATCGGGTCATCCAAGATCAATACATTCTACCTGCAAAAAGAAGCAGAGCTAAAGCTCCGGTTGGAGACCCTGCTCTCCAAGAGGCGTGCCGCAGCAATGCGAGGGCTCCCTGATACGTCCGAGGAAATCACTGTGAATCACGTTGAGTGGAGTGCTGTTGAGGAGGGCTTCCGGCTCCTTGAAAGGGATCTCGGGAAGCTCCAGGTACTCTAATGATCACACGAGTCATGTGTAACCCGAACTAACTCATGGTTTTCAGCAATTTATCGAAATGAACGCAACAGGGTTCAGAAAGATTTTGAAGAAATGGGATAAGAGGTCGCGATCAACGACGAAGGAGCTCTACCTTGCCAGGCAGGTCGAGGTCCAACCAGTCTTCAATAGGCAGGCAAGTAACGTAATGATCGCTTGGTCTGAATTGTCCTGATGCATATTGATAGCTCATATCAGAGCTATCTGATACCGTAGCGTCCTGTCTCCTGGATGTCACGGACCTATCTGCCAGCTTGAAAGTTGAAGGTCCGGCCGCCCATGATGTCGTGAGCTTCATCGAGAAAAATATGTACGCAGGACCGTTCCGCGATTTCGAGTATGATTTACGGAAAGCCGTGGAAAACTCGGATGAAGCCTCTATCAAGGATCTTGTCCACCACTCGGATCTTCTTGGTATACAGAATGGAGGCAGAATCAATGTCACCCGCGTGCTATGGAGGGTTATCGTCGATGCACCAGTCGAGTTAGCGGATTTAGTGCTCGCCAGCATCACGCTCCCGTTCGATTTCGATTTCGTTGACGATATCAATGGGCGAACGTGCATTCACGAAGCAGCTGCCGCAGGGGCTCTTCGCCTCGTCAATATGTGCTTGGAGAAATCATCACAACCAGAGAAGCTTGATGTTTATGGTCGGTCTGCCATGCATTACGCGGCGATGCATGGGTACGCGCATATCTGCGAGCGGCTTTTAGAAGCTTCCCTACCTCCACACATTCTCGATGTGGACAATTGCAGCCCTCTGGTATATGCCACTTTACGGGGAAGTCCGGAATGCGTACAAGTGCTGTTGTGCGACCAGTGTATCTCGCCATCATTCACTGCACCGAACGACAATCTAGTCCCTTTGGCTTTGGCTAGTGAACATGGACATTTGGAAATTGTATCTCTTCTCCTGAAAAGAGGTGCACGTTGTATGCCAAATAGCAATGGCGAATACCCTATACATCTTGCCGCACGGGACGGTCATGCTGAAGTTGTCAAGCTTCTTCTGGATCATGGAGGTTACGATACTCCAGACAAGTACCACGAGTGGACGCCCCTCTTTCACGCCGCACGCCAGGGTCGCGCATCTTGCCTTCGAATTCTTCTGGAGGCTGGTGTTCGAATAAACTTGACTGATGAAGTAGGACATCAGGCGGTTCATTATGCGGCTTGGTATGGGCATCGAGAATCTGTAGAAATTCTCATCGAAGCTGCGGCGAAGGTACCCCACGCCACGGAAATCATTAGTCTTGGCCCCAAGTTTCCACTGGATAACGTAGAAATGCAAGTGGATTCCGAGTTTGATCAAATTCCTTCGTTATCACTTCCTCCCCCGATCATGCCGCATCGCGTATATGGGCATAATTATTTGGACAAGAACTATCTCGTCGAAGTTACTATCAACAATAACCTTCGCCAAGGTGCTGGTGTAACACTTCATCCTCGTCTGACCAGTTCTATTATTGCGCCCAATTTGTCACTTCCATCTTCAAAGCCCCTGAAAATGGTAATTACCGCTGGTCCTGGCGTCAATGCTGCTCCGTACAGTATTCTATTGCCTCAAATGGAAGACTGTGATGTGTTTGTCTTCCAATCCCCGTCGCTGAATGGGCTGAGCTTGGAATTTTCAATATACCCTAATTTCGGAACCAAGACGATTGGACGTGCGATTGCTCATCCATCGGTTTTCCAAGGCCTTGACGGTGTATCAGACGTAACACTTCCTATCCTTGATACCCGTCTTCATAGTATCGGAGAAGTAGGCTGAACTTAGCCATTTATCTTGCCAGACGCTCAGTTAACTATTCATTTCAGGTTACTGCCTCAATCAATGTCATAACACCATTTCAAGGTGTTACGTTGGAAGTGGGCGGGGCGGTGGAAACCTACTGGAAATCAATGGCAATACCCAGAGGCACACCTTCCAATTCGCAGACATCATTGCTGTGGCAGCAATCTCCCAGCTCACTGGATTCGTCATATACGTCACCCTCAATACATTCTAACGCTGCCACCCCGTTGCACACATTAACCTTATCATCATTGATCGGGAATCACGTCCATATCACCGTGCAAGTCACGCGTGACCTCCATTCTGTAATATTTGGCGACTATCTTCTGCCGGAGGCCTCTTTTGACCTTGGTGTTTCCGATGTGAATCTGGAACAGTTCCAGGCTTTGGCAAGTCGGTTGGAGCGCGATGATAAGTCGCTTAAAACAGTAGTATCTGCACAAGAATGGTCCAGAATGCTGTCACGCAGTATGATTACTCTTGCGGATGCCATGCAGGTTTGGGCACAATCTTGTGATGCACGATCGTTTCTTTGAAGTAATTTATTTTGCAGGTTCTTCCTACGCAATTCGGTCTTACGTTAGAGTTAGCTCTGCCTTCCAGGCGTCGAGACCGTGGTTCCATGAGATGCCAAGTGGACCTGAATGAAGCTGTTGATAGCGTGCTGCGCACAATCCGGCAGACTTCTTCGGCTTTAGGTGGAGCGTTCGCTCGTCGCCGAATTGCCTTCACTTCATTTTCGCCACAAGTATGTGTAGCATTGAATTGGAAACAGCCAAATTGTTAGTGCTTCCCCAACTCGCATTATGAAGCCAGATCTTATCTCACTATATGACCAGATCCGGTGTTCTTTTCATCTCAATGCGGCCAAATTGACCAGGGGCAACGAGCATCAGCCAAATACCGTGCTGATGATATAAGTCCCGGATGTCATTATTGGTCATCCAGCGTGGCTGCTGGTGTTGACTTTGCAAAGCGAAATAACCTTTTGGGTGTTTTCTTCGATCCGAAATTATTGGTGAGATATCCAACTACGTGGCTCCAGAACTTCTCTCACCCTCGTGATGTAATTCAAGTTGCAGGTCCCTTCGCTGATTCAAGGAATCAGGGATGCTGGCCTTGTGGTTGGCTTCTGCGACAGTCCGGTGGCCATCACTGAACCACTGGAAGGTAAAAATGTGGATGCATACATTCATGATGGCATCGTAGTATACATGGACCATTCTACCAGCGATCAGTTTTGATGCACAGCCATACCTGAGTACATTAACAACTCCACGTGTGCAAGTAAACTCATGAGTGTTTTTTGAAATTGCAGTCTATGAAGTATGTAAAATAGTTCATATGGAAGAATGTACGGGTATGAGCGAAGGGAAGAACTTCATCTGCCGCTTTAAACGGATGCTTTATATAGAGTGGCATATGAACCGCCCTTTTTCAATAGGTCATCATGACTGCCGAACTCAGTTATTGACTGCATACGACGAAGGGGCGTTAGGCCGTGAGACTCGCCACGCGGTGATTGACTTACCCCGTTTTCCATCATTGCAATTTTATCCGCCCGACGGGCGGTTGACAAACGATGTGTGATAAAAATCACCGTTTTGATTCTTTCGCCTTGTGGGGAGCGAGAAACCTTGTCGATAGTGTCAAAGATTTTGTTCTGTGCACAACCGTCCAATGATGACGTCTACCCTCGGAAATTAGATGTGAGCAGTGTGGTAGATATGGAACACGCTCACAGGTTCATCAAACAGCAAAAAATCAACTTCCGGCCGATCTGCGCGCATGAATGCCCGAGAAATGGCTATTCTCTGCCACTGATAATACACTCAGCTCAAGAATGATTATATGGCAATAGGCGAACTTACCTCGCCACCTGACAGGCCATGCTGTGACCGCGTGGACATACCATGACATGGACCTGACGCTGGTGAGCACGGCATGAACTCAAAACCTGAGGCATCTAGCTTGGTTTTCATCCCATTTGGCAATGCGCCTACGAATGCATCCGAACCACCGAGACGCATGGCATGCTCAATAGCTGCGGACGACTGCATGTTTTGAACATAACCTAATCCAACGTTTTCTCTGACGGTCGAACTGTATTTAGAAAACCCCTGGAAGACGGTTGTGATATGTCGGTGGTAATCGCTCGGAGTTAACCGACGGATGTCCACACCGTTGATAAGGAGATCACCTTGGTCGAAATCTATAATTCGCAGCAGCACCTTGGCAAGGGTGGACTTCCCTGGACATCTTTTAATGAGTGCATGGGACATGAATGAAATTTCCAGCGGAACTTGCCTGAACCATTGTACCCGACTATGGCAAGACTTTCACCGGCTTCTAGACTGAAGGTGACGTCTTTAAGTGATGGCTCCTTGCTTCCTGGATATGTATATGATAGATGTCTATTGCGGAAATAGAAGGTAAATACACTTAAAAGAACAGACTGTTACAAATACCTCGCTTCAATCTTCATGCCATTAGTTATACTAGGATACATTTCCGCGTCTTCGTTCAGAGGTGTTAGTCGAGGTTCAATGTTCATGGCAGCACAGAAAGCGCCCATAAAAAATATTCCTTGGAATGCCATGCGAGCTGTATTGCCTAGGTTTCCAACAGTATAAACCACCGACTGAATTGAGCTTCGATACAGTGCCAGTGATCCCAGTGACGCAGATGAAGACTGAAACATCAGGAACATCGGAATCTACGAAACATTGATACTTCTTGTTGACCCTGGAAAGAGTGACAACTCACATTCTGAAGCGCGAACAGCAGGTCGGATACATTTATTTGGTGCAGTATTTGTGACAATGAAGGCTGATTAAGTGGGGATAAATGCTCGTCATACATCATCGCCTTGCGAGCATTTGCCCAGGAATGCAGTATCCATGGTCCAAGCCCAAAGAGTAGGACCTCCGGTCGATGGGTGTCATTATAAGCCAAATTTCGGAGCTTCTCCTGGCGTTCTGCAGTACGAGCTTCCTTGCTTGTATAAGTGGAGTCTGGATGTGAAGAAGCGATTCCACATCGGTTCAAGAAAAGAGGGAATAGTGCGGAAAGAATGGATAGCAATAAAGCACCCATATGTGTAGAGCCACCCGTTAAAGTCAACAGCACCCACAGATACGATGCTAACTCCGAAATCTGTGCTAGAATTTGAACGAAGTCGAACGGTGAAAGTAGCCCAAACCCGCCCATGCCGTTAAATGACCTGACGAAGAGATCGGACTCCTGGAGACAGTCCCTCACGACGGGATCCGCGAGCGTCGGGATATCGAGCCTAAGACGTTGCGCAATCTGCTGATATTCCACGAAAAAGCGCACCGAATCATGAACAACGGTCTCATTTGCAGAACTATTTTTAAGCGTGAAAACAATTCCGCAGTCTAACGACGTGAACGTACGCAAACGAGTCAACCGCCGTTTCGACCGCTCTTCGGCATATTTCCGCGATTAACAGCTTCAGTAGGCGTGACCAAGTGAAGCAACCAGACGAAATTAAATTTTGCAACTTTGAGACCAAGTTAGAGACACAAAAGAAATATGTGGGGTTCACCAACCTCATCGACAATCATTGCTTGTGAATAGCCCCTGAACGCAGGAAACATGCCCCGCAGTACGTTTATGACCATCATAAGTGTAGTGCGAATTGGATGCAGACTCCAGAGGACTCTAAACAAGTCAAACACGCAGCCGCGAGTGATCGTGACAGCTAATTTGATGTTTTCCTCGTTGATGGGGCGATGTGCGCCGGGCATGAGGTATGACCCTCTACGGCGAGGGATGACACGAGAGGCTAGCCATGCCTTTTGGATACAGCGGCATGACGTTAAGGGAAACTGCCTCTGGTTGAGGCGTGCACGATTGGCATTGTTGAATTGTGAAGGTGAACATAAGCCGCGAGGCTTCGACCCTTGACACATTCTCAGTGAATCAAGCGGTAAGCCACGAAATCCATCCCGGAAACAGCGCCCGGTTTATGAAGAGTCCCGGGTCACAGCTTTTTGGTAGTTCACGTCAAAGCTTTTTGTTCCGCTACAAGTAGTATGTCGTCTTACTAGTTTGATGAGATCCGAGGTGATATTTTACCAGCGGTGCAAGACGAGTTTGGTAGACCTGTCCCGGGACATGAACTAGTGAGAACAAAACAGAAGACACAGGGTTTATGAAACTTTAGAACGATTTAGGAATGAAAGAGGGTGGCATAAATCATTGCGTGAGCATTCAGGAGGGCGAATAGAAATTCTTACACGACAATAAAGGGACGTGACAGACCGCGAGTGAGTGCCAGGAACTTATCCTAAAATCCCCAACTTACTTACTAGTAACGGCAACTTGGAGGAGTATGGGACACCTCCGGTTGTGAAACACGGGATGTAGTAGGCTCAGACTGCTGGCTAAACCGAGACATAATCCTTTCAAATAGCCGTTTTTGGGTGACAACAAGAGGACCCCGGCTTCAACCCGGTTTCTCCGTCCGAACGGCAAAAACCCGTGGCACAGATACGTCATGCACTAGACTCCTCCCGATGGCACAGTCACTATCACCCGTTCATAGACCAGATACATAAATTGATGACTGCGGAAGGGGATGTCACTCAGAGATTAAAGAGTCCACCCATGTGGTCAACGGTAACTAGTATCCACTCATATGAAATCGAACGTCTTCGATCTCTGATTCTGCTTCAATTTCTCATGCATAGCCGACGTGGCGAGTTGAACGCGTCCAACCCACAGTGATGACGCGGTGCTACAGCTCCCATTTGAGTTTGATAGGCTGCAACTACTGCACGGAACTCCAATACCATTGGCGGCGTTGTGCCACATCGCGATATCATCAGAAACAATCTCCTGTCATGACTCCTGCCTAGTTATAGCAAGACGCAATATCAACGACATACACATCCGCTAGCGTGATAAGTTATCTACTTATCGTGCAGTGCTCTCAGGGCTGCTATCTTGGTCAAGCGCCTGCACTTATCGGAGCGATTTGAATCAAGGTACCCGAGATGACAGCGCGTTCGTTGCTTTTCGTCCTTGACTAGCGTACGAGTCTTTATCGCGAGCCAGATGATTTGCTTTATTTCTCTATCCTATCTGTCACTCTCTTACTGGCGTGTTTAGACAGACTAGACCAGCCTACCAGCGTGGTCCCACTATCTTCAGGACCATTCGTTGATCTACGCAGAGGCACTGCCACCGACCAGGAGCTTCCCACCGGACATAAAATTAGAAGGAACGACTATCAGTTCATTCCTCTATAAAGGGCTCCAGGAAAGACTAACATAAAATCATCATTTCGCGGACTTACATCCTGTACACTTTCAAAAGCCTGCGGCGGCCTGGTTGTCGGCTGGCAAATGTTGACAAGGACAAGGTACGTGCATTATCTCACTTACAGCAGGGGTCAAGACCTCCTGCCAGTGTACCGACCCGCTCGGTAAGGTTAAGTACCTTGCCGCATCGCGCGTTTGCTAACGCACAACCCTGCAGTTTCGCTCTGCCTAACATACCTGACCTCCAACCCACGCCACCCGCCAGGCCTGATTGCAACCGCACGACGCCCAGCGCTGCCTCCACGCCTCAAAACCTCACCGGTACCCTCACGCCAGAGTGTGATTTCCGGAGGTCCTCCTACCACTTCCTGCTTTCACCCAGTCACATCAAGAAAACGTCGGCGAGTTCATTTAGCTTATTCTACTTCGTAAACCACATAAGATGGTGATTTAAGCAAAATGCAAGTAAGTTTGATCACGACACACAATATAATTATGGGGCATGAGAAAATTGTATTTCTAACAAATTAAGGAGATCTATATTCTTAAGCTCCTCCAACTTCGAAAAAGTATCCCGGAACGGATAGCATCCGCGAGTACGAGAAGTTGCGAGGGAATGTTCATTTTGATTTGGCAAGCCAGCTCGTGGGTGTGGCAGAGGATGCACCAGCACAGGATCGTGTATTGGATACCTGGCGAAGATGCCGATAAGATACGAGCAGTACAATCTCCGTAACTGCAGGCCTGGGAGATGGAGTTGAGGCTGGAAACATGTGACAGCATGTCGGCATAGCGTAGGATGAGGTGGGCGGAGGAAATGCGGACTTTCGGAAGGACAGTCGTCAGCATACGAGGCATTAAGCGCGCCTTCAATCAACGGAAAAGGACAAGGGTAGCAAAAGTAACGGATGATGGTGCGGTAGAGGATTGACGCGGAAGGTGGCGCATTGAAAGTGACGGGTAATGAACAACCCGGGTTTTAGATATTTGGGTAGCGCCTCGTCGTTACTGTTCACAATCACGTTGGCGAGCGCCAGAAAGTTTCAAAGTTTGCGCGGCCGCTGTTCCGTAAGTTACAGGGAAATTTGCAGTTGACCTGAGAGGTCTTGTCATTACGTTCTGCTGCACGAACCTTGTTTTCGGGAGCCGAACTACTTCGGGAGAGCAACAGTCTGGCACTCGGCCCACTTGTTAGACCATGGGTCGTTTTACGAACATGCGCGAAACCATGTGTTCGACCATGACCCGACAAAAGCTGCGCACCGAGCACTGCGTCCCGGAAGCAAATGCCACCATGTGTCACGGGGAGCAGCCGGGGTCCTGTGACAACGTTCTCCGTCAGGTTTGCCGGCGCACTCACGAAAAACTAATTCACCGGCAAGTTGGCAGCTGTACTGACAACGACCCAGTCCTTCTCGCTACGCGATAAGGATTCAAAGATCTACTTCTATCTTTTTCTTTGCATCGAGCAGGTCTCTCAACATCCCTGAATCTGGTTCAAATGGCGTCTCACGTCGAGCTATTGTCAAATGGTTTACGGAAACTGGAACTTCAACAGTCCGAAACGAATCCTGGGTCAAATGACCAAGGGCGAGACCCGCGTCCTGAGAATGACCCTTCAAGTTCATCAGCCAGTGCGTCACGTCTCAGTTGGTCTCAAGCCCGAGAGGGTTATGGCTTTCGGCCTGCTTCAGGCATCTCGACGCCTCTCACGATGTCCTCTCGTACTGTTGAGGGAGGCAGCCCACTTCCCGATCCCCATGGTCTTGGATGGCCTGGTATGTCTAAATGGTACTCGAATGGCATCTCAATGATACTCATTTTCCCGACAGCAAAGTCCACTGTATCTCGTTTAAATGAGACCCCAACAGACCGCGCTGCGCGCGAGAAAATCATGGTCTCTGCGGTGCGGACTATCCTTGAATGTATTGGAGAAGATCCCAACCGGGAAGGCTTGTTGAAGACGCCGGAGAGATTTGCTCAGGCCATGATGTGGATGACTCGGGGATATGAGGAACGGTTGGCAGGTAAAACATGGCTTATCTCTAATTTAATCCCGTCGTTTCATTACTTCATTTCCGCTTTTCTAGATGTAATTAACGATGCGGTGTTTGCAGAGGATCACGATGAGATGGTTCTAGTTCGTGAAATTGACTTTTCCAGCCTTTGCGAACATCACTTGGTTCCTTTTACAGGAAAAGTATGTGGCCTCCGATATCGCATGTGCCACTGACATTCATAAATCATACTCGGAATTCTCCATAGGTCGCTATCGCGTACATCCCAAATCAGCTAGTGCTTGGTCTTTCCAAGCTTGCGCGCATTGCCGAAACTTTCAGTCGTCGTCTGCAGGTTCAAGAACGGTTAACTAAACAGATTGCTATCGCCGTTCAGGAGGCAATTAAGCCCCGCGGAGTAGCAGTCGTTATGGAAGCGACGTAAGTGTTTACGACGCCCGAGGTTCTTATGCTTATTGTTTTGGTGCTACTTAGCCATATGTGCATGACTATGCGCGGTGTACAGAAACCAGGTTCCATCACTGTCACTTCCTGCATGTTGGGCTGTTTCCGAACTCAGCAAAAGACTCGGGAGGAATTCCTTACCTTGATCAAAAAATGACTCAACCCTATTTGCCACCTACCACGATTCAACTCGGGATATTATCGATTCAACTCGAAGTCACTCATTCACTACAGCTACATACCATCTAATAATTCATGACTGGAGTAGAGTGGAGCCTCGTCAGTCAGACAGATTCATTTGTGTACTATGTAATGTAACGATATATACTGCAGAACTCAAATAGCAATGTACAATGGAGTGAAGTGACCTGTGCTAACGTGTTGATCGAGACTTATCCCCCGCCTGTGGATCTATGGGCAAGGTCCTTTTGGCTAGACCATGAGTCTGGAGGGCATGAGGATTGTACCGATTACGATTGATTCGTGGCCGCTTCGGAGGCTGTAACGAGAGTTCTCCTGCAACAGAGATGGTGGCCTCGCCGACATCTTTATCGCGATCTTCGTTAGAGTGAGCTATGAGTACTTTGAATCCAAGACGGTCACATACCTGCTAGAGTTCGTTTTCTGTTGTCGCGGTCATCGTCCTTGTGCGGAACTTCAGAGCGGTACGGTGCTTGAGGAGCCGTTCGGGGAGGCTCTTTGTCGCCAATGCGCGAACGCAAACTTGGAGCCACGTCCTGGTTCAGCCCGCCGCTGGCGGAGGCCGGGAACGTGTGTGAGCTATGGTCACGCGGACCCTTCCAGTCCCCACCACTTCGGCTAGGAGGAATATCGGGTTTAGCTCTGGACGCATCACCAGATGCCATCGCTCGTGGTGCAGAAGGTGTACTAGGAGGTAAAGTTTTAGGACCTTCTGGTAATCGTTTCTCGCTAGGCTAAGGCCGTATCGTGAGCAACATGATAATGGAAAGTACGAAAGCGACCTACTCGCTCAGATAGAGGATGGCGTGATTCAACTTCAGGTACTTCTCGCTCTCGACGCCGATCAGACTCTCGAAGTCGATCGTGACTCTCCTTCTCTGACCTGCGGATGCGATCTTCACGATGTCCCTCCTTACGGGAGCTTCTTTTGGTATTACGGTCAGCCTGCCAAACAGTAAGCACTCGCGTGATAGTGAACAGTGAAAGACTAGTACCTCGTCATCAATAGGACGTCTCCTTTTCCCGAGTGCATCATCACCCACTTGTGATCGGCTGCTGTGCCTTGTGGGATCAGGACGAGTGGGTAAGTTACGAGTATCCAGCGCAGCAGAAGCTGCCGTAGAAGTAGGGCCACGACCAGAAACCTCGCGATCTTTCCTCGAATCCCTGTCACGATCCTTCTCATCGCGACGGTGACGGTCGCGATCACGGTCGCGATCCCTATCACGTTCTCTGTCTCGGTCACGACGATCGCGATCTTTGTCTTTGTCTCTCTCCCTCTCCCTGTCTCTTTCCCTGTCCCGATCCCGCTCCTTCTCTCTGTCTCTGTCACGGTCCCTTTCAGCATGTCTTTCCCGGCGAGAGTCTCTGTCTCTTTCGCTGTCTCTATCTCGATCGCTGTCCCGAGTGGATGTTCGCTCACGGGCGCCTCTATCACTTCGGGAGTGTGTGGTAGCGTCTTTACGTCCTGTAGGTGCACGAGGCTCCACTCGAGCCTCGCGGTCAGATGGCCTGTCATCAGGACGATCACCATCGCCACTTCCACGGTCAGAACGTCGGCCACTAGCACGGCTATCCATACTTTGAGTTCTTGTACCAGGACGAGGTGGAGGAGAAGGAGTGCGGCGACGAGAAATTGGTGATGGGGCACCGGAGCCAGGTTGAGATCGCTTATCATCGGCCCGATCTGGTGGGCGATTGCCAATACTCTGTTTGGCAGTCTCGCGCAGCTCTTGCGCCGAGATTGTCTGGCTTGGAGCAGATGGCGGTGGCATAGCCTCACTTGGGGACGGTTGTGTCTGCTTCTCGTCAGCTCTAGGGCGTGGTGAGTGTGGAGGTTCCCATGAATTTTGGGCAGAATTCGACGACGATGGCCGCTGAAGTTTGGGTGCATCCTTAGGATTGACGGTTGGAGCAGATAGAAGGGAGGAGCCTTGGTGGAGACGAGGGATAGGGCGAAGAATGTGTTCGGTGATCGGATCTTGCGTTGATTTCAGTTCTTTCAGAGGCACGTCGACATCCATTCCGTCGGACTTTGTAACACTCTTGGCGTCACCATCAGGAGCTGGCGATTCGCTACCCTTCTCAGGTCGTACTCGTCTCACTTTCTCTGGCCGTGGGATGCTACATAAGCGATGAGTAACTAGTACAATAAAATGAAAATATGTACATGCCTGTCAATGGCTAACCTGGTAGACGTTGCTGGTGTGGAGGGTCGATCAACGGCAGTTTGTGAGGCTGCTCCATTGACACGAAGTGAGGTGGGAGGGACCGGAGTGCTAACTCGATCTGCCGCAGGCGTTGCGGCACCGTTAGGGGGAGCCGGAGTGCGAGCTTGCTTCTCAGGAAGATTGCTTGTTAAATTTGCTGGTTTAGGTGACATGGGATCTCCACTAGACTGTAGAAAAAACGTTAAAAGAGGTTCTTCACTGCAACAGGTAAATATCACCTTGCTTGCAATTGTTTTTGGTACTGCCCAGAACGACTCTCGCTTTTTCAGACTTGCGGAATAACTATTGACCATGAGTATTGTTCCAGATAGCTGAAGCAGTGAGCTTACGCTCGGCCTAGAATCTTGAGATCACCCCGTTCTTCCTTTTCCAGGAACTTCTCCATTACGGTGTCGATGGCAGGTCCAGCGTCGCCCACTGCAGCAAGAGGGAAAACGGGAAGAATCTCTTTCAACACAATGATAGCGTTGTAGACGTGCATGAATTCCGTTGTCTCGATGCAGCTCAAAAGACTCTGTTTAAAGGATAAATGTCAGCTAGATCGCCAGGAGACTGCCAAAAACATACCCGTCCCAGTTTTCGATGCCATTTACGGAGAATCTGCTTGAACCCAGTCCATGACAGAAGGTCATCTGAAACAATACTCCCATGATCTTTACTTGACCATCTGTGCTGGAAACCCGGAAGCAGGATAGTCTTTCCGCCAACTTTCGTGCGATTCTCCATCAAAAAGAGCTGCTCATCTTGAGCCCACTTCCAAAGATCCGTCAATATCCCCAGTAAAAAGCGCCCTGACGATTATAGTTACAGATAGCCATGAGTATAACTGTAGATAGCTTACCATAGTTCTTAGCTTCGTATTCGCTGCAGGAAAAGACAACCGCTTTTACATGGTCCCCGAGCAACTAACATTCCTGAGTATGCGATAGATCGTAGAGTAAAAGAGACATACTTTGTCATATACCACGAGAGTAGGGAACCCTGGAGTCCCTTGTGTGTGCATAACTTTGATGAATTGTGCACAAAAGTCTGAATCCATAGGCGATAGGAGGCATCGCGGCTGAATGCAATGCTCGATGATTGCAGAAGCCAGGACCGATGAGCGATGTTCGGCTGGAATGATGTCAGAAATTGAGATAGATGTGACTGAAGGAGTCTTACTGTGGGCGAACCAATGATGCTTCTCTCGGGCAAGTCGTTTCATCGTGAACACCCTCGAGGCAGTTTGCTCTTTGAATTCCTGACCAAGAGTGTTCACAAAAGCATTGTATCTGTCTCGTTTAGCCCGATGAGAACCTGCTGAAAGCCTTTTCGTTCTGTCAGCAGAGCGGTCAGCCGCTATGTACTTGGAATCCTCTTGACGGCTGAGTGTCCGCAAAGCAGCGCACTCCTCATCATACCGGGCTGCAGGAGGCGCCAGATCATACATGGAAAGTTGCCAGAAAGTTAGGTAAAAACCGGGCCTGTATAAAGTCTTGAATATCGTAGATGTTTCATCAGAAGCATAACCATAACTTACCCAATGACATCCAGGGCACTGTTCTTGGCAATCTGCTTGACGTCGTCGAAAAGAGCTTCTAGATCCGGTATCCACGGGCTCTACCAAGAGAAGCTTGTAAACGTTATTCTTCTTATATCAACCGTGGCTTACCTCGGACGGAGCTGGAGTTGCTGTAGTCACTTCAACATCCATCCCCCCATCATCTGGCACACTGTCGGCTGACGACTTCTGATCACCAGTGTCTCGTGGAGTGTTGGCTCCATTTACTCCAGTAGGCGAATCCACCCTAGGGGTGGCGGCGGAAGGCTCGCGCTTTGCCGCAGAGAGACGTGCTTTCAACCTCTTCTCCGCTTCCTCGTTGGCAAGTCGTTCCTTCTCCTGAGCAGCACTCTACAACAGTGCTCAGTTGTGTGTGACAAAAATATTTGTATTTCTCACCAGTATCGTAGCATTCAGCATAGGTCGTATGATTTGCATGCAGATAGGAGGCGTTATCCCATACAACTCCCCAAGATCTGCGAGGCTAGGCAGGATCCGGGTTGCGTAGTCCTTGGGCGAGATTACAGCTGGCGAAGTAAGCAAATCCAGATATTGCAGCAGGACACCGTGAGTCTAGAGCGATGATGAGCATGTATAGCACATGACATGACACAACTTACAGTATCAAACAAACTGGCAAGGGACTTCAGGTGAGCATCGGAAGCTTTGAAAACACAGGACTGTCTCTGCTGTGCCACTTGGATAAGAAGGGGTAGTGCTAGATTTGTCTCTAACATGGTCTTCCCGAGCCGTTGTGGGCCTTTGAGGACAGCATCACCTGGATCAAGGCGAGCGCCACGAGTCGTGGAGGCAACAGCTTCAATTCTCAGAGCAGGTCCTCCGGCCATTGCAGCAATTTGTGAGTCCGAAAGGCTCGGGAGAGGTTCAATGCCTGCCATCTTCCAAATCAGCTCCCGCAGCACGACAATCTCTGTTGTCTGGCCATTGTACAGCTGGTGAACCACGTATTTCAACAAGGGCGACAGGTCAGCGCTGTACCGCCGGAAAAGCATGCCAGTAAAGGACGCCAAACCTAAAACGAGTGCTCAGCACAGTAAAAGCATGAACAAAATAGAACAAACTTTGAAGCCAATCAGAAGTGTTAACTCCGTCATCCTTGACACGGCTCTTATTGGGGTGTGATAGAGCTTCAAGGATGATATATACAAGCACATCAAATCCCATATTGGTGACATATCGTAATGCTTGTATAACAACATTGGCAAGATTATCGTATGCCATGATCTGGTTGACGGCGTTCATAAAGAAGATACAGGGATTCGAATGAGCCAGCTTTGCCACTGTTCCAGATAGCGTCTCGATTGTATTATGTGATAGACGTCGCAAAATGCCTTTGCTTTCACGGTCAGCTTGCACTTGTCGGATGCGAAGTTCAGGATGTGACATGTAGCCGGATTTCCATTCCCCGTATAGGCTCCATCTTGCAGTCGTTTCATATTGTCGGATTACGTTCCAAATATCGACGGTGCAAACTGCGTTGCCTCGAATGAGAGGGAGCGCAGGTAGAAAGTATAACCGAAGGAGCTTGAACCAGAACTGTCGAACGGGATGACTCGTGTCCGGTTCACCTGACGGTTTTCTGGAAATTGGATCCAAGGGAATCTATGATTGATAGAGTTAAAACCAGTTAAATGAGTGATCGAATAACTTACAGTTGACACCAGCTGTGAGCGCCCCAGCCTCGTAATCTTGGTGACAAACAAGGCGTCACGTGATACGTGCAGCCCAATGAAACTCATCAGAGGCTCAATCACATTTACCATGTCGTCGAAGGAAGTGCAAATTGGGATGCGCTGGGTCCAGTCGGGAAAGAAAAAGACGAAATCGACTGACGCAGTACTGGGAGGAGTGGGAGCGATTAACGATAGTTGATATTTACGAGTTGGAACTGCCAGTATTCCAGTAGCGCTGAACCGTGTACGAGGTTGCGTGTAACTCGGATTGCGTTCTTTGAGGACGAATGTCGCATCATACAGAGGGGTAATGGAATACTTCAGGGCCCTCAAGATCAGGTCGGCCAACTCGGGGTGAGCGTCAACAAGCCAAGGAATCCTCGTCAGAATAGCAATCGCAGGACGTAAAGCTCCTACAGAAAGAAGGCCGTTCACCAGCCCAGCGATTTGGTTGGGAGGTTTGGACTCGATGGCACTCTTCTTAACTTCCACAGGTTCTACACGAGGTTGTGAGGAGCTAGTAGACTCCAAAGGAGCTGCCATGGCGAGCTGACTAATCTTGGCATCAGAAATGCGTTGCTTAACCTGAGCAAGATAATCCTTGTGATATGTTTCAAGGTCCACATCCCTTGGAGTAAGCTGTTGCATCGTCAGTAGGTGAACGGGCCTTTAGACAGAAATATGTTCTCACGTGAGGGTAAAGATCTTCTACGGTTATAAAACCCTCCCTGATTAAGATGGCAGCAGTGAGATATAGGTTCCTCAAGGTTGGTTCATGGGTCTCTGAGGACTGCATGACGAGTGAATTGCAAGCACTGATTCACCTCGGAAAAAAACTGACCTGGTAATGGGAGAATTTGAAACCAAGCACCTGTGCTAGCACTCGGGACTCTGTGCCACTGTCGTTTTCTGATGGCGGGGTTGACTGATCACTAGCATTAGCTTCGGTGATCTGCAACACTTCGTCCAGGCTCTTATCCCCAAACTGTTGGGTAACGGGATCGACAACCATGTGGCTAGCAGTGGACATCACAGGACGTTTATACAGTCCGGTCCATGGAGAAAACGAGAGCAACGCCAAGAAAAATGTGTAGTGGGTTGCCACGTTGACCGACAATACATCCAAGATGATGTCCAATGCACGATTTGGGTCGAGGTCGAAATAGCCAATGAGGCTGATGACTTTTTCCCAAACTTGGCGCGCACGGTCTTCGATAGAGGCATAGCTTTCCACCGGCCTAGCATCGACATGCGAGTGTGCAGGACCCAAGGAACTAGTGAGCTCCACCGAGAGCTTGCTGTAGCCTTCGGACTGTTCACGTAGAAGGTTGAACTTGTTCTGTTTGTAGCTACGTGCACAAGAATCAGACCGCATTAATGTTTCAATGTTTACAATTGACTCACAAGAGCCCAGTGCGAGTTCGTATTTCTTTCTTGTCAAACGACATTCTATCCGAAACTAGACCGGCACTTGCTAGGAGAGTCAAGTCAAGGCGCTCTCGACATACGGCGAGATCAACGATGCCAGTAAACTATTTTGTGGATAAATTCAGAATGCTGTAAAATTGTGTGCTGGTACTTACCAGAAGTCTTTTGACAAGCTCGCTTAAGGTTTCCTTGTCTTGTTCAACAGAATGTCTCAGTCGCACTGCCACTTCTGTACCATCCGTAATATCCTTGGGAGTGTCCCTTACTTGCTGGCCTCCAGAAGCTTGCTCAGAGCCCACTAAAGCAGACTTTGCGTCTGCCAAGAACTCGTCCAGCTGAGCATCTGCAGACCATAGAACATCCACTAGAATCTCTCCAAATACAATATTTTGTACAAGTGGACCCGCACGTGCAGAGGAGGAGGATGGAAGCGCAAGGAGGACAGACTGGATAAAGGCTACGAGAGCCTGTGCATTTAAAGCGTTCTGCTTGGGCTGCCAGGTTGTGAGGACAGATAAAAGAAGGGCATGATAGGCAGTCGTAAGCGCCTCTGCGCAAATAGGGTCGGAAGGATTCGAGTGAGGCGAAATGAGGAAATTTCGACTTGCGAATCAAGACGTCAGGTTTGGGCGCCACAAAAAAATAAGCAGACAGCTACGCACAGTTCGGACTCTCCCTCTTTGCTCCAACTAGCAATCCAGCTTCCCACCTTTGTGACAACATCCATGACCCAGTGTATAAAACTAGGTTGGGAAGGAACAACACGGTACAAAGCCTCCCTTTAAGACTCAGTTGGACAAGAGCCATAATAGTATTGTTGACGGTTGTTGTGGTCTATTGGTCAATACCTTGGGAATCAAACAATCAATATTAATGAATTGTTGTAGTTATGCAGCATGCCATTTCTCATTTTCATCTTCCTTATCTACGCAGTACGCCCATATCTTGAGCTCGGACCTTGCCTCAAGGCCTCATATGTCTCGCGCGGTTCTCGCATGCCAAAGGCGCAAACTTGAAGCATGCTGCACAATCAAACGGATGCTAAAAAGGTCGCGTCGGGCTAAGCAGCTCTGTGCTCCATCTCTCACAATATACTGGCCCCGCCCTTCACAGTATAACACTCACCAGCTTGCGATCAATCCACAACCCGATTTGCGTCATCATCATGACCCACGAATACCGCGGCTCCCAAATTGTCAACGTCATTCGCACATCATAGAATCAGATCTATACTCGGTCTATTCTGAAACATAAGCTCCTCGGCTTTTTTACTGCCTTCATCTCTTCTCCTGCATGCGCTTTTCACGCTGCTAATTGTATTCTGAACACACCCAGGATCTGCACAACGTTTATTTGATCTTGGCTTTGGTTCAATTTCAATGTTGTGGATTACATCCAGAAAGATATCCTACCACTCAACTTAAACATGTCGAACACGTGCAGGATTTTATGTCCTCCTGAGGCAAGCACGAATTCTGTAACCATTCTAATACCTAATTGAATGCTATAGTAAAGCTTGGGTGCGAACCCTATCCCCGCGGCAGGCGTGCCGTCCGATCGTTGTCCAAAACCGCTGGAAGGTCGAAACAGGTCTGAGCGAATTTGAAAGTGGCGCCATCATGGGCACCACTTATCAGTATTGCTTTTGGAATAGTAGGAGTGGAATGTTAATGGCAGTGGTGTGATAAATTCGACTATCCATTGATGCGGAAGCTCGACTGATCCAATCTATACTTTACATCAAGACACAACCGATGGACCTACGGAGCTCAGTTTGAAGACGCCCGAAACATTCTCCCATCCTCAGATTCGAATAAGGCAAGCTCATATTACGCTGTACGGCCTCTCCAACTGTACGAAACATGCTTGACGTCCTCTCAAGTACTTATCGACCGTCGACCGCCTCTGCGTCTCACATATAACTTTCAACGGTAGCTGACATCTTACACTTGAACTGTGTTATAATTCTAAATGCACTCTGAGATGACAAGATGGACGAAGATTTCACAACATATATGTAACAAATAGGCCAAACTAGAGTGCGGTCCTTCCCCGCACACAAAGCGAGCAGCTCAGCAGCAATTAGGTGCAATTTGGGAGTTTTCCGTGATCAGCCGTCACCTACTTATCGCCGGTAGACTCCTCACCATCACAGTTGTATCCTATGGAGCCAGCCCCCTTAAAGCTCAAACATGCTGTATGTGCCGTACGGCGCGTTGTGATGTCAAGCCATGGATATCATGCCTTCCTTCCTACATCTCGCGAACAATAATCTGGGTCGAAAACGACATTGCATGAGAATGGCTCCGATCGCTAAGTATCGTGCACGATACGATCCCCTAGCGTGTGCGGCCTTGTTGATCAGAACATGGCCGCCGCTAATCCATAGGTCATTCAGGATGATATTTATTAACGGAGGGATGGAAAGATGGGCACCGAAGATATTATGATGTTAGCCCTTTGTCGGTGACTTTGGGAAGGTGAATTGTCAATGGCTCGCAAACTGCTGCGGTATCCATTTCTACGCCTCTGAATCGGAAAGAATAATTGTCTTCCAAATCCTGTGTGGTAGCTAGGGGCTCAGGACAGCTTATGACAGAATCGTACGCATCATGCCATTATCCTTGATATAACTCAACCAATGTGACATCGGGAATTCAAGAATCGAACGTTGACTGAGCGCGCTGACGACTGCCAAGTCCCAACAAACGACACACTCACTCTGCCCCAATGCGTGCTGACTGCCGTATGTACTATTTATGATTTTAAATTAGATTCCAGAACACCGCGACACAGGCCTGGGCCCGGCATTAGTGACCCACAGCCAGCCACACAGCCCTAAGGGGTACTCTACCCACACACTATTAGTAGGCTCCGGACAGGAGATAACCGAATAAGCTCGACAGTGATATTGCAATTTGTGATAGGTTTGACAAAATAAGTCTGCACTAGAACTATTACACGTGTTGCAGCCACAGTGCAACCATGTAGGTTGACCAAGGGTATACCGGTGAACGCTCGTAGTAGGCGAGTTGCCATCAACAAAATCATCATAAGTTTCGCACTGACTGACAGTTACCTGTTGTTGAGTACCGACTGATCATGTACCGGATCACGCCAAGCCCATGTTCCCCGGCAATAGTATCGTTTCGCAACTCCGAGCTTCACATGCACATACTATAAAGTTCTACATAACGTTTGCCCTTCGTAATAATGAGGCACAGGGATCACGTCCTACTTCCTAGTACTACTGGTTAAACTCCCTCCCACTTCTTCAACTTCGTCCATGGCCGAGCGTAGGATTCCCCATGTTCGACAAAGCTCTAGCTTTACAGGCCCCCAGATAATCTCTCAGGAATGCAATGGTCAACACTCACCCAAAAGGGCCAATCCGTCCTCGACCACAGATGTTCATTCGGTCAATCTTCAGGATCCAGAGGCTGGCAAACTTCCGAGTCCGAGAAAAACCACCTGGGCCCGTTTCCTCGGACGAGGGAGGAAGCATGTCGGCGTGATACAGAGCTTAAAATGTATATACGGATGTTCATGTGCGTCACAGTCTCCGCCACTTGTGCAGCATCTCATCACTGTTTTGTGATAGGGCTCAACTTCCTCCTCCTCCTGACGCCGGTAGCATGGTGGGCGCATTTCGACGGACGTCTCGGTCATACTGCCGTCTTTGCACGTATGTCCTCTGCCGAACAATTCATCACCAGCGCTCATTTTCTTATGTAGTCTCTTTCTTGACCATTATACCGCACGAGTGCTTATTCGACTACTGCGGTGAACAGATGGCTTTGTATTGTGGCAAGGATTTTGGCGACTTGATCACGATCACTTTGAACAAGTAAGGCGAACCCTCTTTCATTCATCTCGTATTCACAGCCTAGATAACCGTAGTACGGTTGAGGTGACCCTCGCCATTATACTCTTGCTCAAGTGCGAGTAAGTATTCCCGTTGAATAAGATATAATCGTCTACATTACTCAATTATACTTTACAAGACTCAAGTTGCTTCAATCGACCATCACTGGTGAGCTTCCAAAACATCAGTTCAATTTCACAGTATTGACAAACCAAATAATCTTGTAGGTGTAGTCCTATTGCACCTCCTCCTTGTTCCTGGAGCCTCTTTCCTCACAGGCGGTGCTCGAATATGGGAACAGGACCTGCACCCTGTCCACACCGAACTCAACCATACATTGCTTACTGTTGGGTACGTCTTCTCTTATCATCTGGAGCTATGAGTGACAGCTTCTTGTGCTGCACAGGGTATTGGCCTTGCTATTGCCGGCTTCGTTCTATGCAGCTATAAGTGGTAGTACTGCCAATGCGGCATCGGCCAACGGCGATCTCCCGGGCCTTGCTAGCGGCACCCCAACGGATTTCTTGAGAATGAGTAGAGGGCTTGCAGTGGTGCTTCTTCTTATGTAGGCTTCTTTCCTGCTCTTACATCGGACTTGTGACAAACCCTGCTATCAGATACATCTGTTCGCGGATTTTCCGTCACAACCCTCCTGGTGCTGGAAACAATTCGTTGACTCATTCTTTGACACCCGCCCAGCTCAAGGCTTATGAGGAAAAACTGGAGCAAGAGGAGCCTGAGGTTAACCAATGGGTTTGCATCTGCGCTCTGATTGTCGGCATTGCGATTATGGCTGTGACTTCGGAGTGGGTACGTGTCGTCAAACGACTGGGTCTATATTCATTGACTTTCAGCAGTTGGTAGACAGCATCGAGCCCGTGAGGGATATTTCCGGCATCACATCGGAGTGGTTCGGCTTGGTCCTCATACCCTTTGTTTCCTTCTCAGCGGATGGCGTCGTTGCAGCAACCTACTTTTGCCACAAAGCTATTCGCCGAGTATGGTCCAAGACCAAGGAACCTGAAGCACCAAATACCCTAGCCAAAGCTGAAGCTATTGACTTGAGCATTCAGTTCATCTTGTTTTGGATGCCGTTTCTAATTTTACTTGGCTGGTGGACTGGAAAGCCTTTCAACCTGCTATTTGGTGCGTTACTGACAAGTATGATGCTATTGCCTACCAAAGCTGAAGAACCCATCAGATTTCTTTGAAGTCGCACTACTCCTAGGTGCCTGCTTCCTTGTCAATTTCGTGACCGCCGACAGTAAAACAAACTGGGCGGAGGGATTCATCTTGTTGTCATTTTATGCTATGATGGTAAGTTTTTCTCCACTCAAAGTAGCAGAAGTTCAATGTTGTGTTCAGGTGCTTTGTACTTGGTACTACACGGGAGAATCTGATATAAGTAGTTTATTGCTTTGTCCAGGACAGCCTGCCACAGGTAATTGAAATCTCTATGTACACACAATCTTCGCACATCCTACACTCATCACATTACCCTATGCAAATCTACATACCATCATACCGCAGTGTACAATCGCAATCCATTGCTAGCGCTCATGTCCGAATAGATTCTATATTCAAAATATATACGATTGTGTTCGTAAATGAATAACTCAATAAGCGCCCAGTAGTTACGAGTGGGACTTGTTGAGAAGGTTACCAGAAACTTTTCTACCCAAAGTTTCCACCGCTCGTTGAACGACCGCAGTCACATCGCTCCGCATCACGTCCATATGTCGTTTCTGTTTACACCCTGGCGCAAAACGCTCTTCAGCCTGCATAATTGTGCGACTAACCCAGCCGCCCGAATGAAGACCATGGCTAAGGTTCGATTCCACACTACCTTTTGTGATAAGCGACGCACTCAATGCAGCTGTTATTTCCTCAATCGGTATTGGATCGCCAAACGCCACACCAAGTCTGATACCTAATCTGGGGAAATACTTGTACGGAAACGAGCGGTTTTCAGGCATCAGTTTGTCGAAACCTAATGTGACGTCAGAAGAGGAGGGAGTGTGGATGGTCTGAGATGCCATACCAGTGAGCCACATCGGTATAATAAGAGGGGGAACTGCAGTTTCCATCAGGATTCGTCCACTGAGCATTTTGAGCGTGATGACTAGATATTAAAAAGGCGAAGAGCGACTTACACTCCCCATTTGAATCGTGGCAAGCGCGCAACCCCGTTCGTCCGCGGATAGTTGGGTGGTTGGTTGACTTTTCCTTCCCCAAAAAGATGCACCTAATTTTCGTTAATGCGGGTACAGAAGTCGAGCCAACTCGCACCCACCCAATGTCCTTCATTAAGTCGTTTAATTGCAATATCCACAGAAGGTTGGAAGATTCCATTTCCGCGAAATGTCTCCAATACTTGGCCCTTACGAAAGAAAGCGGAGAACAGACTTCCTGGCCGAAGCTTACATTCAGTCGCCCACATTCCTGACTATTTCCGCATAACGTACGGGTTGGTAAACATAATCTCTGATGCACCGAGCGACCATCGCGTTGTATTGGAATTCAAGTAGAGTCCCATTGGGAGAGTTCCCCATGCGAGTGGGTCATCTAGTCTGTCACAGGCCAGACTCAAGTCTCAGTATGACTCAATGTTTGTGTGAGAAGCTCGGAAAACAGACGTGGAAATGTGATTCGCAACTAAACGTGTATAAGTGAGCGTTGACCACGAGAAATTTCAAAACACACTTGTCACCACGCCCTGTCCACGTCGCCGCCTCTCATCGTTTCGTAGAGCATCCAAAAGTATATGAAGATTGCTAACAGTGATGGAGCAAAGCCCTGAGTTGAGAAATGCTTTGCAAAGAAGGCCCGTTGCTGTGATTGTGACCGTTGACAACAGCTCGGCCATGTTGTGAGCTGAGAACTCGAAGTACGAAAATATTGATTGGCATGACAAGATCACAGTCTGATGAGGATGCCGGCTTGATGCCGGCATTATCGTAATACGCCTCTTTGCTGACTAAGCACTTTGCACTGCTGCTTGAGTTAATGAACCTTTTGGTTGTCATCCCAGATTATCCCCCACCGCCTACTATTATTTCCCTCTCTCCCTCTTTCACGACGTGCGACGCTCGCGCAGCCCTTGCTGGTGCTCAGCGCCGCTGTCCAGTCCTCTATTAAACATAAGTGCCATGTTTTCCATGTTTCTCGTCACATTTTTCTCCACTATTATCCTGCTATGTCTATTTTCGCCTGCAGTCAGAAGGTCTATCATGACCGGCGACGACCTTCTTGAGGCCCACGAGTCAGGTTTAGCTCTCGTCGCGTCCCGTATGTCCTGTTCTTGAATTGTGTTGATTGCCCTTTTAAAATGCTCCGAGGCAATCCATTCAGAGAATCAGGCCCTCCAGCGTGTATGGCCAAACTTATCATGTTGAGGCATAAAGTGAATATATTTCGTTTTTTCTCGTTTTCTGCCAACTCACCCTTTCAAACAACAAAGATGCAGACGAGTACACGTAAACGTAGATCCCCGACGCCGGCACGCCAATCACGAAATCTTGGACTCATCCAACCCACTCGCCCTCGCGCGTCTTGGGTTCGTTTTGGAAGAAACTTTGCAAATCAACACCACTAAACTACAAGCATCTTCGATTATTTCACACTTATTTGGGTTGTATCGCGTTATCCCCCGTATTTATATCTCCGTGATACCCATCTTATCACTTATAGATATCTACTTTATCTTTTTTTTTCTGGGTGTACATGCCTCTCTTTGCACTGCCATCATGATTTTTGCTTTGTGAACATACGTGTTCTTTGTTTACATATTACTTCGCAGTGATGTCGCACGTTGTTACAGGTGGGAAATAAATGTACAGAATAGACCTTTGGTGAAACAACAATGGCAGTGAACGCATAGGATTGAACCAAATCAAGATGCCAACTACAGATACTACACAAATCGACTGCTCCTATCGGACACACTGGAGAGCATACTTCGCCCCTTCTCCAGTTTTCGGGGAACAGGTGCATTTGAAACAGAATTGCTTCCAGTGGCAGCCTGGGATGTTCTCAAGGAACCGCCGCCTGTCTTGACTTTGGCCTTTGCATGTCCTGTAATGGCTGCACCAACGACAGACCGACCAGTCCCTTGGTTTCCGCAGCCTTGACCTCTTGCCCATGAACGCAATTTTGTTTTCTCTTGGTCATTCTCCAATATCCGGTTTGGGCGCTGGAAAGGGAGATTATCAGATTACAATAAATCTCATCGAGCACAGGACAGACCTCCAGACCAAAGTCTGTGTGGGACAGAGTGGGTCGTTTTGTAGGTACATCGCTCGAGCGCTCTGACATCACTTTGATAGGAACATGGCTATCGTTCTCTTCGTCCGCCCCATCGATCCAAGATGTGTCCTCCAGATCTAGAGTTTCAACAGTCTACCAAGGATGAGTGATATGAAAGGTAGAAGAAGCGCCGTGCAGCTCACCTCTCTATTCCTGGCCGCTTCCCTTAGCTCGGCATTTAGATCGTTGGTCGAGACCACTTCCCCAGTCTCCTCGTCTTCATCTTCGCTAACCATCGGCGCATCTGTTTTCAAATGGACGAACTCAAGATCGTCATCAACCAAATCATGCTGATATGCGTCGTAGAATGCTTTTGTTTCTTGATTTCGACCTATAGAGGGAGACATTGGCTTCAAAAATTGAGTTGTAACGATTATACCACTTGCCTAGGTCTTCAAGGGTATCACCATCAATTTTGCGCTTCTTGTTCATACCCCGTCGTATTCGTCTGTTATTCTCATCCTCCTCGTCATCGTCGCTATCCTCTTCGAAACCAATCCCGCGATCGCGACGTTTCATTCTAAACTTGCCCTCAACGGCATCCTGGTGAAGCTTCTCCAATTTCTTGTCATCTTCGTCTTCGTGCTCTCTATGTGTATTTCAACAGACTGTTTCAGTAGTCTGCCTGGAACACGCACCTGAACTTCTCCTGAACTAAATCAGCCCCTTCTGTCTCGGCATCCATGACTGCATCATCGACAAGACCCTCCACAATTTTCTCATCATCATCATCCTCTGGCTCCTCGTCGTCTTTCTGGACAGGCCCGAAGCCGATCAGTTCATCCTCATCTGATTCCTCGGCCTCCGCAGCAACAAATTCAGACTTCTCCAACTTTCGTTTGGGTGCATTGGATTTTGGACCACCTCCTAAGATATCAAACGCGTTCTTCTTGGGCAACTGAGAAAGAAGTAGAGGAGGCAGAAGGGAGTCTTGTATGGCGGTCTTCCTCTCCAATGGTGAGCTACTGCGCCGCCTTAGTCGGAGAAGAGGTCGCACTGCATCTGGCGATTCCTCCCTTGCCTTGAAGGACAACGTTTGAAGTGGAGCACGCTCACTCGACGACGGAATTAAATCACCCATTAACATTTGAGACCCCAGAAGTGGCGACCTCTGGAAAGACTTGATGCGATATTGTTCGGCATTAGGCCCCGATGTCTGAGTCAGGAACCTGAGAGGACGAACAAAATTTCCAGGAATGAATTAGATGCCACTTTGATGAACTCACCCGTTCTCTTGGATGTACCATTCAGGGTCATTGTCCTGTTTCTGTTGGTCGTTCGCGATCTCTATAAGATACTCCTGCTCTTTTTCAAAAATATTGTCAGCCTTTCTGCGCAGGGTACTGCTGACTTCTAGTGCGGGCTCCAGTCCAACATCAAGTGATAAAGCGAGCTCATTGCAGTCTCCTGCCTTGAAGCTGGGCCCCTCGTCCTAAAATGACCACCACACGTCATTTTCTAAACTGACATGCAACGAAGGAGATTGCAAACCTTTTCATCAGTGAAAAATTGCGAAAAGCCTCCTCCGCTTGCGAGAGGATCCTGAGGTACAAAGGACGCAGGAATACTCTTGCTCAAGGTTTCAGAAAAGGAAGGTAACAGTGTGCGGGGTTCGAAACTCTTAACCATGTCCTCGTCCTCAATGTCGGAAAGCAATTCCCCAGGTGAGGATGTCGGATGCTTTGATGTAGATTGGAGGAGTCTGGCGGTAAATGGCGACTTTGAGCTCGGGGAACCCGAGAACGAGTCATCTTGAGCAATCTCCTTCAATGGCGAACGCAAATCTTGCTCGGCAGAATTGGAGGGACCACCTAAACCCCCCAACGATGCTGAGGACGATGATTTCATGTGAACAGCATCTTCGATAGCAAGAAGCGACCCCGGTCTACTACTCAAGGGAGGTCCCGCGAGTGATTGCGAGTGTCGAACAACAGCCTTGTTCTCTTTATCGTCACTTCTGTCGTACATCAGTTTTTGACTGTTCTCTTTGTCATTCTCGTCTTCCGTTTGGTCTGATTCTGAGTTGCGTGTCACTATGGTATCAGAGGCCAAGTCTTGCATCGAGGAATCTGGCACGAGGACTCTAGGAGCACCATCTTCGTCGTCGGAAGCCACCATTAGGGGACGACGAATACCGCGCCTGCGCACTTGGTGCTCCTCATCTTCGACATCCGTCTGTTGGCTTGCACCATCATCGACATCGAGAACTGATTGGTTCTCCTGATCGCTGCCGCCATCGCCATCAGCACCCATAGGCTCTGGGCTGGCAGAACCCCGCTCCTCGGGAGCGTAATCCATGTCGTCCTCGTCCGTATCGTCTACTTCCATGTCGCCAACAGTGGAGTCATC
Source organism: Suillus decipiens (assembly GCA_016695475.1). Lineage (NCBI taxonomy): Eukaryota > Fungi > Basidiomycota > Agaricomycetes > Boletales > Suillaceae > Suillus > Suillus decipiens. The sequence goes on from MU172948.1 coordinate 400,382, forward strand.
GTGCTCTGCTAATTCAAGCCCCTTCTGCACATATACAGCAAGCCTGTCCCTGAATGACATGTTCTCCCCAGCTGCTACAGGCTCTTCTAATACCCTGCCTCCTCTTCGTTTCCACTCCTCTTCTCGTTGCTGAATCATCGCAAGCTTGCTGGCCTCAGCTTTCTGCATAAGTGCTCTGTTTAATTGTTGTGCGGTAAGTGGGACCTTGGTGTCCCTGCCCCTTCCCTTCCGATTGAATGACGACATCGCGGATTCCCTGAGGTACTCGGACATGTTGGCTTGTGCAAAAGGTTTCGCACGGAAGCCGGACGGTCCTGGTATAGATTTCCGGCTCAGTGCAAGTTGTCTCGCTTTCCCCTTCGAAGGAGTAACATGATGCAACTTGTCGGATTTCCGTTTCGCTGCCTCTTCTTGGGCTGCCACATGCATGTTGTTATCAACAATCTCCAGATCATCGTCGCTATCTCCGGCCCTAGATGACCGCCTAGCCGCGTCTTGAAGGGCTCGTTGCTTTAACTCCGCGAGAGCACGTTTATCATCAGTTTCTTTGCGTTTGGCTTGATCTTGTCTCAGTAGGTCGGTGAGACTTGGCGTCTCATCGTCAGCGCTGTCACTGGATGCCACTGACCGTGGCTGGGAAGTTGCACGCCGCGGTGGATTTCTGGGAGGAGTTTGTGCACGGGAAGGCACGATAGTAGATGATCCAAGCAAGCGTGACGGTACGCCGAATGAAGATGTGCATTGGGTAAACTTTTTCCGTGCTTCAGCAAGGGGTGGCTTGGAGGGCGAGGAAAAAATAGATATAGGATCTGAAGGAGGCTCAGGTTGCTTTTTCTCCGTACGCAAAGCTTCATCCCTTGGCAAAAGTCAGTAACATTATCTGGGATAAAAACCTGGCGTCACCCACTTGACCAGCTCAAAAAGCCGATGCTTGGTGTGCTTCAGTTGCTGTGTACGTTCCACTTGGATATTCTTGCTCGCAGTAATACGCGAACTCTCCAAAACAGTTTCACGCAGGACCTTTTTAGTCGGAGCCTGTGCACCATATGAGTGAGAAATGGAATAGGTGTGACAAAGGTCAAACTACCTTAGTCTTGAGGCGCACAGATTCATCCTTCCGCTTGGATTTGCTACCCTTCTTTGACATGGCACTCGTAGAAACTGATTCAGTCTCAAAACAGAGTGGAGGGACATCCCGAGCCGGTGCCTTCCCCTTGCCTTTGTTACCCCTGGGCCTCGTCAAGGGCATTTCCAACTCTGATGTCGAAGGTGTAGGAGGAGATCGCAACAGAGGGGTATTAATTGGATGGCGAACAGGCGATACCGATGATGAATTTTTGGACTCCTCACGCTCAGAATCAGAATCGACACAATTCTTCGAGCGTCTGACCTTGCGAGAAATAATCGGTGAATCTTCGAGAGACTCGTCAATTGGGGAGGCAGCTGTGTCGCTTGTAGGGGGTAGGAGTGTGCCATCAGAAAGCCCATCAGAATTTTGTGGTGCTGGAGAAAGAGGCGTGGCATCCATATGAGTGATTTGATTCTCCACAAAGGGTTGAGGCTGAAAGAGCGACGACGATGACCGCTCAGCAACTCGGGGCTGTGCAAGTGGCTCCTCGTCATTATCGAAGGCTTCGTCCAAGGCTTTCAACTGAGCTCTCCAGCCAAATTGATGTTTAGGACTGGTATCGTCCATGCCATCATCATTTATGCAAGTCGTTGAAGAGGATTGTGAGCCTTGTACCGCGTCGAGCGCCAATTCATGGGTGGACTCGCTTTCCTTACCGCCTAAGGGCTCCGATTCTACACGAGGAGAACCGTGGTCGGCGAGTGTGACAGAAGAGTCGCGTATTTCAGGCTGAATGTCCCTACGCCTCCCGTACGTGACTGGAGCGCGTTTTACAGGCTTGGCGGGAGATGACTTTGGAGAAATTGGGTCTACGTCCATGGCGGACATGGCGTCTGCAGTCAACAAGCGTGTTGGCTGATGCCGGCTGTTTGCTGCTGTAATCTCGCCCTCAACACCGTGGCATGCGTGACAATGTCACTGTGACTAGCGCGTTTTTGGTAATTAACCAGCAAACGCGTCAAGTCGCGCTCCTCATCTGGATGTGATTTCTGAATAAGCGCCAACGATAGCATCGAGTTTGCGATGTTTCCTTCTATCCTTGCTGCTACCTATTCACAAGCCGAACACGATATGTTCTGTGAAAGGCATCATTCGCGTAGCTACATCAATGATGTAAGTGACTATTACATAAATGGATAAGTGAAGACGTTGATGAATTGAACTGCAAGATATGCTAAGCCTATATGAACATACAACCAAAAAGAATCTGCACGCTATCAAAGGCTTGGTCTTCTAGGAGTAAGAGTCAGTGAGATAGATTGCGATTCTCATCCCCATAGCAATTAAAGTGACTGAGAACTTTCGAGGTTCTTTGTGGACAGAAACTGGAGTACATGCAAATAAGGACTAGATCACAGTGCTGGAACGAGATATAACTGACCTCGTCTTCAACGTATCCTTGCGCGGTATTTATCTTGATTGAAATGTCGTTTGGCATCCCCTGATTGCACATTATAAATATCCACTGTGCAAATTCGCGCAACTCACCATTCGCGTTGAGCTAATGGGACTATTGACAGGTCTCCGGGGTCTATGTAGCGAGAGCGACATATGATCCTCACAAGAATCACGGCGGACACTCTTGCGTGCGTTGAGGGTCGCCAACAGGGAATTACAGTAGACTGGAAACGATTTCGTTAACTTCCTAAACAGCACGGTTTGGCTAGTGTACTTACGGCGTCCCAGGCAGAAATAGAATGCAATGTAAATGTAGGTTTCAGGCCACACTAGAATCTGTGCCACACCTGGGGTCAGGAACAGAACATCGAGCCATTTGTGATGCTTTACATACAGAAATAAGGGACATGACTGCGCATACACTGGTGAGTAGACCGGTGTTGATACTGAACAGCATCAGCTTATTGATCAAGGTATCTGACTGACGTAAACCAGTGCGAGACTGTTGGAGGAATACGCAGAGGAAGGTGGTGATGAGGATATCTCCGGCAGCTGCTACAGCGTTCACAGACATTGACAATGGCTTGATCTGGGGAACTTGAATGAAGGTCGTCAACGTGAGACTGAAGAAGGGTGCATCAGCGAGACTACTAATTGAAAATTTCCGACATGAATTACGCTTTTGCAACATATACTTTGAATGTTATATTAGTAGACAAATTGAGGAAAAGCAGAAACGCATACTCACTGACAACAAGGACGAATTCAGCGATGACAAGGGACAGCACTGACGCGGTTGCAAATATGTTCTTTTTGCTTACTGGCTGAAAGTAAGCAAGCAAGCGTCTACTGGCAGGAAGTGACACATACGTCGGTAGACACGCATGGTAAAAAAACTGGAAGGACGATCAGTGAGAATCGTTCGATTCGAAAGGTACCACACTAACCTTTGAACTATAAGCCCCGTGAAGCCATTGAACAAAACTTCAACCTGAAGACAAATGAAAATTCAGATGAGAACTGTGCGCGTATCACACGCAACCCACAGATAAACTCCACACAAGTTTCTCGAGATCGATAACGTTGCCAAAGTCGGTGACAAGGTACGTATACACTACCGTCCCATATTCAGTTCACAGACAAACATGTCTTGTATCAGGTGCTCACCAGTATGTGTAATCAGAGCTTGATGGATTGAGTCTGATATAAACATAGCGGATACCTATATAATATTAGAGAAGCAGCGCATGACGATCCTTGATGAACTTACTAAAAGTCTAATGTGCCAAGGATCTGAGGAATACCAGGTAAAGTAGTACCATGTCTGCACACCAGTAACTTGATGTGATTGTGAGCTCCCGGCACACAAAAAAGCATGAAAACACACCTCCGTAAAGCCTACAACATCCAAGTTCTAGTCCAGCCACGGTCATTGCTGATCCAAAAAGAGTACTTACATGGCAGAGACCACAACGCCGACCAAGAACGCTCCGAAACTGCGCAAGTTAAGTCAAATGATGCATATGAAGTTGAAAGATACGCACGTATAATCAGCAGTACCCATGGGGAAGATGTAAAGATGTGAATGGACGAAGATGAAGTTTTTAAAGTTACCAATAGTGAAACGAGGGCCGGATCATTGGCACAATGCATCATCCGACGTCAATATTGGCAATCGTATATCCGTCATTAACGGTTACCAGCGAACGACGACTCACCGCCGAGAACGGAATATCAATGTGAATCACCTGGCCCCGTGTAACAGATTCAGTGCATTACAGTTGTACTATACTTTTTTATATTCAACGTTTCAACGATTGAAACGGATACTGAGGAGGAGGAGGGATTGTAGTGACATCAGACACTCACTAGGATGGATGATAGCGAGATACGCCGGATATTGACTAGTACTATTGGAAGCTGTCCTGCTTGAGCACCTGTGTAGGCAGGCTACACAACATTCAATTACATAATTGTGATGGGTCCAGACCGATCACTCCCCTTGCCACGTACGTCGACTGAAACAACATAATCACAAGCCTGACTTTTATAAAAACCTGTACAAGTCCTATCTTGTATCTGGTTATTGGGATGTCTGAAATTTCTTAACTAGTGCCGTCTCTCCGCCGTCACAATACAATTATAGTTACACGGTGTAAAAACTACGAAGCCTTCTCCTTGGCCAATTTCACATCTTGGTCCATCTTTGCCATCTTGTAACAACCGAACTCTGCGAGCTATAGCTGCCCCAAGCGGATATAGCGGTTGGAATGCCGGTGATAACTCTCGATATGAAAACGTCGCCAATAATAGTTTTTATGGAAAACACACAAAGTTCGCATCCGGCGAGCGTCACTGCAACTGTGGAACCGACACATCAACCGGCATACTACGTTTTTGTTCGGATGAACTGTACGAAAGCGGGCGGTCGCAGGCTGCTGAAGGAGATGGACCGTACGTTTACCATTATCCTCGATGACCACCCTGAATTTCATAAGAAGACAGCTGCCTCTTGCACACTTCACGAACTTGGAAAGTTGGCCAGCCGCCCGCCAATTTAAAGGTCATTGAAGGACTCATTAGCCCATTACCAGGATAAGATAGAGAACCACGTTCTCACCCAACCTGGGTATGAACGTAGTATACTTGCCCAAGGTCACTTGGCCTTTGTCACATGATCGTATCAACAAATTGACTGGGCTAGCGAAGCGCAACGCAATTGTACGAGAACTCACGTACTATTGTCACCGCCTGCAACTAGTACTATGCCAAGCAGTCCCTGCCTCAACCCTGGGCCTTCTTCAATAAGTAAAGGATAAAAGAACCACCACGGATCAAAGGCTTTGCCTAGTGAGTCTTCACCAGTCACCTTTCGGAAGAATTGTATTCACTTCGAGGACTGTGCGAAATCCTTGCACTAACAGTTGATGATTTCAAATTGAACAAAGAGTCAGAACTTTGTCACCGATACTGCACCAAAAAAGATATACTGTTATCGATACAGCGGTAAGTAATACCCGCTAACTTCAACCGATGTGCCTGCAGTCCATAACTGACGTTTGCTTTGAAACATGACGAAAGTAACGAACCGCTTTTGGGTGCATCGAAGCGCATGAATCAGCTATACGGCAGAGATAGTAAGCGCTAGTAGTCAGAGTGACATACAGTTGCACATGACGATGGCACTGCCAGGTTCAACATATATTTGCTTCAAGTTGGACCCTCAATGAAAGTTCTGAATCTTGAACCTGGAAAGGTGTCGCGCTTCTATGAATTACCGAACCTGACTCACAAAAAGTCAACGACTATCATCTTTTCTGTTTATCCTGCCAGTGCAGCTGGTCCCTTCGCGTTCCAGATAGTAGATTTTCGCTGTGTTGTATGATAAATTCGTATCAACTCGGACGCCGCGGCGACAGCACCTTTCGGAGTGTCAAATAAAGTCACTGTCAGGGAATATGGTTTGGCGATTACAAAACAAATTTGACAGTAGGCACGCCACATGCAGGGAATAATAAAAAAAAGTCATGTGCAACCGCGATGTCAGCTTAGGTTATATAACCTTCTTCGCGGAGTTAGGCACTGGGCGTTGTCTAACTGGGATGCATTTTTGACCGCAGTCACTTTATCGACCCTGCCATTCAATTGAACCCTTCTGCAGATTTACAATGTCAAGATCATATTATACTAGTGTGACGACCGATTTGGCCACTTTACCGATCGGTCGCTCGCTAGCTCCTGAATGTTCAACTTGAACGAGCCTGCCAACGCGTCCTTGCAAGAGCCTGGTTTTTCATTATACTTACCATATACTCTTTAGAGTCTACGGACATCTTAAAACAAACTCAACGCAACTTAAAAAACGTCATTCTTTCACCGCATAGTTCAACCGCTGGACAGTGACTCAATATCCAGCGCGTTAGACACCCACCACCGAGTCCACCAACGTTGCACTCTTTGCAATATGCCCCTGATCCCAAGTGATCCCACTTCGTGGTCATTCAATACGTATCCTGTTTCCAACTATTTTATAGGTTCGTGCGGAACAATCTCGACGAGGTTTCTCGCTCTATTGTTTACTATGGTTTCCCAGTCGCATCATCCACCGCTGTGGTCTATGACTGGGGTGAGCAACATCTATTATAGAATGAATTATTAATCTCATTATGGTGTTCTCCAGTATTGACATTCGGTCAAGAAGTAGGTTGATCCGTTCCTGAGCAGCCATCATAATTTCACGAGCCTCATGATTCTACAGTATGAACTCATCTGGGTGAGTATTTCATATAAGAAGAAAAGGGCGATTTAATTAATGATTCTGATTAGACGCAACGCCGTTCTCTCATGACTGCTCTATATATCATCGTATGTAGCTTATATGAAACATAGCGGGCAACTTGTGGCTGATTTCGAAATATTCTAGGTACGCTGCATCGGATTGCTATACTCCATGTAGGTTCGCAAGACTATCAATTCAGCACCGAACTGATAAGCTATCTCTCACATTCAGCAGCAACGTGTTGTGTATGTCTCATGTTGCACTCCATTTCTTTCTCCTGACTGGTGACATTCAGTAAATCTCCCGGGAGTCTTGAAATCAGCCAAGGTGAGCATACTTTGCACCCCATATTTACCAACTAATTGCACTTCTACGTAGGGGTGAGTGAAATTCTCAGCTAGCTCGTTGATTCAATATGTTGACAGACACAGTTGTGAGTTTCTCGAGGCATTCAGCCGTGCAAGGCTCTTCATTAATTGGTTTTTCAGGCAATGCTATGAACCTCGCTTTATTATGGACGATTTTTATCGTAAATCCCATGCTGAGTGGTGAGCTACTCAACTGCGGACCTCTCTGTATCGGGTTGACTTGACATATCATTCAAGTCTTCTTGATCACTCGGTTACATGCTATGTATCAGCGATCCAGAAAGATGCTCATCTTTCTCGTTGGATCCCTCTGCGCTGTGCTGGTCACCTGCGGAGTGGTTGGTGGAATAGGAAGTAGCTATGCTCCAGCGAGTAAGTTTTATTCCCCAATGAAAGATCTAAGCGCAGCTGTCTCATGCAACGAATACCAGACGTGATCCTCCTCGATGGCACACAATGCATTGCCGAAGCCAACGGAAACGGCCGACTTACTACCCTCGCGCTCTACATACTCGCGACTGTATGGCACGTACTCACACTGGGTCTTGCAATCTGGATATTCGTAAAACACTTTCGTGACCTGCAACCACCATCGACAGGAAAAACCTTCATAAATGATTGTTTCATGGTGTTAATCAAGACCCAGATAGTCTATTTTGCATTGTGAGCCCTCTTGTTTGAATGCGGTTCGACTTTGCTGAATTTCTTTACGTGCCAGCATTACTCTTGGTTGTGGCCTCAACATTGGTTTGGCATCCTCAGTGGTCTTGGTATGTCGAGCCATAAGAGACTCATCTACATCTGAGCCCTCATCATCATCACCTGTAGGACACATCTCGCGTGGGAACTCAGGTTTATCGGGGATTTCTTGAACTCGTCACGCTCTTCCAGATGTTTGTGATAGGACCGCGCCTCATCCTTAGCGTTCGAGAACACCACGCCGAGTTCCTGGCCAACTCTGAAAGAATGCTTGAAGTGCCTACAATCGCTTTTGGGGAACGCTTACAAGAGACCAGCAGTGACTCGGATGCGTAGGGTTATCTCTAAATGATTAGCAACTGTCGGATGCTCTGTGCTCAATACTGTAGATTTTGTTCGTCGTACATAGTACGAAAAGAAGGTTTGTAAGTGATTGCTGAGTGACACAGCGGCCTGGGCTTTGAAACTACGGATAACGCCGCGATGGCTACGGCATGCTACGTGTACTTTTGCTATTGATCGATATGATCTGTCACATGTCCATGTCGAATGCGCTATAGTTTATAATCCGAAGCCAAGAATACCATTTTGGAGGGTTTAGAGATCTTCGGCTGGCGTGCCAGTCTGACATCCCGAATCAGTGAAGAGACAATCAACATCGCATGGATCCGAATAATTCCGGTGTTACCGAAACGGTTTCATTATGGACTCATATTCATCGGAAGCGGTAGTTCCTGGGCGAGATCTTCCGCAGGTTCGAAATCGCTGCCATCCCTACCGCTAGCTTCCGTCTTGCCCTAGTAACTAAGACCCTTATCCTAGGAGATGGTGGCTGCAGTGGGTGCTAAGGACGCAGTCTGCCATGCGGCGCCCCGCCTCGCTTTCAAGTATTTCACCATCGTTCAGTGCAGCATGATGTTTGTACCCTCTGAATCTGTGACCTGTTACACTCCACACCTTACGGAACAGAGAAGTACTGTCTAGGGCATCTTCCGCAAACAGAAGACGAATATTAAAATGGCTCAACTTACTGGGTGCAGTCAGCAAAATGCCTACAAGCTCCACCGAGATTTCAGACAGGCAAAAAAAACCTGCTTGTTCGTCGCTGTGGCGGGTTTCGTATTCTCAATCAACAGGACCTCTCATTTATCACACCCATTCTTGATGTCAACCCATTCCTGTTCCTCGAGCAGGTTGCTTGAACTATGGAGTGTTGAATCTTGACCACAGACAGTTATCGAGGCAATGGCAGAGCGAAAAGTGGGGTCGGTTTTCGCAAGGAATCCGACTATACAAGACAATAAGATCTGCTCAAGCCTAGACCGTAGTGAGATTGGCCCGTCAGCTGGTTATAAATCATACCATGCCTTGTACTACTGCAGACAAAGTTCATGACTATCAAAAAGTCTCGTGCATGGCAAAAAAAACCTGTAAGGAAGCATGCAGTGAGTCTGTCTGCAATTTCGATGAGTCCGTGGGTACGGTCCAATTGGGTCTATTAGGAGCCTCGTGCTTGATATTGACTGCATTGGGATGCTCACGAGACCTAAGAATGAGGACTATCAGCTCAATGGGGAAAGATGGGACACATACATATGTATAGTATTGTTGCCCAACGAGGTTTGGTACACGGGCAGGGTTAGAGTTTCAGTGTCAAGTTATTCAACTCACCAAATACATACATATACGCCAACGTAAAGTCTTTATCGCACTGTAGTCTCATGGAGCAGCGAGCTTGAGGAAGTCGTGGACCAATGTTGCCTCCTTGCCCTTGCCTATCGACGCTCGCTTCATTAGACAGACTGCCAGTCACGCAATAAGCAGTCTCTACCAAGTAAGGTTTGTACCGATATGATCGTGAGTCGGAGTGATTAAGTTTGTGCTTGAGGATCCGGAATTAGAAATTTTAAATAAGAGTCAGGGTTGGTTAATTAGAGTTCATGGGGGAGACACTGCATGGTCCGAGGTCCTTAAACGTCAGTCGCCTCTGACAACCCGAGGAGCTACTATTAGTAAGAACAGCGGGCTAGGAAGTACTAGCGTCCACCTGAAAGGTGCCTACAACTCGGATTCTTTACCCTTGTCCAGTGTCATCTGCTCATCTAAATTTCACTCCATCGTTTTCCTAATGGACTCATCGGACGAAAGCAGGAAGTGACAGGAGGTTCAATTCAGCGAGGCTTGGAGGCCGTGCCAGGCCTCATGAAGTTGTAGTTGGGCTCAGGCCGCCTAGCAGTGCGTGATGCTGGAGGATGCAGGTTGGAGGTTAGGTATGGTAGGCGGCGGGTCGGGCGTCACACGTGGTGTGCAGTAGCAAATGCATATTGACGGTCTTGACCAGATGTTCAGCATTCAACCTTGAAAAGAATACATGAGCAGAAAATTCCTTGCTGAGCGGTGCTGTCGACCTTTGTGAGGTTACTAATGCACGTACCTTTACTTCTTAACATTTAGGAGCCAAAGGTAATGACCTACAGACGAAGACATACTGGCAACTCCTCTGACAGATAATAGACCGGTGAACAATGTTGATATTGTTTCTCGCTCTATTTTTTAACTATGTTTCCCAGTCGCATCATCTACTGCTGTGGTATATGACTAGGGTGAGCGAGATCTTTGACGGAAGGAATGATTGATATTATAATGGTCTTTTCCAGTGTTGACATTCGGTCTCGAGGTAGGTTGATCCATTGCCGAGCAGCCACTATATTTTCACTAAAATGGTTTCTTTAGCATAGATTGATCTGGGTGAGCAGTTTCATATAAAGTGACTCGGGTCAGAGGCAACGACATTCTCTCATGACTGCTCTATATATCATCGTACGTAGCTTCTGCTGTTAGCGCAGTGGGTAACGCACATTCAGCGGCAACATATTGGGTATGTCTCACGATGTACGACATTCGTTTCTTCTAACTGGTGGCATGCAGTAAATCTTCTGGGGGTCTGGACGACAGACATGGTGAGTGTTCTGCACTGATACTTATCAACTAATCACATTCTTGCGTAGGGGTAAGTAATATTCTTGATCAGCCTGTTGATTCAGAATGCTGACCGAAACAGTTGTGAGTTTCTTGAAGCATTCACTCCTGCAAGGCTCATTATTGACTTGGCTTTTTCAGGCTATGCTGTGGATCTTGTACTCTTGTGGGCGACTTTGCCCTTAAACAGCATTCTGAGTGGTGAGCTACTCAACTATGACACCTCAGTTATATCGCATCGCCTGACATGACATCATGATCCTTCGGCTACATGCCGTATCAGCGATCCAGAAAAATGCTCATCTTTCTCATTGTGGCCTTCATCTTTGTCACGATTTTCAGTGCAGTAATTGCTGTAGCGGGAACCGGCCTTCTTTCGATAAGTAAGTCAATCAAAGACAAGCACATCAGACTCATGCAACGAATACCGGCGGTGATCCTCTACAGCACACAGTACGTTTACGAAATCGATGCAAGCGAACAACTCCGGATGTTCGAGGCTTATACAGTCGCTACTGCATATGAGACCCCCACAACGTGTCTTGTGGTCTGGATTGTTGTAAAACACTTGCGTGAACTGCAACTGCGATCAACAGGACGGTCCATTGTCGATGATTATCTCACGGTGCTACTCAAAACCCATATCCTCTACTTGGTATTGTGAGCCTTTGATTTGAATGTGAATGTCTTTTTCCACTGGATTTCTACACGCGTTAGCTTTGCTACCAGTTCTAGCCTCAATATTGGCTTAATGCTTCTACGTTTCTCGGTACGCCAATCCATGGCTAACATTTACATTCGAGGACTCATCATCATTGCTATAGGCCTCATCTTCCGCGACAGCTCAGAGTTATCGTGGTATTCTTGAACTTCCCGCGCTTTTCCAGATGTTTGTGATATGACCACGTCTGATCCTTAGCATTCGAGAGTATCACGTCGAGCACATATCTGACTTCGAGGAAAGACTAACTAGCATACATCCGATAGCTTTCTGGGAATAAATACCAGAGTCGATTGACAGTGATGTGTAGCACGAAATATATCCAGTTGAATTAACACTGTCGGGTACTCTATACACACTACAGAACACGTAGAATATGTTGATCGGGGTACTTCCGAAGAAGATTCCAAGTTTCTCGTTTATGCTGCCACATTGGGACGAATCCACGTTGCGAATATTACCCATGCTACAGGCAAGATTCAAAACCTGCAAGGTTCAGAACTGTAGACTGACTCGGAGGACCTGGCAAGTTTTTGGATTTCGTGATGATTCGCGTCTTGAGCTCGTTATACTGGAAGGATCAGAGGAGGGTACTACTGGCAGCTTCATGGTACCGCAGGTGCGCCTGGCATATTAGGATTCGGACGATGCATTACGAAGGCACGATTGATTTAGTCTGCGCTTAGCACCCGAGTCCAAGCTTGAGAATAGATCGTGACTTTGAGCTCAGCCAGATGAGGTTCAAGGTATGAATGGATAATAGACCGTACCAATTTATTATTCGTATCCGCATCATTATGTTCCAGAAACGCCTACACATCACACGGCCGAGGTAATCTTCCAGGGGACTTCCAAAATAGGAGACGCTACAGCTCAAGTTGTCAACTGTACAGTTCATCAGCCACAGATCCGGCAACTGCCAGCAAACTTCTGTACTGGTCACAACGCCAAGCTCGCACCCGATACCGTCCTCAAGATCCCTCAAAATGAGGTGAGTAGGCTGCCAAAACAACATTATAAAATGATTGAACTCACCAGAATTTCGCATTCACAGTCACCGTAAGGTTGGTCTTCTACCATGGAGAAAACGAGCAGGTTCGAGAGACTCATACCTTTTAATCTGTTCAGTACGAAGCCCCCCGCCATGGCTCACTCGGTTTCCTCCCCCGTAAACGTGCCGCACGCCACCGCGGTAAGGTCAAGTCCTTCCCTAAGGTGCGCGAGTAGAAGAATGTTCCAAGACTCGTCTAATCGCGCATCTACTTTTAGGATGACCCCAAGAAACCCGTTCATTTGACCGCCATGATGGGTTACAAGGCTGGTATGACCCACATTGTCCGTGACCTCGACCGTCCTGGTTCTAGTGCGTATTTTACCCAATTACCAAAGATCTTGGATTTAAAGAGCGTACAGAGATGCACAAGCGCGAGGTCGTAGAGGCAGTTACAATCATAGAAACTCCTCCTATGATCGTTGTTGGTGTCGTTGGCTACGTCGAGACTCCCCGTGGCCTCCGCACTCTTACCACTGTCTGGGCATCCCATCTATCAGACGAGATCAAACGTCGCTTCTACAAGAACTGGTACCGCTCGAAGAAGAAGGCTTTCACCCGCTACGCCAAGAAGCACGCAGAGGATGGCGGCAAGTCCACTGCTCGTGAGCTCGAGCGTATCCGCAAATACTGCACTGTCGTCCGTGTCCTCGCCCACACCCAGATTCGCAAGACCGGTCTCAGCCAGAAGAAGGCACACCTCATGGAGATCCAGGTTAATGGTGGCTCCGTCGCAGACAAGGTTGAGTTCGCACAAGGCCTGTTTGAGAAGCCTGTGGAGGTTTCTAGTCTTTTCGAGCAGGATGAGGTTATCGATGTTATTGCCGTTACGAAGGGTCATGGTTTCGAGGGTGTTACTCACCGTTGGGGTACCAAGAAGCTTCCTCGTAAGACTCACAAAGGTCTCCGCAAGGTTGCTTGTATTGGTGCATGGCATCCTTCGAAAGTCATGTTCTCCGTCGCACGTGCTGGTCAAAGTAAGTCGCATTACTTTTTTCATGGTATCGTGGCATTAAGCGTTATGCAGACGGTTACCACCATCGTACGGAGCTCAACAAGAAGATTTACCGCATCGGCTCTGGCGATGATGCTGGTAACGCTTCTACGGAGTCTGACATCACGAACAAGAAGATCACGCCTATGGGTGGCTTCCCCCACTACGGTATTGTGAACAACGACTTCTTGATGCTCAAGGGCTCGATCCCTGGTACCAAGAAGCGTGTCATCACCCTCCGTAAGTCGCTCATGGTACACACCTCTCGTCGGGACCTCGAGAAGGTGCAGCTCAAGTTCATCGATACATCATCGAAGTTCGGCGTAAGTACAGCCTGCTATCTTCTCTTCAAGGAATCGTCTCACGTGTCGAATTCAGCATGGCTCGTTCCAAACCTTCGAGGAAAAGGCCGCGTTCCTGGGAACGCTCAAGGCCAGGGATTGATTGCATTTTTGACATACTACTTAGGCATTATGTTTTTTTTACATTCTTCACGACTATCCATGCTATGCTTTAGTACCGCCAAATCAATGTGTCTGCATGCATGACGATGAGTTGTGGAGTGGTCGAAGTTTCTGGAAAACCTAACAGTAGCAAAAAAGGTTTGGCCTGGAGTTCCGAGTCATGGTGGTGTAGTATTGCACTGTGAGGATGAAGGGATGTTAGTATGACGTTCCATCACTCTTGCAATTCAATACTTCACTCACTAGTAACTAATTACTGTGATGACTAGCACCATTCAATATTCAATAATGTCGAGAGCGATTCCAATTTCAAGACCTAGATTTAGGCAAGATGAATTAGCAAGTTCAAGTTGATTCATCTTTTCGCTCATGACTCGTTCACACGACTTCCTCACTGTGACTTGCATGCCATGATGCACGGAAGTCCCTTGATAGGTCCTAGGCTGAAGCTCCCCCGCATGACTGTCTGAAAAATAGCAGATTTATGACTGCACAAACGGCCAAACATCTGTCTGCGGTAATTGCTACCCTGAGGCTGTGATCATCATTACACTCCTGCCCCCGCCTCGACGTCCGCCGCACCTCCTGCTCACGATACCAACAAATATTGGAACCTAGATAGCACGATTCTGCACACCAGAAACTTTGTATTTTCGCAAAGTTTTTTTGTGAATGCTCGAATGGCACCGGAGTAACTGCCGGCTATATAGTCAAGCAGTTCTATGTATTAGGATTGAATATTGCATGTAGGTTGTCTCGCCGGTGAGCAATGCGTTATACTATCTCAAAAGATGGGCCCGTGGATTCACTAGCAATCCCTGCCAGACAAACGCTCATTTAATTATCTTACGGGCTTCCCTCACATACATGGTCAAGATCCGCTATAGTTGTCGAACGCCGACCATGTCCTCCCCGAGTCCTTGACCAGACGACTCCCTCCGGACTGTGTGATGTAAAGAGCAGAGACAAATATATCTGCATAGTACGTGGTGATCTATTCACCAATAACACAAAAGTTGCGACGGGTAGACACCATGGCTCTGATCAAGGATGCAGCCAAATCTGGACTACAATTTCAAAGATGAAGCTGCTTGTCACATTCAAACACGACGCTCTCGGTGCATGCCGCTTGCCCGATCTCACACCATGTCTTCTATGATCTCCTCCTTTACCCCATCTGGCTAGACCAGAAGTCAATGTGATCTGATAGAGATAACTGAATCACCCAATCATCGTACAGGCAGTGATTTACTATTTCCCCGTTGTTATAAGGACGGCTGCGGTTTGCTAACCCACTACTCACATCATGATCCCTGCAGTTGATGGTCCCCTTGCT
>MU172948.1:444951-456500 GCA_016695475.1 Suillus decipiens
ATTTATTGTGATTTTTGATAAGGATTGTATTTAGTATAATGATTGAAAACTATACCAAAAGGTAATAGTGACTTCTCCTACTGAGTATACAGTAGAAGGGTAGTGAAGTATGAGTCTCAGTAGGTAGGAAATTATATACCTAAGTAATAGCTACGGAGATGGAAGGGATAGGAAAACCATGCAGTAGACATGTAATAAGGGTGTACTACATGTTACAAACATAAGGCAAGGAAATTTACATACCGGCACAGCTAGGTGGACATAGGATGGAACAGAATTCTTGAGCCTTTTGGGTTGCCTAATGGGTCTTGGCAAGTCACGGGAGCTGCACACAGAGCAGGAAAGTCGCCATAGGGTGGCCGCTAAGCTGCAGTGAGGCTGCTGGAGCTCGGAACGGAGCCAGAGATAGGGGTAATGCAGGTAAAATGAGCTGGGTAAGGGATGGAGAGGCTGAGGAGTATGGATAATGATAGGAAAATACTTCGGGCTTGATACCTATATGAAATAGGGTCATACAAGCCTATAGCAAGTTTGACTGGCACAATGGACTACAATCGGACGAAGTCTGAAAGTGATTATATGACAGAGAGTCAAGGCTCTGGACTAGGGAGTACTCCCATAGTCCAGAGCCGGAGACTTACAAGGGCTGGAGCCCAAGTGAGAATGGAAACAGAGTTATATAGACAGCAGGATAAGTAAGGATACAAGCAATGATCAGACTAAGGTCTGCAGGAGTTGTACTACGAGTTTATATACTGTAGGTAGCATGCCAGAAGGTAAGTAAGCATAGTCTGAGGCTATGTCAGAAACATAATAGTAAGTATAGCAAAACATCAGGCTATAAACTCAGAGATGAAACTTGTATGGAATAACCTATTGAGATGGAGGCAGAGATGACCAAGAGGTGAAGGCAGGAATGACCAAGAGCCAGTGGCACAGGTATATCCTAAAAGGGGTAATGCGCAGGTGCATGGGAATGGTTTCGGATATGAATACAGATCGGATATGGACATGGATTGGATATGGATTGGATATGGATTGGATATGGATTGGATGAGTGTCTCAGATCGGATATGGATCAGATGAGTGTATTGGATTGGATATGTGAACTGGATTGAGTGGGGATTGGATAGATGTGGATTTGAGCAGGATGTTATAGTGCAAGTTGAGTGTAGGATCTGGTATATGACAAGCATAAGCATCAGACTTGAATTGCTTCATGAATGTAGTTCCTGTACTCCAGGTCTTCACCACACCAACATAAACCACCACTTCTTCCCCATCATCAGCCTCTATACCAGTGTCCCCATCTTCTGGCCCAGGATGGTCTTCCATCATCCATGCATCATTGAAATTCATTTCATCTTCTGGCAGTGAGGTTTGAGGTTCTTGGGGTTGTACTGGTGGTCCCGAGAAGTGAATCAAGTTATCATTCCAATTGAAGCATTGCAAGGTAGGTTGATCTAGACATTGTAGAACAATTTTGTCATTTTGAAAGCACTTTCCACATGAAGGGCACTGCATGCTACCCAATATGTGGTATTGATTGGAGTATTGAGTATACAGTATTCAACAATTTACAAAGTAACTTCAACAATACTACAATGTCCTCATCAGACCAATTACATTCTCCATCTTCCATTATCCATCTGAATTCTCATTCCCTCACAAGCAATTTCTCATCTTCAACTCAGACTTCTAGACATAGGAGAAAATTACATCTAATTCTACTAGACTTCAAGTTTTCAAGCAACTCATCAACCATTTCTGAACTTTTGGGAATGCTCGACTAGGTGAATCCTTTATTTAGGGTTTGAGATATATATTTGCTGACTTTCACTAGACATTTAGTGGAGCATATCCTGAGAGTACTGAGGAGGCCATGTACTTGCTGGAGATGGCACAGTGACACAAGTCAATCTAACCTGAGCAGTAGTAAACCACCACCTAGGTTAGTATATGAGTCTAGTGCTCTGCCTAGCTGCTACACTTGCAAGCAAGAGTGTTCAACCCTAAATGGATCTGCTGTCTACTGAAGTAAAAGAAAGCATGCACTATAAGGGACACAAAAGTCTGAAGCTTTACAGTCAAGTCTGATGGCTATACAGAATGTCTGATGCACATGAATTTCAGGTCTGAGGGTCAGTATCAGTGGAGAGGGTTATAAAAGAGTGCAAGTGTTTAGGATTGATGTAAATGGGTTGGGAGGGTCAATATAAAGATTGGGATGGTGTTTTGGTCAAAGATAATGAAAGACTATGATATTGCCTGTCTATGGCTTGTTAGATAGGGACTAGGTATCTGGGGCAATCCCCCTTCTACAAGATGGTATTGGAATATGAATATACTACATCCTTAAGTATTGCTATGTGAAAGTCTAGGATGGTATAGGTGAAACTAGGCAAGTCTGCTTTGGCTAACATTTTGTATGTAAAAAGCTATGAGGTACTGCAGCTTATGATAATACATGTAATAATGGTGGGCAAGGCATGAGAATGTGTAAAATAAATGACTACTCACCAGTGGAGTTAGCTAGAACTAGACTGGACATATGGAGGATAAGTGTGAAGGTATCTGAAGCACAGGAATATTGGAAACTGTGGGTCTGCAGTGTAAAGATAACAATCTAGCTGAGGCAATAGTAAACTACCACCTAGGCTAGTATATCTCGAAGCCTTGCCCAGCTGCTATACTTGTGAGGCAAGAATGTTTGACCTGAGGGGTTGCCAGTCAGTATATTATGCCAAACTGCTATAGTGAGATATGTGATACTTCATGTGAATGATGTCAAAGATAGCAGTAGCATTGCCATGATTAGTGCTATGTAAGCTGGTGATGCCAATTCTGGTATGTGCTAAGGATAATCTATACTAATGATGCTGATGATACCAATGGTACTGACGGCAACAATAGCATTGAGCAAGGTAAGAGTGAATGCCAATAACTATGATAGTGATGTATGCTGATGAACAGCAAAGCTTGAGTAATGAGTGATGGGGAGATACCAATAATAAAGATGATGGTGAGGATAGCGATGTGTTTAGCGAGACAGCAAAGACCATCAGAGTTTCAGGATATCAAAGAAAGTATATTTGAATAGCAGTAACAGTAGTGGTATGGGAATCCTGTCTAATGAATGATGGCAATATGATATAATGAATGGATACTTCAGCACACAAATCATGCACCAAAGGTAAGAGGTGACTTCTTCTATCAAGTGTATGGTGTGACAGACCAGCTACTGCTGGCCATGTATAGGTTGATTTCCATAATTGTCTAGCCCCTATAACATATAGCATGACCACCCCTAACCCTACTGCTATTGCTATATACAGTTACCAAGGATACTGCATGCTTGCCAGTTACCATACCAAAGCACCAAGACATGTTCCATGAGCTGATGCCCATTGAATGCCCATGCCATGCCTACTAGTTCCATTTGGTGCATAGTATATTCTCATCTGCCACTACTAATCCCCATGGCAAGCCTTATTACATGTAGAACATGTGCTGCGGTACCTGCAGTACTATTACATATTACTACAGCTAAGTTCACTTACTTGCTACTACCTTTGCCTATCAATTCTGTTTACTTATGACATATGATAAAAGACAGCTGACTTCTTCTGTATACACTACTCCCCTTTTACCATACATTTGGTAGAAGAAGTCACCTCTCACCTTCAGTGTACAACTTGTGCACTGGAATTATATTATACATTGTATTGCTCATTAAACAGAATTCCTGTACTGCTACCACTACCACTCTTTGAATATATCTTCTTTGAAATCTTTATCTCTGAAACTCTGATGGTCTCCACCATCCCACTATACATATCACTATCATCACTATCTCACTGTCACTCATTGCTCAAGCTCTGCTGCCCATCAGCATATATTGCTATCACTGTCATCAGCTTTCACTACTATATTGCTCATCACAATCACTACCTTCAGTACCATCAGTATCATTGGCATCATTGGTATACATTATCCTTAGCCTGTATTAGCATCAGCATAGCCAGCTTTCACAGTGCTAACAGCAGCACATGTCTCACAGTAGCAGTTGACACTATATACTAACCAGCAACCCTTGGGTCAAATGCTCTTGTCTTACAAGTGTAGTAGCTAGGCAAGGCTTGGACATATACTAGCCTGAGAGGTAGTTTGCTATCACTCTAGCTAGATTGTAGTCTTTACAATGGTAAAAGGGGAGTAAAGTATGCAGGAGAAGTCAGCCCATCTTTTATCATACATCATAAATAAACAGAATCACTAGGCAAAGGTAGTAGCAAGCAAGCAAAACTTAGCCATAGTAATATGTAATAGTGCTGCAGGTACTGTGGCACATGTTCTACATGTATGTCATATACCAGATTCTACACCCCACTTCCACTATAATATCCTGTTCAAATCCACACTTCCAGACATATCCATCCAATCTCCACTCAATCCAGTTCACATATCTGATCTGAGACACTCATCTGATCCATATCCAATCTGAGACACTCGTCCAATATGTCTATATCTGATCCATTGTGACAGTCTAGCTGGTGCTAGCCTTGCATGAGTCCATTTCCATTATTGCCTAACCCCTATACTGCATAGCATGACCACCCCTAACCCTAGCGCTATCAATATATACAGTTACCGAGGTTGCTGCTCCCTTGCCAGACTACTGTACCACAGTACCGAGACACATTTTCACAAGCTGATGCCCATCGAATGCCATGCCATGCCATACCAGCTAGTTCCATTTGGTGTGTAGTACATTCCCATCTACTGCTGCTGTTCCCACAGCAAGCTTTATCACATGTAGAATGCATGCCGCAGCATATGCAGTACTATTACATATTGCTAGGGCTAAGTCTCGCTTACTCGCTACTACTCTCACCTATTGATTCCGCATACTTACGATGTATGATAAAAGACTGCTGACTTCTCTTCCATTGGGCACTCCCCTTCTACTGTACAGCAGCAGTTGAAGTCACTTACAATCTTTTTTTTTTCCTAGTATCATATCATTCATTAGACAAGATTCCTGTGCTGCTACCACTCTCACTATATGCAAATATATCTTCTTTGAAATCCAAATATCTCTAATAGACTCTTTGATGGTCTTCACTCTCGATCCTTCGCTTACTGCTATCTTCGCTAAGCACTGGCATTCATCAGCATCATCGGATTCATCGCTCTCTCACTGTCACTCTTCATTGTCCCTCAGCATACCGCACTATCACAGTTGTCTGCATATGCTATCATCACAGTCTTCATCAGTGCCCCTCACAGCATCTATGGAACACACAGCGCTATCAGTGGCAATGCTACCACTAGCTTCTGGATCACTTTATAGGAGCATCACACATCTTGTAGCAGCATTTGATGAAGTATATTCACTTGCAACCCCTCGGGTCAAATATTCTTGCACTGCAAGAATAGCAGCTAGGCAAGCACTTGACATATACTAGTCTAGGGGGTAGTTTGCTATCAACCTAGCTAGATTGTAGTCTTTACACCATGTTCATATCCAAAACTATTCCTGTGCACCTGCACATTACCCCTTTTAGGATATACCTGTGCCTCTGGCTCTTAGTCATCCCTGCCTTCACCTCTTGGTCATCTCTGCCTCCATCTCAATAAGTCATTCCATGCAAGTTTTATCTCCAAGTTCATAGCCTTATGTTTTGCTGTACTTACTATTATGTTTCTGACATAGCCTCAGACTATGCTTACCTACCTTCCGGCATGCTACCTACAGTATATAAACTCATAGTACAACTCCTGCAGACCTCAGTCTGATCTTTGTTTATATTCTTACTTATTCTGCTGTCTATATAACTCCATTTTTATTCTCACTTGGGCTTCAGCCCTTGTAAGTCCCTGGCTCTGGACTATGGGAGTACTCCCTAGTCTAGTGTGACAGTCCAGCTGGCGCTAGCCTTGCATAGGTTTATTTCCATAATTGTTTAGCCCCTATACCACATAGCACAACCACCCCTAACCCTACTGCGATCAATATATACAGCTACTGAGGATACTGCATGCTTGCTGGTTACCATACTGTAGTGCCAAGCCATGTTTCACAAGTCAATGCACATTGAATGCCTATGCCATGTCCACTAGTTCCATTTGGTGCATAGTTTATTCCCATCTACTGCTGCTAATCCCATGGCAAGTCTTATTACATGTAGAATGCATGCCACAGTACATGCAGCACTATTACATATCACTATAGCTAAGTTTTGCTTACTCACTACTGTTCTCGCCTATCAATTCCACCTACTTATGAGGTATGATAAAAAGCTGCTGACTTCTTCTCTGTACTTTACTCCCCTTTTACCTTCAGCATACTACTCATGCACTGGAGTATCCATTCATTATATCTTACATCATATTGCTCATTTAATAGGATCCCCATACTGCTAATGCTACTGCTATTTGAATATATCTTCTTCGAAATCTATCATCTCTGAGTTCTTTGATGGTCTTCACCATCCCACTATACTCATTGCCATCACCACTATCATTGCTAAGCATCACTATCATCGAAATCTTGCTGTTGCTCATTGCTTGGGCTTTGCTGTCCCTCAGCATACAATGCTACCATAGTCATCAGTATTTGCTATCACCCTGCTCACTGCTAGTGCTCCTCTTGGTACCATTGGTATCATCAGCATCATCAGTAATCATTATCCTCAGCATGCTTTAGCATTGGTATCTATGGCTTTCACAGCACTAACAGTGGCAACAATACCACTACCTTCAGCAACATCTAATAATAGTATCACATGTCTTACATTAGTGTTTGGCAGAGTATATTCACTGGCAACCCCTCAGGTCAAATGTTCTTACTTTGCAAGTATAGCAGCTAGGCAGACTTTGACATATACTAGTCTAGGGGGTAGTTCACTATCACTCTAGCTAGATTGTAGTCTTTACACCAGAGCCTTGACCCTCCATCATATGATCACTTTCAGACTTCATCTGATTGTAGTCTGTCATCTGTTTCACCTTCAACTCTACCTGTGGTAGTCTTACTCTGTTTGTTTCTACTTCAGACAAGGTCTGAAGTAGTCTATATTCTCTCTACTTCACATCTGGACCTACTCCTCTATAGTAGTCATACCCTCCCCTTAGATCTATGGAGCTCTGCTCCTCCACCCACCCATCCATCCATCCATCCATCCATCTGACACTCCACTACTCCTACCTTCAGACCACCTTCAGACCTCCATACCTTTGGATCTCCATACCTCTGGACCTTCAGACCCCTGGTCCTATGGTCCTATGTTCCTGTCCTATCCTATCCTCCAACCTACTGTGGAACATCCTTCACCTATTCTATTCTGGACTTCATCCAAGTAGTTTTGTCATCATCCCCTATCATTCAGAAATAGTTCTGGCACATTCCCACTGTAAAGACTACAATCTAGCTAGGCTGATAGCAGACTACCACCTAGACTAGTATATGTTGAAGTCTGCCTAGCTGCTATACTTGTAGGACAAGAATGTTTGACCCAAGGGATCTGCTGTCTACTGAGGTAAAAGAAAGTGCACACTATATGGGACACAAAAGTCTGAAGCTCTATGGTCAAATCTAATGGCTATATGGGATGTCCAATGCACAGGAATTTCAGGTTCATGGGTCAGTACTGGTGGAGAGAGCAACAAGAGAGTGCAAGTACTTGGTGTCATTGTAGATGTTTAATGAGGTTGATATAATGATTGGGAGTGAGTTTTGTGCAATGATAATGAATGACTATAGTATTGCCTGCCTATGGCTTGTTAGACAGGGACCAAGTATCTGGGGCAATCCCCCTTCTACAGAATGGTATGGAATAGTGTCTATGGGTTCCTTATAACATGCTATGTGAAGAGTACTATAGGTGAAAGTAGGCGAGTCCACTTCAGGTCCAAAATTTTATGTAATAGGCCATGAGGTACTGTGGCTTGTGAGAATACATGTAATAACACTGCACAATGCATCAGAAATGGAAGTATCAATGACTATACACCAGTGGGGCTAGCTGGGACTGGACTGAACATGGGGAGGACAAGTGCAAAAGTTTCCAAAGTGCAGGAATCTCAGAAACTGTGGGTCTGAGGGTTTGAAACATTGGAAATGATGGGGTTTGGTGTAAATGGCTTTGGACATGACAGGGTTTGGTGTAAACTTTGTAAAAATGACTATTGACAGGTCACAGAATGTTTGACCATCACACTATGCTCATCTGAAAGTCCTTCAGAGCTCTATCAAGCTATCCCATACTAGAGTTCATCTAGACTTCACTAGAACTCTCCCTAGGACTTCATCTGAAATTAAGGGGCAATGCTCAGGTAAGGGGCACAGTGTATGAGCTGAGGCCAAAGCCCTTTATGATTTGTTAACCCTCTGAGCACATTTCTAACAATGTAATAAGACTTGCTGTGTGATCAGTAGCAGCAAATGTGATTATAGTATGCACCAAATGGAACTAGTGGGCATGGCATGGGTATTTGGTAGGTATCAGCTTGTGGAACATGGCTCAGCATGTCAGTACAGTAACTGGTAAGTGTGCAGTATCCTTGGTAACTGTGTATGGCAATAGTGATGGGGTTAGGGGTGGTTGTGCTATGCACTATAGGGGCTAGACAAGTATAGAAATGAACCTATGCACAGCCAGCACAAGCTGGACTGTCACAGTGGGTCCAAAACATCGGAAATGATGAGGTTTGGACATACTTCAGAGAAAAGGCTATTAACAAGTCACAGAATGTTTGACCATCACAGTGGGCAGATCTGGAAGTTCAGTGTATTGAAAGGGAACTCACTGATCAGCTCCTCCTACAGCTTCAGGTTCATACACATTACTGGTGGCTCAAGGCTAAGAAAGCAAAAAATCAATTTGAGGACACAGAAATGAATGTAGGGCATGTGTGCTCTCTGGTGGTGAGGAATGATTTTAGATGTTCAGAGTATTCAATTTGTTATTCAAAACCTGGCATCCTTCCTGGTATGTCATTGGTTCACACCTGTATACCAGACTAATGTTCATGTTCCAAAGTAGTTGGGTCAGGTGTATCTGAATCATCATGTTCTTTTTGTCTCATTTTGAATTGTATTTACCTTTGCAATCCTTCACAAACATATGCACATTAGATTAGTTTTGATATCAATCCATGCCTGTTTTAAAAAATTGCACTATTACAGCTGTTTGCAAAAAGGTTGACAGTAGTGACATTTTGAGAAAGAACAAAACAAATAAATAATAGCCATATACATAGGGTCAAATAACACACACATATACTTGCAAATGCTTGATGCATGCATATACTCACAATAATGGACTCAATATTCATGGACAGCTTCTCTAACAATGGTGACTCGGACCTATCAATGTCAGAAGATGATGACATGTTACAGACTTCCTCCATGGACTCTGGGAAGCACACCATTGTTGCAGATGGAGACCCTGACAAGTCAGAACCAGTGGAAGTGCTTGACAAATGTGGACCTGGCTGCCCACAAAAACAAAAAGAAGGTATGGCATGTTCACTACAGGCTTTAGGGTGTCAGGACTGTCATGAATATCCTTTGCTTAGCTCCTCCTGCACCTCAAAATGTCACAATTTCATATTCCCTCATCATGTACTTGTTTCAACAGATGAAGAAACCAAAGACAAAGAGGAGCAAAGAGACTGTGATCATCAAGCTCTACCAGGACAAACCCTTCAATACCCTCAAGGCCCAGATACTCAAGTGTATATCTGAGAGTCTGAAACTGAAGAAGCTCAATTACGATGACTACAAGATAATGTTCACCATTTCTTGTCATCAGACAGCACCACTATCCCTCAAAAAAACTGCCGAGTATGAACATCTTGTTGAGTGTGCTGTCAGGATGAAGACCCCTGCTGTGAAGCTTTTGATTGAAGCATTGAAAGACCCTAATCAGACAGCAGTTCATGTAAATATGTGCATATATGCTACTGATCTTATGACAGTTTTGTAGTTGAATAAATGGAAGAACAGTGATCCAGAAGGGGATGGTGTGAAGGCCACTGACAGTGATACCAGTCAATCAAGTGACTCCAACAGCAATGACCAGAAGGCAAAGAAAAAGAAAAAGAAGGTAGGAACAAATAGCTGAATTGTGTTGTGTTTCCTGCATCATGTCTCTAAGTTATCGATACTCAATTTTTTTAGAACAGAAGAAGCTGGTCAGAGAACTTCCTCTCAACATCAAGCTCTCAGCCCAGATCAAACTTTTGCAAAATCACTATACCTGCAACAAGCCTGGCTGTCTCACATCTGGTTATTGTTATATCCTGCCAGATACCAATGCTCATTTCACGCTAAGCCATCGGCACTTGAGTGTGTGGGCTGCTGCTTTGGTAATATGAGGTAATGATGTGGAGAGTGCACTTGCTGAATAGTCTGTTGTTTAGGCTGCAAAACCACTTATCATGACACTTGACAAGCCACCAAACCATAAGGAATTTGATATGTTGTCCTCTAACCTCTTATCAAACTCTGTACCCTTGATTCAGCGACGCCTTGTGAAATGGAACACTGCTCAATCTATGCCAGGCTCATCTGCATTGACTGTTCTAACAATCAATTTCAACCTTCCTAATGACATTTTTTCATTCTTACGGCCTGCATCAGTGTCATATTCCATACATCTGATCTCAGATCCAATCTGATCCAATCTAATCCAATCCAATTGATCCTGCTTCTATCTGGACCACAGATCTGATCTGGATCACCCATCTGAGAGCCCCAGCTTCTTGTGTTCTAAGTCCACTGTGCATACTTGCTTCTATCCCCTTTCGGTGATACCTGTACCAGTGTCCTGGCTGTGTATATTCCTGTCCTGCTTACTGATCCGTTACCTGTGCTCCATATCCAACTTGTGTTTGCTGATCTGCTGCACATTTACTAATAGACTTCCATTATACTTTGTGCATAGCCCTCTGGTTCTGGACTCACTGATTATCCATACTATCTGCCTACAGTATAT
Organism: Suillus decipiens; assembly: GCA_016695475.1. NCBI lineage: Eukaryota > Fungi > Basidiomycota > Agaricomycetes > Boletales > Suillaceae > Suillus > Suillus decipiens. The sequence goes on from MU172948.1 coordinate 455,955, forward strand.
AAACTACATGTACAACTCTAGAGAACCTTAGTTCGAATATCATCTTAGATTCTGCTCATTCCATTTATCCGAACCTGATCCTCTTCCAGCTCCAAGTATCTTCCAAGACTTAGGATTGATTCCTATAGTCTACATTTCCAACTCTACCTCAGGTAGCCTATATCCGTTAGTTTCTAGTACAGACCTCATCTGCTACTAGCCTTATACCTTGAATCCATCCGTGCACTCCAGATACCCTCTGGACATACTCTTTCCATCCATACATCTTGGATATACTTCAGACATGCCATATCTGATACCTTTGGACCTTCAGATCCGCTATGCAAGCACTTCTGGATCCTCAGATGTAGGTTACTCCTCTGAAATAAAGGGTAGTACTCAGGAAAGGGGCACAGTGCATGAACTGAGGCCAAAGCCCTTCAAATCTCTCACCCATTGAGTATGGTCTTAACAATCAGCATCCTTGCCAACCACTCCTGGTTGAACCAATGCTCTTGTCAACAGTGCTGATATGCCTGTTCTTCCTGTCTCTGCTTGGCCTGGCCC
>MU172949.1:6140-20161 GCA_016695475.1 Suillus decipiens
ACACAGAGTAAGGCCTGAGTTGTCTGTGAACATGTAAAAGTAGCAGTTGCCCATGGCTAAAAATACATTCAATGTCAACAGATGTTTCAATGTGAGTAGCTGTGCTACAAAAAGCCAGGAGAAAACATACCAGAGTGCCATGCAGGAGAGACACAGATAAATTTTTCAGTGTGAGTGCCACCATGCAGTGATATTTGGGACATGCTTGCACTTGGTGCTAAGGTATGTGGTAAGTTCACCTGAAGTGATTGAGTTCTCGGGAGCTGCAAGAGCTGGGACATGGTAGAAAATGTTGTCTTCTGCAGTGCATGGGATTTAGCAGTGGCAGATGAGAATAAACTATGCACCAAGTGGAACTAGTGGGCATGGTATAGGCATTCAATGGGCATTGGCTTGTGGAACATGGCTCGGCACTTTGGTACAGTAACCGGCAAGGGTGCAGTATCCTCAGTAACTGTATATATCAATAGTGGTAGGGTTAGGGGTAGTTGCATTATGCGGTATAGGGGCTAGACAATTATGGAAATGAATCTATGCAAGGCCAGCGCCAGCTGGACTGTCACACTGCTTTTATGTTACTGGTTAACATGCTTTATTGATATCTCTTTTCATTCACAATTCCCTACTGAACTCACCCCTAGCCTTACAAAATTGACTGACTCAAAGGCAGAGAAGAAAGTCAGGTAATTGGGGGAGTCAGGAACTGGTGTGTCCATGGCACTACAATCTATTAATAATATTATATAGCACAGCCCTTGTTTGGGGGTCACTACTGGATGAATCATGGTGAATAACAGTGCATGATGACCGGTCATATTCCATACATCTGATCTCAGATCAGATCAGATCGATCCTGCTTCTATCTGGACCACAGATCCAATCCAGATCACCCATCCGAGAGCCCCAGCTTCTCATGTTCTAAGTCCACTGTGTATACTTGCTTCTATCTCCTTTTGGTGATCTACCTGTACTGGTGTCCCGGCTGTGTATATTCTGGTCCTGCTTACTGATCCGTTACCTGTGCTTCATATCCGACTTGCATTTGCTGATCTGCTGTGTATTTACTAATAGACTTCCAATATACTTTGTGCATAGCCCTCTGGTTCCAGACTTGTTGATTATCTGTACTATCTACCTACAGTATATAAACTACATGTACAACTCTAGAGAACCTTAGTTCAAATATCATCTTAGATTCTGCTCATTCCATTCATCTGAACTTGATCCTCTTCCAGCTCTAAGTATCTTCCGAGACTTATGATTGATTCCTATAGTCTACAATTCCAACTCTACCTCCAGTAGTCTATATCTGTTAGTTTCAAGTACAGACCTCGTCCGCTACTAGCCTTATACCTTGAATCCATCTGTGCGCTCCAGATACCCTCCGGACATACTCTTTCCATCCATATGTTTTGGATATCCTTTGGACGTACCATATCTGATACCTTCGGACCCTCGGATCTGCTACGCAAGCACTTCCGGATCCTCGGACAAAGATTACTCCTCTGAAATAAAGGGTAGTACTCAGGAAAGGGGCACAGTGTATGAACTGAGGCCAAAGCCCTTCAGATCTCTCGCCTATTGAGTATGGTCTTAACATGACCCAAGCATTGTCTAAAATTTAAACTTATGAAGGAAAACAAATACAAGATGTAATACATGTGACATGGAGTGTACAACAATTGTGTCCTTCACTTCTGCCCCCTATCTTGGGATCCATACTTTCTGTTTATCTGGTATTGCACAAGACATATGGGAATGTCTTGCCAAGACATGTCACATACATATAGTCACACTGCAAGAACAAACATTCATCAAACTTTGAAATACATCACAGTAAATCAGCTATAGTGTAAGGCTGGGTATGAGTTCAAAGGAGAAAGTGAATAGAATGAGAGTGATATAGGATGAGTAAAAGGTGGTAGTGACAGGGAACAGATCATGTTGACACAGTTAGGGCTCTGCAGGGGTAAACACCCCTGGGTATCCAGACACCAACCCACACCTATTCGGTACCCCTACCCACAAGTACCCCTACCCATGACCCCCAGGGGTTACCCATATGTACCTCTGCTGATTCCTATCTCTCAGATATTTTTTCATGTCCATACAAGTGTACAAAGACAATCCAAAAGTACACTGTCCTTGGTTCAAAAGCTCTGCATGTACACCTTTGCAGCACCCAGATGCAGCCATGATGACAATGCTATCCCATTTAGGTGTTATACCAATCCTGGTTGGCTTCATACCCCAGTGCAAAGATGTGTGAATGTGGTCTGTGCAGAGAGACAGCTTTGAATATGGGAGAGAAGTGCTCAGCTGAAAATATGCTTGACATCAACAGAAGTTGCTAGAATATTTTTTTGACTTCACTTAGCTGCCTTCTGAAGCCATATCAATATCTCCGTGGGTCTTATTGTCTATTTAGGTAAAAATAGTAGGAGCAGAGTACATACATGTAGTTGGAGTAGTGCAGGTATTAGCCTGAGACTCATTAATTTGCAATGTGTATTCATTATGTAGTACTGTACAGTTATAGATAGTCAGAAGCTCAGGGGTCTCATATTTGGCTCAGGGGTCCATGGGGCTCAAGTTCCATACCCATACCCATACCCTTGGGTACCCCTACCCATGACCCCCAGGGGTTATCCATGCCCCTGCTGAGCCCTACCGCCATCACAAGTTTTGTTTCTCCCTTTTCATGTGAGTGTTCTTTGCTTTTGTTCTGAGCCTCACTGATGTATTTCAACAGAATATCCGTCTCTTTGCATGTTCTCGATCATTCACACTCTCCGTACTGCAATACTAATGCATCATCCGCGTAAATGTTCCCTGCCGTCACGAGCTTTGTTTCTCCTTTTTTTTTAATCTCTTTTCGCACTTTTTATTGCCCATTTTCCACTTTTTTTTTTTTGACGATATCGCACTTTGGAAATAAGCATTCTGTGCTGTTTTCAAGTGGATCATGAAAATAAGTCAGAAAAGTCAAGAAAAGTTCAGATTGAGTAGAAGGATCTACTTAAATAAGTTTGCTCTAACTTTTCGACGTCTGCTTGAGTTGGCGGGAAAAAAACCGCCACAAGTGGTAAAAAGCGAAACTCCTGATGCTGGCAATAATGTACAAATTTTGGTCTGATGAATGCTAAAGTACAAATGTTTCCTTCCAGTAATCACTCTCAGATAAGCTCGACGCATGGCTTGGTGGAAGCCGTGGAGATATTGATACTGAGAAGGCTCTAAAATATACTCAACATCAAGGAGAGCTACCTCGTGGAAAACTGTGCCGCACCTTTCCTTCCTTCAGCTCGGCGGGAGATGGCATGCGTCCAAGTCTCAAGAGTTCAGATGCTTTGCTGACTACTGGATCATTTTGCATGCTGTCGTCACAAGGGCTATAGCATGCGACCTGCAGTTCGGAGAGTGTCTTACCTAGATACAGCAACAACCTCGCCGCGATGAACATAGTACGCAATGAACTTGAGATAAGTAAGCAGACTGCGAAGTCAGGACTTTTCGCACAAGCTACTTACCTTCATTTCGCCAGGGTTTCCGTGTATAATGACATCGTCATAATCGGCTCCAAGACCGCAATAACGAAGCTGCTGTCCCTCTGACGAAACGTCGTCAGTGATATCCCGGACTCAATCTCCGAAACGTACGGGCGCTCCAGAAGACTGGTACTTTCGCAAATGGCTGTGGGTCACCTGCAATCGTCTTACCAACGGCACGGCCGTGGTTACCCGCAACCTATGAGGAACAAAGGTGAGCGATGGAATTTGGTAGTCCTGCGAGGATGGGTATTTGCTGACATTCCAGTGTTCTATCCTACGACTCTCTCCCGTCTTCTGCTGTGGGTACCAAGCAATATCACCTGTATCAAAGGTCGGCACGGGAAATAGTACAACGAACAACTGAGCCCACCGACTGCATAAACATTGTCTTGCCCTTGAACTCTCAAGTATTGGTCAACCTTGATTCCGCCGTCCTTCTCGAGCTGGAAGCCACTCTGCTTCAAGAATTCTGTCGCTGGAGCCACGCCGACTCCCATGACGATGAAGTCAGCAGGGACAGTCTGTCCGTTGACAACAACACCAGCAGCTAGCGAAGGGTCGCTTTCCGATGGTATGATCTTCTCTACCTGTGTCCCCATGTGAAACTTGACGCCTTGAGACTCATGATACTATGATAAAAATGTTGAGGTTGAGGTCAATGATCGAAGAATCAAGGTCGCAACCTTTTGAAGGCCTTGGCCCACTTCTTTGCCCAGTACGTTCTGGAATGGGTGCTCCTCCGTGCTGATGACATCGATGGATGCAAGTCCCCGCTTAGCGACGGCAACAACGAGCTCCATACCGATGAAAGAACTTCCAATAACAACCATTCGCTTTCCCTCTTGAGCCACTACAAAGTTCAGGGTATTGAGAGGGCTTATAAGCGTCGATGAACCAATGTTACCTGCATCAACGCATTTTGAGTCCTCGATGTTACGGAATGTGTATACATTCTCGAGGTCTGATTCGGAAATAGGTAGTCGACGAGGAGTACCCCCCATAGCGAGAATCAGAGTTTCGTAGGACATGGACTCCTTTCCTCCATCAAAAACAACAAGTTTGGAAGATGTATCCACGGAGGTTACAGTCTGACGGTAATTCAGAATGTGAATTTTCCAGTAAGATAAATACCCACGACGCCAGTGCGGAGGGTGGTACCATACTTGATCTTGAGGTCAGCAGCTGTCCTCCATTCCAATTTTGACGAATCTGTGATCAAAGCTTTGCTCAGCTTGGTTCTGTGGACATGTATCAATGATGATAACTGATTTCGCACATCACATACCGGTCAATCGGGGCATGTTTCTCTTGGGAGAGAATTGTAATATTTCCAGGATAACCATGCTGAGGGCAGCTAAACCCTTGAATGTTGTGGACATCAAGCAATTTTTCGTACCTCTCTCAGACTCTCGATAGCATAGAATGTAGCAGATCCTCCACCGATAATGACAACGCTTTTCCCCGATCCAGCGACGCCAGTCGACAAAAGCTTGGGCGAACGACTCATGTTGTTCTTGAGGGTCAACGAAGGATCAGCGGTCACGTTGATCTTGCCGTTTGCAACTGCCGCCTTAAAAGAGTGAATTGCTGCAGGAGCTGGTGCGTCCTCTAGATAGTAATTGAGGTTTGTTACAATGAGTCCACTCGAAAAAAGCACTGACCGATGTCGCCAGTACGAACACTGAAGCAAGCTATTATAATGACAGTGAGTATACTGGGCATACATCCGCATAAACTTACCTCCATGCCAAGGGCTATCATGAACTTAGCGATGTAAGAGTTACAGAAGCGAAAAGACATACCAGACAACCCTACCATCTGCGGTTAGCACGCCCTTGGCTAGGGGCGCGCCGTAATGAGTACAAAAAGCACTAGTCGCATGAATGGTATTGTTAAGACGATACAAAACCACCTTTCCCACTCCCTCAAAGTCCACTTGCTTCCTGAGGGGTTAACATTATGACAATTGTTTAAACTTCTGATTCCCTGACATACATTTGACCGTCTTGTAGCTCAGATTCATCACAGACTGCGATCGTCTTCAAGGACATAGTGAAAGGTCGAAAACGTGTCTGAGGTCGAGTTAAAATGAAAAAATTGGGATGTCTGCGAGGAAGCATATAAATTGAGAGCAGCAAGTCGTATGACCTAATAGTATGACTATGATGGAATTATTATATACAACCATCATTCCGAAAAAGGTCACTACAGTTCCAAACTCAGGAATTACAGGGGCACTAACTCGTAATGACTAGCCGCGTTGCACAAATGTTGACAAGAAATTTCTTCATCAACCACGTAGTACGTTCGCGTCAAGCGTTATCGACTTGTACGTGTGTCTGTTATGTAATCAATCCCCAGCGCTGAAATTCGGAGGAGCTGCGGAAAGAGAGAACCATTGACCATGTCTGAATCAGATCGAATTGTCCCAGCGACGCACTCACAGGATTCAGAAGGCTTTCACACACCTAGCGCTCGCGTTTATACTTCCTACGATCCTGCCAATCCGCCATCCCATCCAGGGGAAAATTGGACTCGCTTTGTATGCATTAGCGACACCCATTCTCGTACTTTCAGTGTTCCTTCCGGAGATGTCCTACTTCATTCTGGTGATCTGAGTCGGCTAGGCCGGGAGGAAGAGATCCGTGTTACGATGGAGTGGTTGCATAGTTTGGATCATGGCGTCAAAATGTTTGTGTGTGCCACTGTGACACGCGTCCTCATCGGATAGGCCAGCAGTCTAACTACACACTGCAGTATCATAGCAGGAAACCATGACCTACCTCTCCACGAAGAGTGGTACGAGGATGGTTACTACAGCTTTCACGACAACAAGGAGGTGTGGCTTATCTTACTCAACTAACGGAAACCGCATCTTTACACGCATATGTAGTCATCAACCACCATCAGAAGTCTCGTCGACAGTGATGCAAATCGTGATCGAGGTCTAATATATTTGCAGGACAAACGGTGCACTTTCAGCACCAAGGAAGGTGGAAGGGAGTGGTCTGTGTACGGCTCTCCGGCAAGTCACTATGCTTCACAACCCACTTGACCCTTTATGACCTACCTCCTCACAATGAAGTGGCAACCCTATTTCGGCGGCTGGGCTTTTAATTACTTGCCTGAGGAAGCCTCTGGTAATCTACATATTTTATTTCTCCCTTCACAGCAACTCATTCTGGACAAGATCGCGTTTCCGCAATACCTGAAGTCGACATTCTGTAATTGACAATATCATGCAGTCAAAATTATGCTAAACTTGTTGTTTAGTCTCACTCATGGCCCTCCGCATAACATTCTAGATAAAACGTTTACCAACGTCAACGCCGGGTGCCCTGCACTACTCGCACACCTTTCCAAGATGCGGGGGCCTCCGCTTCTCCATGCCTTCGGTCATATACACGAAGTAAGATTTTGAACTCCATTTACACAGAGAGGTCTCATATGCGGGCTCGTACAGGCACGTGGCGCCATGCTGTATCCCTGGTTGCAGGTGGAGGAAGACCAAGGTTCTTTGAATGGGGAATGTACACCCCCTCTGGAAACGAGAGAGACAATAATGGTGAATGCAGCTAACCAGCCTCTCGGACGTCAGTCGATTAAACCTGGACCAGGTGGCCAGAGGATTCCATGCGGTGGCCCAGGCTTTCAACCTGTTATTGTTGATCTGTTGGACTCGGTTACGCGGCCAGGATTGTAAATGACTACGTTATTCCCCCTGTAATACGATGACCTGCATGATAAGAGAGTTCTATAGACGACCTTTGCGACATGGCCCAAGCCTTGATGAGTCTTGATGGCATTGATGATACTGGAAAGAGTAGCGATAAGACAATAAGACTCTGAGCCTGCGAAGCAGCCGCATAATCCTATCCAGAAGCCCGTCTCGGCCCTACTCCCTTAAAGAAGTATAGAGCCCATAGTTGGAGAGTTGTGATCCAAAGGCTGATTAATATAAAAGCTTCCATACAAAACGTTCTGATATACATACACGGTGATAATGAGACAGACCCAGGTAAGTGACTACAATACACGATACCAAAAAAAATATTGAAGCGACAATTCACTCATCCAACGTCGACCATGCAGCTCCAACAGCGCTTGAACTGCGTCACATCAGTCCTGAACGACATCGAAAAGTATAGTTCTTACCATTGATTATTCTCTCGCATCCACTGTCCCTCCTCCCAGAAAGAAACCAACGCCACGCTATCATTCTTGATATGAGAAGAGCACGACTTGAGCATTTCTTCGCTTTCTTCAGACCAGCGAAAACGATCGAGCCCCAGCATGCCAATGTCGACTTCATCCATGCGATCAAACTTGGGAGTTTGTAATGGCGAGACTTCGCTAAGAGACCCCTCGATATCAGAACGTGCGGAGGATGCCCTCTCAAGGGACCGGCTGACGTGTCGTAGCTCAAGTTGTGCATCCGGGCTAGAAGTCGAGTCTAGAATTGGAGAAAGCTGACTTGAGGCATCTGTCATCAAACAGTGGATTCGATTATCGTCGATAGTATTGCTCGTGGAAATGGCGGTAGCATAACTTTCTTTGTCGCTGGTAGGTATATCTTCAATGGGCTTATGGTCTGACGTATCCTCTGGGAGCACCATGATGCGTAGAGGTGATGCACTGGGTGTTCCGTTACGTGACCTGATAGTGGATGAGCGCCTGCGTTTCGTCTTTCTCTTCATCTTTTGAACAGCGAACACAAGGGGATCCGCGGGGTGCAAGACATGAGGAAGTGAATTGACAGTAGCAACAGAATCAGCAACGCTCGGAGAAATAAGAGGAGTAGTCCCGGATTTCGAAGAATTACTAGATGACAAGGGGGTATTGTTTGACAAGTGGGCGGGCACCTGATCGATCATGGCGGAAAAGCTACCCATGCTGCAGGGTGGAGAAAATTCAAGAAGAGGCAAAAATAGAGGAACGCCTGCAGGGGGAGGCAGCGATACAGGCAACTCAGTTGGAGGTATACATGACGACTGCTGGCTGAAAAGACTGTAGGATGGTAATGGCGGGAGAGGAGGGACAGGTTTCCGGGCTGATTTTGTTGAATGACGCCTAGAAAGCTGTAGAGAGTCGCGAGTTCCAGTGAGGGGTGACAGAACATAAGAAGAAGGGGGGAATGCAGACAAGAACGAGTACGGGACGGCAGTCACATCGGAGGTCCCAACAAGCCTCAGAGACGGGCCAAGATCAACACTGGAGGTCGTCCGACCACTTGGATACAAGTTACGAGCCCGGAGACTATTATGATTAGCGTCGCCTTCCCCGCAGAAGTCGCCAAGCTGTCCAGACACCGAGCTATCGATGAGTAGTGAATACCTCTGGGGAGCAATAGTGGTTGTATTTCTCGACCATGCTTCAGCAGGATATGTGAGGAATCGTGTACTAGGTAAAAGATGGGACCCGGGCTTCTTTGACACATCTTCTGTACTATGCTCGCTCGAAAAACTGAAGAAAGACACGGAACGCGAAAGCTGTGCTTGGGATGGAGGTACCTGAGAAGTTGAACTCCTGCTCAAACAATAAGCCGCAGAATAGGATTTTAAAGAAGGGTTCTTGGACTGTCGGTGTAGTTGATACATGAACGTTGCAGTGCGGCGTTGCTTTGTCGAGTTCGCATCGAAGTCGGATTCGATATCAGTCTCCCATGCAGGAGAACCGAGACATCCGACGACGATAGCAAGAGATGGTGAATATTGAGAGCGAGATACCTTCAGTTGAATGGCTTTGGAAGAGAGCAGGGAAGAACGAGAGTTGAGTGAAACATCGTGAGGGGGAGTTGACTGGAAAATTGAAGAACGAATAGCACTAAGCCGGCGGCATTTCATATAGATAAGCTTCACAGCGAGAAGAGCCAACAGAACTATGAAGGAGACGAGACATGCAATTATCAACGGTTCGGGAGTTGACATTGGTAAATTGATGTCATATGAGTCTGACCGGAAGATAATTGAGAGAGGCCGTGCAGATACGACAACGGTGCAGAGAACCAGTGGGTAGAATACCCGTAGATGATATGCAGAGACTGCCATACGCAAAGCAACGACGGCGGAACAATTTAAAGTTTGGTTGGAGAGTTGCCTTGTGTAGCAAGGTAGAGCGTGTCGCCAGTGTGGGTCGCCTAAGTTCACGTATAGTATATCAATACAACATATGCACGTGATTTTTCACGTGATATAACCTCAACCACTCGAAATCTGAGATCTGAAGAGACCAACGTTTACATTGACTTTTAGAATATATAATCACATAGGAACAAGGAAAGGTCATATAAGCACAAGAACAAGGAGCTTTGAAGAAAGCTCGCAACACAATACAGGCAGGATTGAATCTTGGACTGACATCATTTCAAGTATATCAGCGGGTTGGATTGTGCTACAAAGTGCTACAGAGCACTCCGTCGCGCTCTGTAGTGAATTAGGTTTTCCTGATGCAGTCTAAGGTGAGTATGAGATTTAGTATACAATATTCGGCCCACTACACCTCCAAAAATATTTTTGAGAAATACTTCTTCACGCCTTCTGCACCATGGACGATCGCACCAATCACTCCGTCTGGCCGTATCACAAACACCTTCGCCTGGCCAGCTTCCACCAGGTAAGCCGAATAAGCATAGCCCTCACGATCAACAAGAACGAGGTCAGCGGAGGATGCGACAGGCGTCACAGATGCCGATGATGGCAGAATGACTGCCAATCGTACTACACTTTTGTCGTATGCCCCCAGGGCACCCAAGATCGGTACAGTATCAACGAGACTCGGCACAAATACAAGTACTGTGTGGTACCAGGGTCTGTACAGACCAAAAAGCGCCGTCACGTGAGGCTCTGCGCTCCCCACCTGCAGCATATTGGGTGCATCAGGTGCCCTGTCCCCAGCCTCTAGACACCCCTCGTCAAGCATTCTGTATGCGTTGACAGGCTTCCTCTCGACTGAATTCACAAATTCATCGAGCACGATAGTACTGAATCGGCAGTTGATGCCGAGCATGGAAAGGATGGGACTTCGTCCGGTTGTCGGGTCTCCAGACGATATTGCCTTGTCGAGAATTGAGGTGGTCAGCCCGAGCATCTCAGAGATCACAGGTAGACGCTCAGCGCTGTATGTCTCGAGAAGGGATTTGTCGGAGAACCCTTTCTCGACGAGTGAAAGCTTCCATCCTAGATTGAACTGGTGTAGGGCTCGATCAGTTGTAATACACATATCTCAGATCTACCTGACCCACTGCATCTTGTACACCTGAATTGAGTCCCTGTTCCCGGGTAAATGAACAGATATTAGCAACAACTAGATCAAACATACCTGAGCACCCATTGGGCTGTGGACGCTTGGATATATGTTAGCAGCAGTTTGCGAAGAAGGCGTTCAAAGATAGACACACTGAGCAGCGTCTACGACAGCTTGCATTAGCACAGCCACACACATCTTAAACAGAATGACATACCACCTGCAATGAACACTCGACCCTCGCCAAACTTATTCACCATCCGAATATTGGCCCTGGAACAAACCGATAAACTCGGATCAACACATACAAAAACACAAAACTCACCGGAAGTCGCTCATCCAAACAACCTTGCTGAATGTAATCTCCGTTGGTATTATCGACGCGATGGCCTCAAAGACAAGCTCTTCACTCTCAGCGATCTTCGTCAGGTCTAGTCCATTGCCGTAGAGGAAAAATTGCCAGCCGTCCTCGCCGACTTCGTCTGTCGGACGCAATATGAGGCTGTATGTCGTCGGTACACACGTCTCCAAGCTTTACGGGCAGAAATTGTACATACCCTCGTTCATCAAAGTTTCTAAATCGGTGCTGATGCTTCAAGACAGTATTAGGACAGCTTTCCATGGAATATGTAGAGAACGAACATACCACTCTATCGAGACCAACTCCCGTCAAACGGATATCTCCAGTCACAATCCGGCTATCGTCTCTAGTCTCGCCCAAAAATGTGAGCCCAAGTTGTTTGCGCACGACGCCTACAAAGCCACATTCAGTTTTACTCATCCAATGCATTTAATGGCATCCCACCTTTGGCACCATCAGCGCCGATGATCCACTTGGTATCAAAAGTCTCTGACATGCCGTTCTTTGTTAGAATAGCAGTGACGCCCTGATCAGACTGCTCGAACGAGCGCAGTTCGGTGCCCATCTCGACGGAACAAGAAAACTTTTCTAGATGGCGTCGCAGAATCACATCTAAGAGTTGTTGACCCATCGATTTGGGGGCATGCTAAGATCATCCGAGTCAGCATGAAGGTTTGATTAGGGAGGTGGTGGTGCGCACGAATGGTATTGCTGGGGTATTCTCCACAGGCGGGACCATCCATGAGTCTTTCAGAGGTTCCAACGTCCCGGGCTTGTATAAACGGACGAGAAGGGCCGTTTTCCCAAAACTATTAACTTCCGGGACATCCAGGAAGTTGTAAAGTTCGAGGGAGCGCGGCTATATAGAGAATGCATTCAATGAGACTACGGGGCGATATGACAAGTGGATGTGTGACAAACCGATATTCCGGTACCACGCTGTCCGATGCGAGGGTGGGGATCTTTATCGATGATGCGAACTGAGATGCCGTTCTGGAGGAGCGTCAACGCAGCTACCAGACCCACTGGCCCAGCGCCCACCTGACAAGGAGATCAGCTTGCAACATCTTTCATATGCAGAACACTTACGACTAGCACGGGAGGATGAACAAAATTCATGTGTAGGTTCGCCCGCCAATTAGTAGTAAGTTGGTCAGTTCCTGCTGGCGATTAAGAATTATACTGATTACGATACTTTTACAGTCATGCTATGTAGTACTTACTGTAGAGATAAGTAAGTATTACGACACTACTTGAAAGTTGGGCTCAAAAGGCCCTTAAACTCGTACCACAACAATGGTCAGTTTTCCCACGCAAAAATTTGCGGGCAAGGTCGAGCTACCCTAGCTCACAGTCAACAACTGGCCTACACATCCCCTCTCATTGCCGCAAAAAAGAATATATCTTTGACTTTAACCCAAAGAATGAATGGAAACTCCCAACACACAAACCAAGCCCCCCAGAACAATTCTAAAAACTGCTATGAAAACCTTATGCTAGTATGCTCATCTGCCCCAATGCCCAAGTAACTGAACTGCACATGTAAAATAACATCCACCATAGTGAACATGCATCACAGGCAAGATTAAGAAACACGTCTACACCTGGCATAAAAGAAAACACAACTTAGTGACCTCACATCAATGTATCATGGCCACTAACCATTCTCCTGAGAGCATATCCCTGAGTATAGGCATCCAGAAACATGACCCTCCATTGCTAACAAAATGAACTTGGCCATGCAGTGATCCCTGACTCCAATGTTTGACACCCAGACAAAGTCTGCAACTGAATATGAAACTATAAAACCCCCAATGAATATCCAAAGTCCCTCATCTACCTCACAATGAAGGATAAGGAACCAACATCCCTCAAAACTATCTCCCAAATGACTTGCCCATACCCCTCCACCCCCACCCATTATCCCAGACCCCTCATGTTGGTCCAAGGTACTTCCCACAGAATATCTTACCAGATGACAATGGCATGGAACAGCCCCAAAACTTCTTGCCCAACCCCCCCTCTCCAACCTCACCCCCAGATACACCCACTCCCATCCACTGCAACATTAGTGGGCCCTCCCAACCAGCTGACCTTCTCATCTTCCATGAATTTAATGTCACAACCATCACTCCCCAAGAGACCATGGTGTAAAGATACAATCTAGCTCAGGCAGTAGCAAACTACCACCTAATCTAGTATATGTCAAAGTGTTACTAGCTGCTTCACTTGCAAGGCAAGAACATTCAACCTGAGGGGTTGCCAGTTAGTATAGTTAGCTGAACTCTTCTGATAAGGTGTGTGATACTTTGTTTGGCCAATGCTGATGGTAGCAGTAGTATTGCTGCCATTAGCACAATGGATACTGGTGTAAAGACAACAACTCTGCTGGGTGACAGAGAAAGTTGGGTCAGTGCTGCTGAGCTGCTATAGTCAAGAGGACAGTGTTCAACCTGTAGGGATCTCAATCTGGTGTAAGTCTAATAGTCAGTAAGGTCAGAAGTCCGATGGCAAAATAGTAAGTCCAATGGTGTTAAGGTCATACTCAAAAGATGATAGATCTGAAGGGCTTTGACCTCAGCTTGTACACTGTGCCCCTTTCCCAAGTATTGCCCCTTACTTCCAAAGGGAGGTATACATCTGAAGCATCTGAAGGTGGATGTGTGCTAGATCTGGACATCCAAAGGTAATGGATATGGTATGTCTAAAGGATATCCAGAACATGTTATGACTGGGATGGGCTCGTTGAACAACGGTTCAAAAGAGAACAGCGGTCGATAATGGGTTAGCGCTTTAAGTACAAAGAGTACTATGCTATCAGACGACTGAGACAGGTTTGTGCTTGAAGCAAGATGAAACTGGCTAAG
>MU172949.1:94697-160079 GCA_016695475.1 Suillus decipiens
GATGCATTGATGTACTTTTATATAGATGACCAAGTGATGTGATGTATAGTGCACTCTTAGATGGTGCAGTAGATTGTAGATTTAGTTCTGTTTAAATGCTGCTCAAAATGTACATGTTTGTTTGAAAATCCACTATGATTTGTGAATAAGTGAAAGAGTGTGAGGTAGTGATTATTAGGATGAAGCCAAGGCCAGCAAAAAGAGTGCTTCGCACTCTTTTTGCCTTCCTGTGCCTTGGACAAAACAAAATTATTGGGATGCAGCTGCTTCCTATGCCGAAGGCATAACGGGTGAGTGCTCGTAGATTTATAGATGGAACGTTGGTGTGCCACGGTCGGTCAAAGCATGCGTACACGCGATTGTCACGGTCTTGCAAGTTCCACGTGGAGGTACAGAACGTGTGAGAACAAAATACCAAAATAAGTTACCAAGAGAAAGTACTGCTTCAAGTGCTACTGCGCCGTGCGGCCAGCACCTTGTAAGAAACATATAACATAAGTATAGTGATTCCATCGATACATCATGGGTCTCTTGTTCTCTATCCCCCTAGCTGGTCCGCTAGGTACCATCGCAGCATCATGCCTTGGCGGTCTTGCATTTTGCTTTACTTCCCATGCTGGTAGGGGTCGTCCCAGAATTTTGCACGTGTAGGACTACAACTGATACATTTCTTAGCGTCCATGTTTTGCAAGTCGTGTAACTGCAACTCCTCGATAGCGACAAGAGTCGGTTTCGCAGTGAGTGAAATGTGTGGAAGTTTGAAGGAGCCCTGACCATATTTGCCCAGATAATCTTTATTTTGAACTCCCTGCTAGCATGGCTCATGAAGACTCCATTTGCAATTCGCAAGATTGAGCATTGGAGTTATGACTACATAAAGATGGACTGCGATGAGGGCAAGTGTTACGGTGTTCTTGCAGTACGTCTAATGCAACTCGCAGTTGACTTGGTGTTGACCCACCTGAATTCAGGTTCATCGTATTTGTTTCGCCTTATCTCTATTCCATGCGATTCTAAGCTTGTCTCTTATTGGCGTCAAAGAGTCTAAGGATAAACGTGCCGCAATACAAAATGGGTAAGCACTCCTGTCTTGTGTTGAATACTTAGAATATATACTCATCTAAGCCAGCTGGTGGGGCCCAAAGGTTCTGCTGTGGATTTTGCTCATCTTGGTTTCGTTCTTCATACCGAATGGATTTTTCATGTTCTGGGGCAACTACGTTTCTCTTATAGGTGCCACTATGTTTATCCTCCTGGGTCTGGTTCTCCTGGTCGACTTCGCCCACTCATGGACAGAAACGTGTCAGGAAAACTGGGAGAACTCAGATTCGACTCTGTGGCAATGGATCCTCATAGGCTCGACTGCTACGATGTACGTGGCGTGTATTACCCTGACCGGCATTTTATACGCCTATTTCGCAAATTCCGGATGCACTCTCAACCGGTTCTTTATCTCATTGAACCTGGCCCTTTGCATCATCATCACTATTATGTCCATACATCCTAGCATTCAAGAGTCAAATCCTCGATCGGGCCTTGCTCAATCCGGAATGGTTGCTGCATATTGCACCTATCTTGTTGTATCCGCCGTTAGCAATCACGCACACCAATCCTGCAATCCACTCAGCCGGACTGACACAACAAGGACTACCACAGTTGTTCTTGGCGCAGTCTTCACTTTCTTGGCCATCGCCTATTCTACCAGTCGCGCGGCGACACAGAGTCGTGCGTTGGTGGGTAGGGGAAGGAAGGGTGGCGCAGTTAAACTTTCGGTCGACGTTATTGAGCCTTCGGAAATGAATGTAGTTAGCACTCAACCGGGAAAAACGGAATCGCCAAGGTATCAGGCTCTCCTCGCTGCTGTCGAGGCCGGGTGAGTGAAGTGCTATCGATTCATGTTTAGGTAGTGATAGTTTGCCAGAGCAATCCCTGCATCCGCCCTGGATGAAGAAGATGACGAGGAGGAGGATGACTATGGAGACTCCAAAGATGATGAACGTTCTGGCACGAGATACAATGTGAGTATATCACGATATCTTCCATAATAATCATCTTACCTGTGCAGTATTCCTGGTTTCATGTCATCTTTGCTATTGGTGCAATGTATGTTGCAATGCTCCTGACCGATTGGTAAGTCGTCTTTAAATTATACACAGAGCATTCCGTTCATCGTTTTCATGTAGGAATGTGGTGTCAACAGAACAGGGTTCTGCTGACTCCGAAGAGGTTGTCCGCATCGGCCGCTCGGAGACCGCGATGTGGATGCGCATAGTAAGCAGTTGGGTGTGCATGTTACTGTACATGTGGAGCTTGCTTGCGCCTGTGCTGATGCCAGATAGGCAAGTGATTTTGATTACAGTCATCGAACTGATCTCACCACTTTTACAGGTTTGGAGATTTGTGAAGTCCAGTTTACTTACTTCTTCGTCTCACTTTGATAATCAAACTTTGGATTAATGATGTGCCCCCTTTCATGTACTATGTTGACCTTCGTGTTCATAGTTCCGTGGTTTCCTTTGGATGCGTCTTTCGCATCCACGAGATGGGTTCGTGAGCCCATTGATGTCTGTGACTCATCCTTCTTGATTTCAATAATCGGGAACCAAGCTGATGAATGATTCCCATGGCTTTTGGTGCTAAGTGGGTCCGGTCAAGTCAAGATCGTGCCTTTGTCCCCTGAGACGCCTTCCGAAGGAGAGCACGCCACAGGTAGTCGTATCCGAATGATTACGGGTGTGGCCATTCTCCGAGCTGATGTGAATAATTTTGCCAGTGTCGCAAGGGATTTCGGATGGCTCAGTAATTTCTTTGTTAACATCCACATTCCAACGTCATGTTTCGCTGGTTCAGTGTTGAAGGTGAGCTCAAAGCAGACATCGTCAGAACCACAGCCTTGTTTGATATGAATTACGCAGTTCCTTGTGATTATTCCAGGCAAGATACTACGATGCTGCTGAAATATAAGCCTTACGACTTGGCACCCTACAAGGCATTTTAAGAGACTGTTACAGTCATACGGCGGGCTACGGTCAACTTAGGGCCGTCGAAAGGGCGTCTTACCCATAATGATGAGCCCTTATGCCAAATGGACCTGGGGCTTGAAAAGTTCAAGTTATTGTAAGCTTGGAGACTTTTATGGCCTGAATGACTTGCCAGCCAAAGTAATGGAGCTGGGCAACTCCTGTTTATCTTCGGATGCCATGTAATGATCCCTAACTTGTCCGTGCATCGAGAATCTTGTGTCAGAAGCATATGTATGGCTTGCCCATCACGGCGCAAATCTTCCGGAAGGGGATTACTTTCCACTGTTGTATCTTCGGACAGAGTCGACCAGTGCGCACCGGAAGTATGCAACTCAGGGCGGACACCCTTCTGGGTGAAATCTTCGTGAGTGACTGCGCTCGTTGTCGGCGCAATGGTGTATCTGCATATCTCTAGAGTTGAACATTTTTTTCTCGATTTCCTTCAGTAGGACTATCGTGAGCTGTGTGGATAGAGCACTATATAATGCCCGGTGCCTCCGTTGAGAAACCATCACGAGCAGCTCACCCATCATGATTTACTCAATTTCTCATCTGTTCTTCGTCGTTGTCGTTGTCGTTGTCGTTGTCCCCTCTGTCCATGCCCACATTGCGTTCTGGCACCCGAGCATGTGGGGCTTCAACGTCACAGACAAGGACCCAGCGTATTCTTATGACAACCGTCCTGTTGTTCCCCTGGCGCGTATGACATTTGACGAATGGTGGTTTCACAACCACCTTCCATATCCTCCGCACCCAAATGATGTCTTCGAACTTCCCGCTGGGAAAGCTGCCATTGCAGAACTCGGGTGCAACAAGGGCGCGACGACGTGGTGGAATTCGTCTGAAGGGTTAGTAATCTGATCAGATGTTCTGTCAGGATGTATACTGAACTTGATGACACAGTGGAGATGTTCGTCAGGGAGACTGGCCTTGCCCCAAATCCACTTCTGTCCAGTTCCATACCACGGGTATCAACGACGTGAAAGGTTGTGCACTTGCCATTGTTCATGAATCAGACGTCAGCAAGATTCAACCAGAGGACTTCACAGTCTTTAGCGTCAACCAGACTTGCGTCTGGCACAGATTCACCGAATTTCAGGTACATATTCCTACGATGACCAGAAATCTTTTGAGCCCAGTTCAACAGATTCCGGCTGACATGCCTGCCTGTCCCGGCGGAAAGTGCACGTGTGCATGGTTCTGGATCCACTCTCCTGATAGCGGTTCTGAACAGAGTAAAGCGGCTTCCTTTGTTGTCTAGTTATCTTGACTCGGTGCCTTCTAGTGTATATGAATGCCTTCCAGTGCACAGTCACGGGTTCTAAGCCCGATGCGCCAGCTCTTATGAAGCCTCAAGTTGCAAGACGCTGCGGAGCAGATCCTGAACACGGAATCACTCAGCCTACCCCTAGCAACTGTACGCACGGAGCGAAGCAACCATTGTACTGGCTGCAAGATGAAGGCAACAACGTGAGCATTTTGACATCTTTCACGCGATACTGAATCTGAATCTGAATCTGGCCTGGTTAGATGTTTGAGGACTACATGGGCCCTCCTTTCTACAACGACCTTTACGATTTTAAAGATGGAGCTCAGAACGATATATTCATGACAAGCACGAACAATGCAGCTCAGAATCAAAAGCGGGATACATATCAACCATCTCGCTTCTCAAGGTTTTGGGACAATGAACTTCATGCTTCGAGGGAGGTAACGGTTTAAGAAGAATACAATACATTGTGTGCTTGACTCACTTTATAGTTTGAGTTTACTTCGGATTTCATGTAGAATAATGTATTCTATAGCTGTTTCACAACCACGCGCGATGTCCTTCTGAATTTTATTTATCAGCCAGCCACTGAGTCAAAACGGGTATGCGTATTATGCCGATAAATGACTTGTGGGAGAGGATAGCTACAAATCCGATATTGAGGATAAGACACCATGGCGAATTTGGAAGGTACACCAAGTCTTTGATCTCTGTAATTCAAATTAAACACCACACGAAGGCAAAACTACTCAGTAACTCACCGTTGCCCTCGAACGGAATACTTCTGCCACGTGTAAAGAGAACGAGCCCTCGGAATCAAGCATATCCGTCGTCTTCGATAACCAGAGGGTACAATCGGTCATAAATGTAAACGAAGGACCCAAAGCAGGTTTTCTGATTGTTGATGCAAATGCGGAACTCTGATTGAACGGTGCAGCTGCTGATGTTCCATTGATCACCTAGATAATATAAGAAACGGATACGAGTTCGTGTAATAACCTTACAATGATAGTTATCCCGAAAGTCCGAGCAAGCTCGCGTAAACGGCGCATAAACGTTGTCATCATGGCATGTCCTTGGGAAGATACAGCACTTAGGGACGGTAGCAGAAGCGGGGTTATGGAGTCAATGACTATCCATTGGACTGTCGGTCCAACAGTCCCAGAGCTCTGCGATACATAGCATAATTCAGGAACGAATAAGCGCAAAAAGAGATGGAGGCACACCGAAAGCGAAATGCGCAGTGCTTCGAGGACATCGTGTACTACTTCAATGTTGGAACCAAAGGATACCTGCAACCTCTCTAGCACTTTGTTAGAGACCTGGCGGTCCTTCATTAGATTCTTGCCACGAGGTCGACGATAAATTTACCGCTACATCAAAATATCGAACTAGCTGAGCGGTCTTCTCTGCAGAGAAGTCACCGGATGTATCGATCCATAACGCACAAGAATCTGTATCAGCAAGACGCTGAGTCACTATTTGTAGTGCAAGTGCCTGTTATCTTCATTGTAAATTGCCATTCGAGAATACACTTCAACTCATCTGACCGTTTTGCCCGACCCTTTAGCTCCAGATATTTCAAAGACTCGAGAGTCACCGAAGTCACCAACAAGTTCATCTAGTTCCTTCACACCACAGCTGGCTTGAGGATGTTTCTCAGATATCCGTCCTGCAAGAATCTCATCTCCCCGATGTCCAGGGACTGATGCCTTTTCTGCTACTAATTCAGCGAACTTTTCCAGGTCTGAAAGTGTTATAGTGCCGAGCGGTAATTTCTTGATAATATCCAAGCTAGAACCAGAGAAGAGAAAATCGGTGTCCGTTCGGATGCCACACGAATGGTTGAGTGCTGCTACTAGTTCCGCAGGGATTGAAGGAACCATCGATTCTAAGCGCATGATGACGATTTAAGAGACACGAGTTGGTGTGAGCAAAGAACATGGGAGATCAAATACAAGCTGAAGATACCGTGGTCCCTTCAAGTATTGTGGTACGCTTATGTATACAGCTAACGTTCTTGATCACAACAACTCACCTTGCTTTCGTTTCACATCCTGCCTTTCTAGGCTATTTCACAAACTGTGACCTTCCACCGGTGCACCATCCAAGCTAGTCGTGCGGACGATATCAACTGATGGCTGAGCCTCCCCAGACTGATGTATCTCGACCTTCAGCATTACCTACAGCCAAGTTGCTTCAGCGCCCTACTTTCAATCAAGCTCTCGTCGATCAGAACTCGGATGAATATCTTGATACTATCGAGGAAGAATGGAACAAGAAACTAGACTCCGAGGTAGAAATATTGGTTGATGGTATGGTCGATATCGTTAGTCTGGCATCGGTAAGCGATATACGTACCTTCTCAAACCATGCCTCAACCTCCAGTGTCAGATCGGAGACAAGGACAAGTTTCGAATCGCCCAAGAGTCATTTCAAGCCGAATCTCGCGCCGAGTCTATGGTATGAAATAAACTCCGTCAATTACAAGCTGTTCATTATTGAAACCATCCAGGTTCGTGCAGCTAATTCGCTGTTATCTATAACACATTCCTTGAAGTTACTGCTTCTCTTGTCCGATGAGGCTCAAATCGCCCACCGTCGGGATGCAGAGCTTAAGCACGTACAACAGGAAAAGAATGAAGCTCGCCAGAAAGTCGCTGAGCTTCTCGATGGGTTGATGAATTCAAAAGGCGATCTGTCGCAATAGACGTCATTCCTCTCATCAAATTAACCCCAGCCTTTTCTCATGATCCTGAGGGAAAGTCCAGATCAGATATAAAGCTCATATCTTGCCGCGGAGGTAATTTATATCCTCCCAGCGGCTCCGCACCGTGTACGTGTGCGTAATTCTGGTATCCACATCTTCCAGAATGTATCTTTTCGCATTCAATTGTCATAGTGCAACTAGCACTTCCCGGCGCTCGATCTGGCTGAAAAAAATCCTTTCCTAGATAACCGCATGAATACTGCTGTTACTTGTATTAGGCAGTTTCTCGAGTCTGCAGCTTGGCAGCATATCACCATGTAACTTGCCCGAACGCATACATGTAGTTACCCTGATGTGAATATTACATTTTCATTTCCACTACGCTTTCCTCATTCATTGGCCAATTCCCTCTCAAATACACACTCGTTGGAACCTTGCACGACACACGTAGCAGTGTAACGGGGTCGTCAATTTACCAATGCACTCTCGCCACAACCAAAACTACGGGAGACCATGCATTCGGTTGTTTTCCTGTTACTGCAGACGTTCAGGAACGCCCATCCTACTAGTACATGCGTGCATGATTATTGATCGGTCTCCTGATCGTTTAATATTTCCATTGCGAATGACAATGGATGCATGATAAAAATCACCAGTGATGGTTGAACTGTCATAGTATGAACAACTTGGGATACGTCCGCGCAAAATTTTCGTCGTGTGCGCTTTTCTCTCGTATCGCTTTCATTTTCTCATGTCCGGTTACAAACGTGATACACTACATTGGGTGAGGTGTACAAGAATGAGTTGTACTTGTGAGAGTCGTAAGTAAAAAATCAATATTCGGGGCACTACGCATCCAAAAATATTTTTGAGAAATACTTCTTCATGCCTTCTGCACCTTGAACAATCGCTCCAATTACGCCGTCCGGCCGTATCACAAACACCTTCGTCTGGCCAGCCTCTATGAGGTAAGCCGAATAAGCATAGCCCTCACGATCAACAAGAACATGGTCAGCAGGTGATACGACAGGCGTCACTGATGCTGATGATGACAGAACGACTGCCGATCGTACGACATTTTTGTCGTGTGCCTCCAGTGCACCCAAGATCGGTATACCATCAGCGAGACTCGGCGCAAATATAAGCACTGTGTGGTGCCAGGGTCTGTACAGACCAAAAAGCGTCGTCACGTCAGGCTCTGCACTCCCCACCTGCAACATATTGGGTGCCTCAGGCGCCCTGTCCCCAGCCTCCAGATACCCCTCGTCAAGCACTCCATATGCGTTGATAGGCTTCCTCTCGACTACAAATTCATCGAGTACGATGGTGCTGAATCGGCAGTTGATGCCAAGCATGAAAAGGATGGGACTTCGTCCCAATGACGGGTCTCCAGACGATGTTACCCTGTCGAGAATCGAGGTGGTCACCCCAAGCATCTCAGATATCACAGGCAGACGCTCAGCGTTATATGTCTCGAGAAGAGATTTGTCGGCGAACCCTTTCTGGACGAGCGCAAGCTTCCATGCTAGATTGAACTGGTGCAGGACTCGATCAGATGGAATACACATGCCAGATCTACCTGACTCACTGCATCTTGTACACCTGAATTGAGTCCCTGTTCATAGACAAATGAGCAGGTATGAGCAACAATTGGGTCGACCATACCTGACCACCTGTTGGACTATGGATACTGAATATATGTTAGCAGCAGGTCGCGAAGAAAGCATTCAAAGATAGACATACTGGGCAGCGTCTACGACAACATGCATTAGCACAGCCACACGCATCATAAACAGCGTCACATACCACCTGCAACGAACACTCGACCCTCGCCAAACTTATTCACCATCCGGATATTGGCCCTGAAACAAACCGATAAACTTGCACCAACATATACAGAAACATAAAACTCACCGGAAGTCGCTCATCCAAATAACCTTGCTGAATGTAATCTTCGTTGGTATTATCGACGCGATGGCCTCGAAGACAAGCTCTTCGCTCTCAGCGATCTTCGTCAGGTCTAGTTCGTTGCCGTAGAGGAAAAATTGCCAGCCGTCCTGACCAACTTCGTCTGTTGGACGCAATGAGAGGCTGCATATCGTTAATATACACGTATCCAAGCCCAAAGGCAACATACCCTCGTTCATTAAAGTTTCCAAATCGGTGCCAATGCTTCAAGACTGCATTAAAACGGCTTTCTATATGATATTTAGAAAACGGACGTACCACTCTATCGAGGCCAATCCCAGTCAAACGGATATCTCCCGTCACAATCCGGGTATCGTCTCTAGTCTCGCCCAAAAATGTGAGCCCAAGTTGCTTGCGCACAACGCCTACGAAGCCACCTTTAGTCTCATTCATCCCATGCATTTGACTGCGTCTCACCTTTAGCACCATCGGCGCCGATGACCCACTTGGTATCAAAAGTCTCTTCTATGCCATTCTTTATTAGAGTAGCGGTGACACCCTCATCGGTCTGCTCGAACGAGCGCAGTTCGGTGCCCATCTCGACAGAACAAGAGAACTTTTCTAAGTGGCGTCGCAGAATTACATCTAGGAGCTGTTGACCCATCAATTTTGGGGTATGCTGAAAAAAACCGAATCAGTATGAAGGTTTGATTAGGCGATGGTGATGCGCACGAATGGTATTGCTGGGGTATCTTTCACAGGCGGGACCATCGATGAAACCTTCAGAGGTTCTAACGTCCCGGGCTTGTAGAAACGGATGAGGGGGGCTGGTTTCCCTAAACTATTGACTTCTGGAATGTCCAGGAAGTTGTAGAGTTCGAGGGATCGCGGCTACATAGAGAATGGATTCAATGAGACCACAGCGATGTGATGAGTGACAAACCCATATTCCAGCACCACGCTGTCCGATGCGATGGTGAGGGTCTTTATCGATGATGCGAACTGAGATGCCGTTTTGGAGGAGCGTCAACGCTGCCACCAGACCCACTGGACCAGCACCTACCTAACAAATGATTCTGAGGTAATACAAACACGTGTCATAGGTCGCCACTTACGATTAGCACGGGAGGCTGAACAGAATTCATAATATTGTAGCGTTTAAATTGATACTTTCGAGAGGTTTAGTTGGGTTGGTTGAGGCAGCATCAGGTCGTTTATAACATAGGGGCGATGCCGATGAGCACGGGAATTACAGCTATGTAGTACTTACCAACAACTTCTCCTTACCGATATCATTTATGATAGGGCAGATAGGTACTTCATGACACTGCCCGCATATTTTCATCGTTTTCATTCCATTACACATTTGTCAGATCTGAGTTTAGCTGACAAGCGAAATGTATAAGTAAGCGCGCTATGGGTTTTGGTTCTAAGCATCCCTCTCAGAGGATACTTGCAATTGCCTGGCGCGCGAAAGGCAGACTTGGTATCCACTTGATGCCATTTGATGATGCATTATTCCATGGATGCCATCAGATGCATCAGATGCGGCATCAAGTGGATACCCTGACTATCTGATGTGATTGGACTTCCGAGATGCCCGAGCCAGGCCTCAGGTTCCGGTACTTATACATGGAACACATCGAATGAAACTTAACTGCAAAAGTCGTAAACCAAGAACATTCACCTCTTAAATCCCCCATCTTGTGTGAAAGTTTACATTTCTGCCCAAGTCAAGTAATTCCAAGGGAAAGTCCCACTAGGGTCATATCTTGCTGCGGAGCTTGCTTTTGTCCACGGAGTCCTTGGAACCATTATGTGACACCACGGCATCAATGCATATATTATCTATGTCTGGACAAACTGCCTTTCGAAGTCCCTAATTCTTTGCTCTGAGTAGAGCCGAATACCACATTTCCAAGTAGTACACGGGAGTATTGGGGTAGATCTACGTCCAAAAATGTTAGTTGTCAATTCTTGCAATATATCACGATAAAATACTACCGTAAAACCATCGTTGGGCGTGGGTCCACTCGTCAAGTTCGAACCAGCTTGCCTAGCAAGAAATTTCTAACCTGCCGTTTTCAAATTTGCGAAGACTCAAGACTCACCAGATAAGTACACCACTCAACCCGCAATCGATCACGGTGGAGTACCAATTCTCGTAGGTTATGGTTTGGTTCTGATCAGCGAATACACCAAACTCTTCCATCAGTACAGGTTTATTGTAGGTGGCCTGAGCACTGCGGTGGTTCTCGATCCATTCCTGACCCCAGATCATCGCGCTGGCAGGTAATCAGTCTATGGAAAAGCGATCTGCACGGATTGTGTGCTTACCTCGGAGTTTCCTCATCCCAACTGTACTAAGTCAGCATGGAAGATTCGTAAGTTATGGCGCGATCATAGCAACCAGTACTACTGTTCAACATACGGGGTATAGCTAATTTCGTTTTGATTCAGTCACGACTGATCTGATAAGAAAAGGAAAAAGACATGCGTGGAAAGTTCCAAAGTCAATGGAGTCGATAGCCAAGTTGGCATCGAAGTCGATACCCTGAGAACCACTAGGGACAAGTCAGTAAATGGTTTTTTTTCTGGGCCGAAGGTTTACAATTAACTTACTCGTATGCATAGTCGGTGGTGTTTGCCAAGTTAAACCAGCCCTCGTCTCCGAGACCAACGAGGTGGTTACTGTCGAGAGACTTGATGTAGCTAGACATAGTCTTGACCCAATCCGTGATCGTGGTGGTAGTGCAAGTACCTGAGGTGGCACTGTGGCATGTCAACTAAATGTTTTCTATGCGAAAAAAACATTCGAAATACTTGGTGGAGCCAGTGCAACGCGGCTCATTTGCTATAAATTACACTAAATGGTAGAGTTCGTGCAGGGAAGACGCGTCACTTACCCAGCTCCCAGCCGAAGATAGTGGGCTCGTCGATGTACCTCTCAACCCACACCTTCACGTAATTTTGGAAGGCGGCCTTGATGACCCCAAAATCAGTGAGAAGTCTGATGGTCAAATACTGATGTACACATACAATGACCTTGGGGTGAGAGTAAAAGTAGTCATGGGGCTGGCCTTCGCCAAGAATTTGGTCAACGTAAACGTCCATTCCGCCATAGTTTGACCAGTTGTTCGTACTAAATGTTTGTTCAGTTGCAACATGTTATATAAAAATACTTGACGCACAGCGTAACAATGAGGCGAATGTTGTTTGCCTTAGCGCTAGCTATAACATTATCTTGTGCAAACTGTTGAACATAGCCCGCAGGAAAACTGGTCAGCTCGGCTTACCGAAGTTTTCAAGACCAGTCGAACCGTAATTTATGGTAGGGGTGCTTCCGTTCCAGAGCTGGTAGTAATCGCCACTCGCGGAGGTGACTTCGTTAAAGCCCCTAACAAAGCCTTCTTAGTGGACTGCCTTTTATATAAGCTTAGCTACACACCACGTTCGAACAGTAGTCCCGCCGGTTTCGGCAATGTCCTTAAATGCGACATCCATCTCATCGGTGGTAAGACCAGTCAAGCCAACCCAGTAGGAGTTGGAGCTGCAACATGACTTTTGTATGAGAACCTAAGTATACATGATGGCTTTTCTGCCCACCCAAAGACAGTGTACGGTTGACCATTGAGGGTGAACCGTGGGCCATCAGCCTTCACGAATGAGGTCGATTGCCTAGCCATATGTTTAGAGAACTAAAGATGCCGTCAGTCAAACGCCTTGACGACATGACCAACCCATTCACAGCCTGAGAGACAATGGCCAAAACCAGAGTAAGAAGGCTTGCCTTGAGCTTCATGTTATAATCTCAGTTGCGGCAGGGACGACAACATATCCCTCGACTCGACTTTTAGAGGCCTACAGGGGGAAAGCGGGAAAACTTTTGTTTGACAGTTCACTCACGATTAAAATTAACCAGACGACATATAGCGCGAGATTTTGCCGTTCAGGAGTATTTTAAAGTTCCTGAGCCGCCGATTCATGCACCACTCGTGAAAGAGCCGTGATTAGGAGCCTGGCATTATAGAAGGAACAAATGTCTTCCTTCTATTGTTCTGCCTACCGGAGACTAGGCAGACTCTGGTTCACGAGTAAAAGAACACTTTGCATTTTTGTTTGTTTGCTGTGAGCTCGGTAATCGTCTTTTAGTGGCAGATCTCAGAGAAAGGCTTGTCAAAAAAATGACACGCAATTGTATAAACCGGACCGCCGGTATTACTATGAGAGTTCTTGAGACTGAAAAGGATGCATAAGGTCTACACTCATGATTTGTGCTCTATTTTGAGAGGCCTGCTTGGGTAATTTAAGGTACTCCGTGCACCCCACAACGCGGGCGCCATGCGCCCAGTGATTGATAGTGAACATGGCGAAGGGAGGCTTGAGAACAGTTAACAATGAGGTAAGACAAAGGTAAGTGCCAAGGAGCACGGTGCACCTGATATCGACTCTTGAGGGATTAATGACATTAAATTCATGAACGACGCGCCGTGTGTTTTCACAATGCATAGGCAAATTTGAACTACGCCAATGTGCATGCGATAATTGTAATACAAGCATGTTATATCTTACAGCGCCTTCTCGCTGGCAATCAGTTCCTCCAGTTTATCGACATACGTACCGTTGAGTTGTGCGACAGCCATGAGCGGTCGTCGAACGTAAATTTCACCATATCCGAAATGCTTCGATATTAATGCCTTCATAGCACCAACTCCTCCAGCCTTGCGTGTTGCCCAATCTCCCTGACCTAGTTGAGCTTGAATTTTCATAGCCTCGTCGATCTTTCCTGCCTGGTAAAGTGCGTACATCTTCATGTGTAACTTAGGCACGAGGTTCGGGAGAGCGGCAATTGCGCCAGCACTTCCGGAGAGGAGTCCCTGTAAGAGTACCTCCGATACACCAGCGAGAGTGCAAAATTCGGAAGGCGGCTTGACAGAAGTAATTCGGTGGAGCTTTCCAACGTTTCCGCAAGACAACTTAGTGCCCACGATGTTGGGGTGCTCTGAGAGTGTGAGGATAATATCGGAGTCCAGGTCGATGCCGGCAGTGACAGTTGGGAAGTTGTACACCATGTATGGCAAAGGTGAATAATCTGCAACCTACAAATTCGAGGAAGTCAGCGACTCAGTACAGTCAATTTCACGGAAGACTTACTTCACGGTGGTAACGGATGATGTTCTCTCTTGTCATGTCTCCAGGCCAGACGGAAGGTGTCAACACAAGTACAAAGGCAGCACCAGCATCCTTTGCGTCTGCACAGAGCTTCTTCGTCTCTCGGGCAGATTGGGCACCGCAGCCTGCAATGATAACAACGTTCTGGAAGCCGCTTTCATCCAACGTCTTGCGAGTAAGGCTGATCGCCTCTTTGCGCTCGTCGTGTGACAAGTGTTGAGCCTCTCCATTGCTTCCCTGCACAACAATACCCGTAACACCTCCCTGAGTAGACTGTAGTGTTATCGACTGACAGCAGGAGTCACAAGGTTGTTCGCACCTGAGCGAGCCGCAAAACATGAGATTTTATAGCAGGGACATCGAAGTCCTCGCTCTCTTTGAAGAACAAGACAGCAGGCACGTAAATTCCGGAAGGAGGTACAGCAGCTGGCATGTTGCAGAAACCAATACGATCAGGTTGGTGAAAAGAAATAATGACTACTGTAGCAGTTATATGGGATCTCGCAACATCATCATCATCTGGCGGAACTCCGAGACCACGATTAGTGATACGGTCAGCTGGGGAACGGGCCGGCAGTGTGTTTTTACATTAACTTGAAGTACATCAGATTAACTTAGAGGAGCGTCACGCGCTGACTCAGTAGTTTGTCACGTGATACGTGGTCCATCAGTCCGTAGACCATTCTTAACATCCAACTCGAGTCTCGACTATTAACACGGTATTTTCTTGGTTTCTCAAAATTTTGGCTTGTACAAGGTCAGACGTGGCAAGGGCGGCTGCCGATCCTGTTATCTGCATCCTATCCACTTTCTTCAAGCCCCGCATTGCAGCATTATCGATACGTTATGTACTCTTCATTCCACCGTCGTATATCGGCTGCCTTGTTACCCAGGAAAGTCGTAACATATGGTCTTGCTGCCAGCAGAAAGGCTGCAGAATCGCATAGGTCTGTGCGCCGCCAATTTGGCACGCTGTTGACATCATCACAAGGCTCTGTCCGCCTGCGGCAACGGTATGCATCCCAAACCCCTGCCGCCTTGCGTGACCTTCACATCCGTGCCATTTCATATTCTTCTATACCACGATTTGTTGCTCGAGCATTTCGTGTACCGATAGCTGGTGCAGCTCTTGGTGCTGGCGGGCTTGGTTACGCCAATTACAAGTTTGAAGGTAAGTTCTCGTACATGATACGACTCCTGTGCATTCATTTTATTGGGCCAGAACTGCGCAACAAGTCGACTGCTTGGCTGTCGTCTGTCCAAGACGTAGCTGCTGATTTTATAGACTCCGCTTCGGACGGCATCAAGTCGGTCTCGTCTCGTGTGTCTGCGGTCCAATTACCAGATATTGAAACGCCTCAGTTTCTCAAGGATCTCTTTGCATCTGTGGAGAACGGTGAGAAGTCACGAGAAGAGAATTCGCATGAGGGGTTCTCCAACCAACGATCGCCGGAAGAGAATGCCGCTATAGCAGCTCTCATTGCTGCAACTATGTCTTCTCCGTCAGATTCAAAGGCATCTAATGAGGCTGACGGAAATGTCGATCCAAGACAGAATCAACTTATGCATCTCACAAGAAAGCTTATTGAGATTAGAAGCATGTTGCTGAGCATTGACCAGAGCGATGCGCTGAAGCTCCCAAGTATCGTCGTCATTGGTAGCCAGAGCTCAGGGAAGAGCTCAGTATTAGAAGCCATTGTGGGACATGAGTTTTTGCCAAAGTAGGGAATTATATTTATTAGTTAAAATTGTGCTAATGGTAATGCAGAGGCAACAACATGGTCACTCGTCGTCCTATAGAGCTCACTCTAGTCCATACACCTGCCAAGGCTGATGGCAAGACTGCTGAAGAGTATGGCGAGTTCCCAGCTCTTGGACTGGGAAAAATCACCGACTTCTCCCACATTCAGCAAACCTTGACCGACCTTAACCTTGCCGTCCCCTCTTCGGAAGCTGTTTCGAATGACGCCATTGACCTCCGCATCTACAGTCCCAACGTTCCTGACCTCACCCTCATCGATCTACCTGGCTATGTACAGATCTCATCCATGGACCAGCCAGAAACACTCAAGGAAAAGATCGCAGGTCTATGTGAGCGATACATCCGGGAGCCTAACATCATCCTCGCAGTCTGCGCAGCCGATGTAGATTTGGCAAATTCTCCCGCCTTACGAGCGAGCCGAAAGGTCGACCCCTTAGGCCTGCGGACAATTGGCGTTATCACGAAGATGGATTTGGTACCACCTGAACAGGGTGCAACGATTCTTGCAGGAAACCGCTACCCCTTGCACCTAGGATATGTGGGCGTCGTTGCCAAGTCAGCGGGGAAGAAATCCTCATCGCAATCCGCAGGCGCCGTTGCAAAACGGAGCGAGAATGATTACTTCGGCAACCACCGTGATTACTTTGGCGCCCCGTCTTCGCTAATGGTCGGCACTGATACTCTCCGGCGGCGCCTGATGGAAGTGCTTGAATCTTCTATGGCGTCTTCGCTCCACGGGATCACCAATGCGGTACAACTCGAGCTCGAAGAGGCTACTTACCAGTTCAAAGTACAATACAACGACCGGCGCATCACCGCCGAGTCGTACGTCGCCGAAACGGTGGACATGCTGAAATCTCGGTTCAAAGACTTCACTACGCAGTTCCGGAAGCCGCAAGTGCGCGAGAAGCTAAAGATGATGCTGGACGAGAAGGTGATGGATGTGCTGGAACAATTGTATTGGCTAGATAAACGGACGCCAGAGCTCGGTGCACTTGCCACAGACTCAAAGGTGAAGCCTCAGGATGTGGAACCATATTGGCGACATAAGCTTGAGGCGGCATCTTCTCTACTCACGAAATCTGGTGTTGGCCGCGACTCCACTCTTCTTGTTGCTGATGGTCTGCGTGCTCTTATTGATTCGATTGTGTCCGGAGACCCTTTCACATACCACCCTCGAGCTGCTGAAAGATTGGTGCAGTTCTCGCATATGATATTGCGGGAGCGTATCGGCGTGACGTCAGATCAGGTTGAGAACTGCATTAAGCCGTTCAAGTATGAGGTAGACGTTGATGAGCGGGAGTGGGACCAGGGACGTGGACGCGCAGCGGAGCTATTTCAGACGGAGATTTCGATGTGCGAGAGCAAGCTGAAGGAGATCAGGAAGAAGGTTGGTGGGGGTCGAAGGCTCAGTAACCTTCTGGGTTATGTCCGGGGCTTGGAGGAGCAGGAAAAAGAGAAGAAAAACAGGCGGTTGGCAGGAGAAGAGGACGTGCAAGAGGAGTCGGAGCCTGAGTCGTATCGGTACCCCCCAGGGCAAATTCTTGACGGTGAGATTCTACAATGGTCATTAGATCGCAAGCTGATGATAGATTTACAGCTCGACATGCTATGTTGTACAGTGACAGGCTGTCCATTCTTAAACTTCGCCTGGCCGCGCTCAAGTCAAAGCGGTGTAAAGCAGGCCCCGAGAGCGATGTCCTATGTCCTGAAGTCTTCCTGAATGTTGTCGCCGACAAGCTTGCGTATACCTCCACAATGTTCATCAACATTGAATTGTTGGACCACTTCTTCGACCAGGTAACGTTGTCAGATTAATGGTGAGCTATGTACTGACGGTGTATGTTCAGCTCCCCCGAGGGATTGATTCACGTTTAATATACGACCTCGACCGTAAGGAGATCGAGGAATTTGCTAGAGAGAATCCTGTTGTCAAGCGTCACCTCGACTTACAAGAGCGTAAGGACAAACTAGAGGAAGTGAGCTCAACAATAATATTTTCCACACATTCGACTGATGACGCTGTCAGGTTATGAAACAGTTGAATAGCTTGTCGACTCTTCGGACAGATACTCAACCTGCTCCACGTCGACAACGCGGGCTTTTTGGAGGGATGTTTTGAGCTCGATATTGGGGTCTTCAGTTTGTATGGATAATGTTCATATATATGCAATAATCACCACTCCACATCTACACATTGCAATGCGAGAGAATGGTATTCATTGCCCAAGGTACAACTGTACAAGTATAAGCGGGAGTCACAACTCTACAATTTTGCCTTGTCCTTGGCCA
This sequence comes from Suillus decipiens, assembly GCA_016695475.1. Lineage (NCBI taxonomy): Eukaryota > Fungi > Basidiomycota > Agaricomycetes > Boletales > Suillaceae > Suillus > Suillus decipiens. The sequence continues at coordinate 112,835 of MU172949.1, forward strand.
CCTAGGGAACAAGTTAGTGGTGGCTTTGACTACAGCAATATAATTGTTCACCTGAAGAACGGCGGCGAGTTTCGTGGCCAACATAACATTGCCCTTTGCCTTCAGCTTACCAGTGAGGAAAGCTTTCTGACCGTCCATCTATCATGCCACGTATTAGTGATTGCCATCTAAATGGACCGTTACAATACAAACCTTGCCTGAAGCAAGCTGCGAGAACGTATCATCCGACATGATGAGTGTGACGTCGGCTTTGGGCGAGGCGAGTCCCTTCAGGATGACACCGTTCTTTTTCAAGTCAATTGTCCATACGGCCTCCTTCTTGTCGTCGTTGGTTATTCGGAGCTCGAAGATACCCTTGGTCTATGAATCATTGTGTTACACAAGTAATAAGACTTGTGATTCAATGTGCGCACTTTCTTTACTTGAGCCTGTCTCTGTGCATCAGTGAAACTGTTGAATGCGGTGTGAAGGTCGACGAAGATGTCTGAGGCCTAGAGACGGAAAGTTCCCAGCTAGTAAGCGAAGACAGCATCGAGAATGGGCTTATTCAGTGACCTTGAAACCGTCAGCTTTGATGTTAGACATGGAACGGATCGGAAATATAATTGCTGTCTTATGAGAGAACAACTTGAACAATAATCATATGAAACTTGCAGCCAGCTACTTGTACGTGTCAATTAAGGGTCAATTGCACCCGAACTTAAATAGGCTAACGTCGTGACTTATGTAACAACCCGAGATCGACTCTTCCGCAAACGCAATATTACTTACTATCCGGTCGTGGGTCCTATCCTCCATCCAAGACGACGCTGTGGTCAAAATTATTCACGATCTCGACTGCACACAATCGGTTTTCAAGTCCCACTACGTCCTGCACACGCACTCTGCTTCCAAACTTGGGTGACATGGAGAGATTCACCTCCCTGTCCCGCCAGCACGTTTACTTGTCGGACAGGGAGTGAATAATTTGTTTTTATCCTTTTCAAGTGTCACTGTGATTCCTAAGTAATTGGGCGTTGAAATTCTCTCTCGGTGGGTGATTATCTACGACCACGATAATCTTGACCAGCCTGCCCCCTAGTAGTTATCACCGTCTTTGACGAGTCGTAGCAAATCCAAGTGACAACAGAGAAGGCTTTGCTGTGCATTCAAGGTTTTAATCCTTGCACGTACCGCTTTCCTCATTCCGTTCAAATCTTGGGGATTGGTCGCCTCGTGCGCAATTGCGCACACGCCTGTTATCCTCTGCCTTGGCCAATATTGTAGGAATGAAAACGATGTGGTAAGGGTAGCGCACTCTAATGAAAACACGCATTGCGCTAAATTCGTCATGTGATTGATCCATCTTAGATGATCTTACTAGAATCTAGATGGGAGGTTCACCTATATGATTAACTTCATTGTTTGGGCGTGTGCGAGAGCAGCGTAACACAAACAGACCCGTAGCTTGACTGTGATGTGCCCCATGGTGTCCTCGAGCGACTAGTGTAATCGTGACGATCCCAAGAACTTGAAGGTGCAAAAACGCATCTAGAAGTTATAGACGTCCGACGAAGTTCTTGGGACGAAATTCAACGCTTCAACCTTAGCTCTATCATCCAGTGTACGTGTGCGGCAGATATGCAATCTGAGCTGACTTCACTATCCTCACCACACTCCCCAAGCTCTCTTTTTGAGACCTAAATAGTCGTGCCATCTCATTGTTGCCAATCTACTCGATATGTCTTGTCACCATGTCCCCTCCTTGTACTCTTGCGAACTCACAATACGAAGCCCTTCAACGATCATGGAATCTTCCACTTCTTTAATGCCATCAAATATCACACAGTAGTACGACGATAGCCTGGGAGTACACTCGCGAGTATTTTCAAAATTTGAAATCCCCGAATCTATTCACACGGGCCCCGACGTCAACGCCATGGTCAAGCTTGCTGGGGACATCTTAGCGGACGCAATTGGTTTCCAAGTCCCACCATGCCCTGCGGATATTCTCAGTTAGTCAGTTCTAGAGTCCAACCCTATAGGGACTCGCCATCACGTCCGCAAGCTGATATAAAGATTCGACACCCGCGCTATCGCTGGTATTGGTCCGTTCTTGGGTGCGGTTGCGGTTGGAACCACTGATAAGCCGGTGGCTGCACCCAATTCTCGGGACCTAGTACTCAAGATCTTTTTTCAGCCCTCCATGCTCTGAGAAGCTCGCTCATGGCGATATAACACGATTTTAAACACGATACACATATCTACCAATAGCGTTTCAGTTACAACTAACTGTATCCGTACCTCGTCGAATAAAGAGCATGGCCCTCCGAATCCATCACTAACTGGCCCCACAAATCGTTATTGTTTTTCGCCGTCAATCCAGACATCAACCTTTTCATCATAGAAGGCGACGTAACCCGCCATCTGACCACACTCAGGCTGCGGAGTGCGGTAGTACCACACGATATCTTTGTGTACCTCCCCGTTCGGCAGCTGAACGTTGAAATAATTTGCTACCCCCTAATCCAATGTCAGTCCAACAAGATACAATCGATAAAGGGGGAACTCACCTTGTAAGGACACTCCGTGACTGTATCAGACGGCATGAGAAGCTCAACGCGGACATCCGTGATGGGCATATACGTCCTCACGCGAAGTCCCGTTTCGAACAACAAACGAGGGCGATTTGTTGTTGCAAGTTCGACACCATTGAGTGCGACGCGTACGTGGCGAGAAGATTGCAGTACATCCACGCGCTTCCGTCGTTATTAGCCCCTCAACTGTACCAGGGTAAAAGAGAGACTGACCTTGTAAGGGTCCTTGGGATGAACGTAAACCCGCTCGTCCTCTTCAAACCATGCATCAGCAGCTGAGAATTTGATCTTGAATAACCCAGCCAGATCCTTGGAGTCGCTCGTTTGATAGAGAGTTACAGCGTCCCTTGCTTCGCGTTCGCCAACGACCAAGTCATACACCTTCGTCCCACGCTCTTTTTTATCAGAAGATTCGCGGAGGTATGTCGGGTTCAGGTCGGATGTGGAGAAGAAATAGTTTGGGTAGAAAGGTTTCTCCCATCTAAATGTATTGCATTGTCGGGAGTGGGCGATACAAGCTATTGATAGGGACTTACACAAGTTTTGCGTGCCTCGTGTCCACTACATACTTTCCCCCGAAGAGCACTCTCACGCGCTTTGTGGAAGGCTCAATATGAGGTGGAGCAAATGGAGGAGCTGTGTATGACATGACTGTTGAAAGAACAAATCGCCGAGCTTATAGGGGTCTTATAGATCGTATCACACAGGGGATGGAGATCCATAGGAACTTCGATCTAAAATTTAATGAAGCAAACAATAGCAACATGTTACAGCGCTCAAACGACAAGATATGAAAAGTAAAAACGAAAACATAAAACATAAATGAGGACTACATATCCACCCATCACTCAGATTCGTCATCATCTGCATCCTCAAGCCACTTCAAGAACGGTTCGCTAGCCTTCCTTACTTTCTTGCTCGTCTCTTTATCGACGTACTTCTTGCTGACATGGGTGCCCCACTGAGTCGCCACGTCTTCTTCCAAGACGTCGATCTGGTACAGGGCCATGAGTATTTTTGGTACGGAAGGAATGAGCTCGGGATGAGTGAGCCCGACCAAGCGCTCGATTCCACCCAAGAGAGCTTTCTGGTGCTTTTCAGAGGTGACCATCTGCACGCTAAGTTAGTAAGACATTGCGTAGATTGGAAAGAGAACGAACCTTGGCGAGCAGGGCCTTGTATGTATTAATCTCTTTCGCAACCTCCTCGGTGAACAGTGCTTGGACAAGAACGAGGACAGTCTTGTGTTTCTTCTCGACGCCGAATTCTTGAGCCTTCTGATAGATCTGCACGGCACTAACGCCTGCTTCGCCCTTATTCTCTTCAATCCAACGACCAAATTGGGCGTAAGGGCTGTTCACGTCGTCGTCACTACCCTCATCGTCTCCCAAGACACCAGCAGGCGCAAGTGATAGTGCGCCAATCTGACTTTCCAACGCCTTAGCGCGAGCCTTGACAGCTTCGGGAGAAGTATCAGCCGACCAATCTTGAGCTGCGAGCTTGGTTTCCGTAGTAAGCTCAGCGGCTTCGGCTTTGATCTTCCTTGTAAGCTCGTCGTCACTATCACCACCGGAACCGCCAGCATTTTCGTCGCCAGGAACAGATGGAGCTGACGCGTGCACCCCACCACCATTTCCGTTTGTCTCGCCTTTGGCCCCTTTCTTAGTCTTCTTGGGGTTCTTGGGCGGGTTCTTTAGAATGAAGGTGACGAGCTTGTGCTTCATGTCAACGTCCGTCCGCTCACCACAAGCTTTGCAGTCCCTGACGATGTCCTCGTTGCGACCGCTCTTGAGGATGACAAGGTCTGTCTCAGGGTTCTTGCACGAGCGACACAGAACAAATTTGTCAATGAAGACGTCAAGCAATTCCCGGAGGCGAGAGGCATCATGAGCACCGTTTACAATGTAACGTTCGTTCTTGTCATCAGAGGAGGTCTGTGCACCGAGCTCACAGCCGAAGAATTTGGTAGGGTAGGTGGGAGGGCGAGATAAGGCACGAGCAACATCTGCCATGTTAGGGACAACAGTTTTAATACCATTGCCTTTGCCTTCGATTTTTGTGAGAAGCAAAGGCATGCGGTAGCGATAGAACTTGTCATCGACATCACGACGAATATTCACAATTCCTGCGGAAGCCATACTGGGCAGATATATTTAACGCTATAGTGAGGCCTAGTCAATAGACAATATGACGTAGATGGAGACGACGTACGGTACTTATGGACTTTCTCCGAAACAAACACGTATTTGCCGATAAATTGAGTGGAGGTCGAAGCATGAAATAAAGTCTTCTGTTTTCTCCTCGAGTGGGACAGAAGATAGAAAAAGTTTGAGTTTGAGAAGCAATCGTGGGCTAGGGGAAGACGGCAGGTTATTGGGCTTTGGGTTTGAGCAGACAAAGACTGTAAGAAGACTTTGTGGTTAGTGGTTGTGGGCAGTCCACTAAAAGGAAGCGAATTTATGGGTACCTGTTTGTTCCGCTTCCGGATGTTACCGGATGACTAAGTGCCGCAGGCCCGCAGCATACGTAACTACTCGCGACCTTCTAGAGTTCCAGCAGGTACAGGCCCGGAAATGGCAGGCGACAGTCATTCATAGTCCAGACTGCAGTATAACTCCTTTTTTTTAAGTCTCTGATAATTCTTCGAGGCAAAGTCTAAACTATACCACATGTGAAGGTGCGTCTGACCCCTCACTCCGCATACATTAGTTGCAGATGACTATTGAGGGCGCCTGCTTGTTCCGCCCACCTAGTGGCATGGTGATTCGCACCCTGTGCTCCGTTCCATGTCGCTGCATACCTACGTGCATGCACGTTGTGCAAGCATTTTTCTAACTTTGAGGCGTCAATCATAATCGTGGAATCCTTATAGGCAATGCTGCGCATATATGAGATTCCTAGCAGATCCTAATGCCATGCTTTAGAAACGTTTCGAAACATGCGATCGCCTTGGTCTCACGGATTGCGAAAAGAGTGAATTTACTATTATTCTGTTCATATCTGTTCGAATTCTGCACACCGAGTCCAATGCGGAACAAAAATGACTTCTCAGCGCAGGGTCAACGTTTATTGTAAAATGTGCAGTCGGCCAAAGCGCATCTAAAATATAATTAATATAATTTAAGCTGTGCATCCAGAAAGGAAAATGACGAACGCTTACACGCCGCTCGCCAAGCCACTTGCTTCACTCACTCCGTCCACTGCGGCTCACGTCGACCAGAACATCATCCTTCACGACTATGAAATACATAGAATTCCCCGAGTTATCACGCCTCTCACAAGCGCTCACTCATGAGGGGCCAGAATGCTCCGTGCACACTCGTATTGAAGCATATAGCTGCAAGAACATCAAGCGCGACAAGAAACTCTTCAAATCTCTTGAACACGCCTACAACGACGAACTTTCCCATTCACCACCACTTCCTTCATGGCTTGACCGCGAGCCTGAGCTCACCCCATTTGGTCCTATGGACAAACACGCATCTCGCAAGACACTCTACCTTCTCATAGCCACCCTCAATATCGCATTCCCTGACCATGAATTCTCAGATGTGAGACCCGCACACTTTAGCAAAGAGAAGAACGGCGCGAGCGTGCTTAATTCGCTCAGCACAACCCTTCTCTCTCCTCACCGTGCCGGCATGAGTGCACCACGCACATACTCAGCTTATCCTCCCACGTCGCCCACTTTCTTCCCTTCCTCTGTCCCAACCACCTCATCGTCACCTCTGCACCACATAGTGCCTAGCCCCTACGCACCTCCCCAGATAGTTTCTGGTACACATCCAACCTTGTATCGTATATTGGATGAGGTCATCGGTCTCGCAGATTGTCAAGTCTTCTCATATTCCCCAGATATCGATTCAGATCCCCACGCAAACGACTCTGACGATGAGGATGATGTCGCGTCTGTTGCAGATGAAGATTCGTCTGATGACCCTGACGATGAACCTCCGTTTGAGTTTGACGATTATGACGTCGACGAGTTCTTTCCGGATCCCAGCAGCTCGAGACCCACTTCTGTGTCCTTGCAAAACCGTATACCCTTCCGGCACAACAGCGGTAGCACAAGTAGTGGCGAATCGCCCGAGCGCAATAACTTTGCGCATGTACGGTTAAAGCGACGAAGTGGTGCACTCTTGTGGTCCTCGCACTGGTTCTTCCTCAACCCGAAGCTGAAGCGAATAGTCTTCATCTCTGTCTGGGCGCACACAAAGAACGCGCATATGAGATGGGATGACGAAGAGTGGTCCGAGATGGAAATGGACAATGAAAGCTATAGTGGCGTAGGCTCTGTACCAAAGAATGAACGGTTCTTTGGATGGGAAGGTAGTGTCGGCGCAGGAGCCCGAGCGATGGGCCTCAGTGCGTCTGCTTGATTGGTGAGGCGCCATCCTGGCAGGATCCCTGACGAGTGCTCATCTCTCGGTTAGCATCTCTATGCTTGCTTAATTGACCCTTGGGGACAAATTTCCAGTTTCTTTTGCGACCTTGTGATTCGAGTTTTAGCCGTCAACCGGCCTCCAGGCCTCGGCAGCAGCCTTGGATGCCCTGTACGATACCGTCGTTTACGTTAGCTTCTGCATGCACGGCTCGAAGGAGTCAGTGGATTCGCATATTATGTCTCTTACTATATGGTCCTTATGCTGCCGCAGTGCTGGCAAGTGTGTAGTTTTTTGTATCAGTATTTATGACCTAGATTCTTGAGGCGTTCCTTGTGGGTGGTGCGAATGATGGATTCCGAGATGTTGTGACGAGTTACAAGTGTGGCGATACAGTTATTATATCAGTCAGAGCCAAGAACCAAGATGACTTGTAGTGGTTAAATAGAACAGTCACGTCATGCCTGACCAGCAGGCAGCTTGCGCTTCAGTACTCAGCGCTCGTAGAGTGCTAGTAGTCTGGAAAGCAGATATAGGTCGATCAGTCAACGATAGAATACAACGAGATCCGCACATCGTAAGCCTGATTATATTTGCAGGTCATCTTTAGTCTTCTAGATACTATAGATCTATTGAACCCTACCCCATCGCTCGCGCAAGGCCTTACCATCAGGACTAGTTACGATGGAAAGAACGTGGTGGACGATAGAAAAGTTCGAGGTGAAAGAATCGATTAGAAAATCGATTGTGATGTTGTGAAGTAGTCGTCTAAATTTCCGATCGGAGATGTGCTTAATCTGGAAGGTCTTGAAAGTCGCAAGCAAATGTCATTCCGTTCAAGGGGTCACGACCCCCCGTTGCTTGGTAACAACTATAGTACGAAATTACATACAACCGACGTGTATAAGTTTTCCACACCTATCTATAAATCAACATCGTACTGCAGGTTGTCCTACTAGTACTACATAATATTTACTGAGCGCACATCGAGGACATGAGTAAGTCATTACACAAGTAGGGGTATCAGTTCATACGGATGGGAATACTGATATTGTCCTTGACCCAGATACAACCATCATCACTCAACTTAAACATAGAGCCATCCACCCACCGCCTCCAAGCCATCCGATACGCCTTCTCCAAGTTCCTTGTCCACCGTTCCGTGTCGAACAAGGGCATGGTATCTCTGTTTAAGAAAAGACACCGTCGCAGGTCGAGCAGATCCCCACTTGCTTCCACGTCTCCATTCGATTGCACAGTGTAATGGATGCTGTTCCCTAGGCCTACTGCGCGTTCTTCATACTCATCCCTACTGGACACCACCATGTACTCGCCAAACCCTGTAGCACTGGCCAAGCTCGCAGCAACCCTAGAAGACATCTTATGTCGATGACTCGGCCAGACGCAAGCAATTAATGGCGTGCCGGCCCAGAGTACACTGGATAGCAGACAGTCAATTTGAACCTTGTGGTGTGTGCATGCAAATACTCACTCGGCTGCGACAGTGTGCGCACTACACTAATAGACAAGTCAGTTTATGCAACGAGCACTGATCGTCAGGGACTTACTTCTGACGTGTCTAGAAAAAGATCAGGAACTCGGCATCGGTATATGTGATGGTCTTTTGCAGCAACATCCGTGAACCAGATGCGTGATGCTATTTCGTTGCCTGCCCATTCCTTGGCAGTTTGGATCAAGTGGGCTTCTCCAGCGGATGGAAATCGCAGCAACCAAAGGATACTACGTGGAACCCGTGCTAGAATACGAAGCCAAGTTGCAAATATGTCCTGACATGAACTCAGCGACCGCATCAAATACTGCCAGGGACTCACGGGATCGATCTGTTTGATCTTGTCTGTCAGTTGTTCGCGTATAATAAAAATAGAGTCCAAACCTTGTACAACTTTGTAATTGAAAGAAAAAATCAACAACGGCAAGCGAACAACGACAAAAAGTCACGTACTTGATTGAAATTGGCGAAAATGACGGCATCCCTGGAATAAGGCTCAGAATAGGTTGTAAGAACGTGGTAGCAGTACCTACAAGGGTAAATCAGGAAACAGGGCTCGTCTAAGATCTGCTCTACGCTTGGTTTCATCATTCCAGAGCCTTTCCGCTGGTGTCTGAGCACGCTCCTCGATAGAAAGATTTTCGTCGTGTCGATAAGATTGTCTGTGGTCGGTGACAAAATACGTATGCTAACGAAAGGTTTCAAAGTTGAAGACGCCCAAGCAGCGGTAAACCAACCCACTGGCATATATATTGGACACTCTGTGCTAAATTCATGTTAGCCTTGGTCTGCAGTAGGCGTCTAGAAGGACATACTAGATCCAATTGGGAGAGGATGACTCAGGATCACCTTCCTCTCCTACTGAAACCCCGAAATCACTGTGTTGGCAGCAATGATTTAGGCTTCGTTTCCGATATGCTTGAACCCGTGCAAATAGGTCAACAGGACATGTGATGTTATCACAGACGAGATAGTCGCACCAGCCTGAACAAGGCAACAATAGGTCAGGATAGCGAAGCTCAGGACAATATATAGCAAAAACTTACTGGCTGCCAGAGTTCCAGCATAGCCCATCAATGAGATCTGAATGGGACTTGGCCTTCCAGCGAAGATCTCATTTCTCGCTCCTCTGGTATAACCGCCCAAGTCCACAACTATGCTATTTCATCAGTGACACATACTGATGGAGGTATGCGACGTACGGATATGTATATGATCCTCCTCAATCCTGTTAACAATATCTACATTTGACCAAGAAGAGACGTCGAGAAAGTTGGAGTCGCCCTGCTCAAAGTACTGCCGGAAAACCGACCCATCTGACGGGCTTGTCGCATATAGGAAGATGCAGAACCGATGCTGGTCGTGGAGCTGGAAAACCGATTTCATCAGATGACTTAAGGGATGGTCACTAAGTCATGTCAGCGTTGCCGCATGAAACATAAATATCAGCTAGATGTACCTAAAGTCGCTGGACACATAACCAACATTAATGCGCCGCTTCAACGGAGGCAGCGGTAACAATGGCACTCTGTCTGGGGATATGTGTGCCATTATATTATGCGACACACGAAGGGCATTTCTGTGTGCAATGCGTCGAATGGTGCGGCTGGGGAGTGGAAGCGTGAACTGATTGGGAGATGTAAACCAAAAGCTTCAGAGACATATTAACCTAGACTCGACATACGGTGTGAAAAGGGAGTACAGTTGGGACCTTTTGTGAGGATGCCGAGGAAAAGACAGACCCAAACGGCCTCGCAGTGGGAGCTGCCTCCGATGGAGAATGTGTCGCCCCTTCGCCATAAAGTGCTTCTCCATATGTTTCGACATAACGTCGGTGTTGCATCCTAGTCCGGTACCAATCGATAAGGCGCATAAGGAAGCTCCCTTCGTTGAGGAGAGGTTGTCGCCCATCAGAAACATCTGTGAAGAGGCAAAATCGGTGAACCCATTGTCTCAAACTGTGGTCGCACTGAGGTCTTGAGGTAGTCAAGGCCACAGTAAGAAGCCAGTCATCAACGCTCCTCTCACCGAGGATGCCAATTTTCTGCTGACGAAACTCCGAAAGGTGCTCTTCGCATATTGTTATTGTGTTTGTCAACCAATGGTCTGCGGAGTGTTCAGCTCGTATTGGTGCAAAAGGTCACAAATTACCTCGTGCTGTCCAATTGCAGACTGCATTCATCGACATGCTCAATCCACAGTAGGCATCGACCAGGCCTGGATTTATGGTTACAGCCTTAAGGTAATAGGGAACTGCATCTGCAGGACGGCCCTACGAAGCCAAAGATGTGGATGCGGCAGCTCGCATGAGAAGCAGGGGTACTTACCATATCTTTCAGGGTATTTGCCATGTTGACCAGTGCGATGTCTAATTCAGGGTGAAGCTTTAGAGCGTGATTGAAAACCCTTCCATCGTTCATGTGTATGTAAGTCTCGACAAATGTTGGTACAACTCACCCAACTGCAGAGGTACTATGGCCCGCGTCTTTCAGCAGCGAGCCGAAATTGGAAAGTAAATGGGGATGCGTTGGATCAATTTGCAGCCCTTTCTCATAGTAAAGGCGGGCAACGTCCCTTCCAGACGCGACTCGTGGTGTATTTGGAACCACATTGCTGCTCAGGCCGCACAGGACGACACCGGTATCATTGAATGCAGAAGCACTCGGAAACAATGATAACGCAAGATAGTGAAGTAGGAGAACCAGTGCATCACTAGAACAGTGCGGAATATCAAGACAGAGGTCAGCGATCAATGCGCCTTCTTGAATGCGCCGTGCAAGGGTAAGTAGCGCAGATGAGGTTGCCACCTTGACTTCATAGGTCAATTGACCCGAGTGAAGCGCAGCCCATACATGAGAAGTGTGTGGGGAAGCGAAAACGACAGTCAACAACATCTTCGCCTGATCTGGAAAAAGCACAACGTTGGGCAGTGTCCCGGTAGTGGAATCCAGCATAGCATTAATGAAACTGTCACTGGCATGATGGACTGCATGTACCAGTGCCAAGCTAGTGTTGTCGAAATGTGGGAGATGGTTAGTGCAAGCACGATTTTGGATTGCTTCCAAAATATTATTCGGTTCTGGCGATGGCGGTAGCGTGGAAAATACAACTGATGCAAACCAGCTGGCAAGAATGATGTCTCGGAATGTCAACGTAGTTCCCGAGCACAGGGGTGGTGAAAGACGGATACCCGTTTCAATCGCGTTAACATAATGACGGAGAGTGGATGATGTGTTGCCATCTACTTTTTGTTGGATGTTTGCAACGGACGTAAAGACATTCAGCAGACGATGGGCATGCCGAGGAGTCACTGATGCGAGTAGTCTGTCGGTTTGTGCTTTAAAATGGGCGCACAATTCACGGCAGAACAGCGACGCTTGCTCTGATAGTGTTGGCAACATCATGAGTTCCGACAAGAGGGTATCCTGCCTGCCTATTTAATGAAAGAATCAATAACTATGCTGGCAACGTACCAAGAAATCCCAGTCTAGGGGATCATTCTGTAGGCGTACAAACATGGCATCACTAGCGGCGTTATAGGTTGTGAACCTCATCGTCAGAGAAGATGGTCAAGTTGTGTCCCAAAGGCGCCCATGCAGCAGAGCTCATTGCCGTGTCATCGGGTCATTATTACCCAATCAGAAAGAGGGTCATACTACAACTATGCGCCTTGCGTAAGGCTTGCACCCCGATGCCTTTCTTATGGTTCGACATATTGTCCGCTGTGGGAGACTGTGGAGAACGAAGCCTCGGCATTTCGGCATTAAAGGTATCTAGGCACACTGCCAGGCTGGAAGTGTTACGGAGATCGCCGCCTTCGGCATTTAGAGGAATCGCGTTTTGGGATAGCGAGGATAGCGAGTGGGGACTGCGGACCTACAACAACACATCATCTACCCTCATCAACCTACACTCATTGCCATATCTGCTCCTGGTTTATCCACTTTGGGCTTTTTAGAAGCATCTAAGACCTTGGTCTTCAGAGAGACCATCATAGCCCGAAAAGCTTCCTCGCCTCCAGGGTAAACTTTTTCCAACGAACCACAACAAAGGTCAGACTCCAAAGCGAGATTCAGCAGTTCGATCAAATGCCCATTTATTGGATCAATGCTCAGTGCCTATGTGATGGACATTGAGAAAATACCACACCAAAGGCTGCAGCATACCTCGTGATATTTGATGATTGCTTTGTCGATCTCTCCAAGATGATGATACACCATGCCCAAATAACCAAGGGCTTGAGGATGCTGCGGTTCAATTTCCAACACATGTTGATAGTTTGTCTTGGCCATCTCATAATTCCTGGGAGAGACACGTCAGGACTGCACGCTCTTGTGCACCCTAAACTCACTTCAACTTTCTATAGCAAGTTCCGAGATTGAGGTATGTTGTTGTCCACGACATCTGAGAGCTTTGCGTTACTTGGGCAAGTTCAAGTGAACGTTTGAAAAGATCCGCTGCTCGCTGGTAGCTACGAATTCAATCAGCATTGGCCATAGGAGACTGGCTTAGCACTGGACTCACTCTCCGTGCGTGAACGCCATAACTCCCAATTCATTGATGAGAAGAGGGTCCCCATCACATGCGGCGTAAGCAGTGTTTAATGCTTCATCAGCTAATACATGATTGGATAGCATAATTTGCTCCATGCCCACAAATAACAAAGGTAGATGGGAACTAGGCTTCTTCAGCATGTCTATCACGACTCAGCTGATCAATAGCAACCTCACCCTGTAAACATGCGAGCGCAGGTCGAATATGCAGTGACAGCATGGTCATGCTCGCCTTCCATTGCAAAAGTGTGGGCAAACGCAATCCATGCAGGCCCAAATCGTGGATCCATTAATGATGTTTTACTGTAGATGCTTGACAAGCACCGAAGAAAGAAGGCCTGATGAACTCACCTAAAATATTGTCGGGCTTGTGGCCATTTCCCAGACGCAAGATACCAAACTCCAACTGCATACCAGCTAATGGGGTTCTCAGGTTCCCGCTCCACAAGTTCATGTGCTAGAATAAAGAGTTTCGAGTGAAGATGGTTAAGATGGTACATGCAAGCAATGTGCAGTGGCATGGTGGAATCGTGAATAGAAACCAGCCCTAATATCCTGTAAACACATTTGAGACATCTTAAGATAGATTTTAAACTTCTCGTGTGAAGCATTCTGACCTTGTCGTGATGACATAACAGTCGGCCCAGCGGAATTGAGCATACAGTGCATCAGCAAAACTGAATAACACATCAGGATTGTCAGAGAGTCCAAATTCCTCGACAAGACGTCTCCGGGTCAGGGCATGCTCTTCTGCGTGTTTATACTTCCGCAACTGAGACGTGTATATAAGCTGCACAAAATCGGCATCATCTTGTGTTTGTTCCCTGTAAGCGAGGCCCTGAACAAACTCCCATTCTGTGATAGTCAAATACCAGAAGATGAGCAATGATCCTTGTAGCCTAACCTTCGTCTGGAGTCATCATTTCACCACTGATTAGCTGGTCGAATGCATCGTAACATTTGACGTCCAAACTTAATGCCTCCATGAAGCAAAGCTTTGCTTGGTCTCCACGATTCAGCTTAAGCATAAGGATGCCACGCAAATGACACATGGAGGCTTCGACCTACGCAAGGGTCAACCATTGTGGTCAGGAATACACGTCTGCTTACTTTGATACCACCGTCAACATTGGGAACGGCACGCCCACTCCTTACTGGATGATCTATTAGTGGATGGTAGCACCCGTGCATGATTGATATCGACCTGAATGACGGAATGGATTTGCTTCGCCAAGCATCTCCGTCGCGTCTGTCCAATTCCCTTGCCGCACTTGACACTGCGCAGCAAGATATCTGCATGCTACGCTCATGTCAACAAGTCTTGATACGGAATCCTGCAACTCTTCGGGAATTTGCATCATGCCAGCGTCACCCATTGGCAATTGAGGCATTATGTTTGTGTCAGGGTGCCCTTCCTTCCCTTTGCCTTTCGTGTCTGCAGTCAGACTACCCATTGTAGTATCGTCCAGTACATCGTGTTCGAGGCCATTCAAGGGCACGGTCTGCACTTTTGCTGTCATTGCAGGAAAGGGCCTAGTCAAGAGTCTCTCAGCACGCGCGTACTGATGAGTCATGAAGTAAGTCTGAGCTAGCCAAAACGCATCATTTGGATCATCTACGCGTCACAGAAGATACACCGATAACAAGGAACAGTCAGAGCAATGGCAATCGTCAAGGCGGCGGGACTTACTGGTCCATGATAGTATCTTGTCTCCCCAGAAGGCGGCAGTTTCATACAGATGCTGCATCAAAGCATCGTGGCGCCACAGCCTCATGCGGTCAATCATCCCCCACTCGCCATCGCCATTGTCAGATTCCATTTCTGTGTCCTGGAAAGCATCCATAGAATCATTTGCAAGAGGATGGCGGCCTATGCTCTCTTTCGCCCGTCGGTATCGCCGAAGCGAGGATCTGGGCGAGCTTGGGAGCATGGAACGATTTGGATCAAGTGCAAGAGGTCGACTATGCGTTGAGCCACTCATATCCGCTGCAGAGAATGAGGAAATGATCGGTTGGGGGCCAAACGAGAATGATGATCCTATTGAAACCCGATTACGCGAACTTGCTGTCGATGGCAGACGAGGTATTTGGGGGATAACAAAAGCACTAGCCTGCGGGGGCGTCGAGGTCATGTTGCTGTTAGGACTCAATATTACTTCGAAGGGCTCCGGCAAACAGCAAGATGGGATTACGTAAGATATATATAGGCCACCAATCCCAACATCTAAAGAGCAGTATATTCTCCGCTACATAAGCGTCTCACGAGTTTCTTCCAAAATATATTCTCCGCTAGTTCATCTGGCCCGTGCTCGTCTGCCTCTCATCACGAAAATCAGGGTGTGGTAGAAGGAAAAAGGTTGTTGGCAGGTTTCGTGCCAGCTTTCTGTCTTATTTGGCTAAGACAGCTTCGGTTTGGTCGACACGGATGTCTGTGGTACAAGTCGAGGAACATCATGCATTAACAGTAGAATCACATAAGACTAGCAACAACGAAATAAAAGACTAGTTTACATTTAATTTGAGAAACACCAAACATGCCAATAATAAGTGAGTTGGGGGCTGGAAACCAAAAAGGCCCAAACACGGGTGCAGCCAGCAGAACTTTTGGAAGATGAGAATCCGATCGTGTTAGACAAGAGCCCTTTAATAACATTGTGAGTTTGGGCACAAGAACGCAGAGGTGATAAAGCCATCAAATGGCGAAGCGCTCTAGATCGAAGCATAGTCTCAGGTTGATTATGCAGTATTGTGCCGTAAAATTTCCGTCTCATGTCGCATTCCGCGAGTCAAGGCTAACAGAATGTTTTCGATGCGAGCCTGACGATCCTGCAAAACGGTTCGTCACATCATACCACGATGACGCTATGTTCACTGACTTGTAATTCTTTTATCTCGTCCTTTAGTTTGCGGACCGGTAATTCACGACAATCCTCTAACAGTGCTTCAATCCGCTTGACGGAGGAGTCCAACCTGTCCGTGTTCGTGACATCAGGTAGCATTTCGACCGGCGAAGTAGATGACGGGTGAATGAAACGTTGTGAGAACAACCTTGTGAATGGAGTGGACGTATTCAGGTGTAGGATCTTTCCTGTGCCTGATGGTTCTGATAACGGAGGCAATGCGCTGACCTTCCGAGTCCTTGGGGGTTGTGATTGCGACTTCTTTGAAAGTGAGGCGGATCTCTCGTGACGCCGTGGTTCCAAAATGGATGATGACCCAGAGTTTTCATCTCTAGTAGCAGATGCGAGTGGCGACCGCAGGCTGGACTCGCCTTCTTCTGAGTCATCGAAAAGATCAAAATCCCTGGAATCCTCGACTTCGAAAATCGCCTCGTACAAGTCTGCCGACTTTGAACCAGCAAAATAGTCGACAAATGACATATTCTTGATGTGCCTTGGGATGCTATGATACAGACTGCGGGCAGCACCCTTGCCGGACTCACGCAGTCCCTGTTCAGAAGCCAGGAGACGTTCGTACATGGCGATAGCAATCAAAACAGGGAATGACTGTAGTAAACAAACACGGTGCAGAAATGATCGGTAGGTGATAGCTTAGGAAAATACAAGGATGCTCACTGTAAGCCTAATCAGGAATACGTTTGCGGAGTGCAAAGAGCGGGGAGAAAGGATGTAACTTGCAGGTTTGAGTATGATGAAAGCGAGAATGTTGAAAGGAGGCTGGTAGCTGAATAAAGCATCCGATTTTACGCTGGTGAAAAATTTTAGTCACGATTTGAAGCATCATCGAAGGCGCCTCACCCCTGGATGGTCGATATAGTGCATTGAAATAGAAACTTGATACTGAATCAGACAAGTGATCCTTTGACCAAGACTCTATAATTTCTTTACCTCTTGGGTAGCGTTCTGAAAGTGCAAGGTCATTTGAGCGCAGAATCAGTAACTTACCAATTGTCACTTACTGCATCGATTCGAGCAGCGGTATTTGACAGAATAGAAATGAGAACTATCATGTCAACTCAACAATGATCCCGTCATGATCAACAGTAAATACGCACTAGTCAAGAGAAGCGTCCCCGACAACGCCGCGAAGCATGTCATTAAAATGGGACCGAACACCGGATGGAAGCTTTTCGCTTGGGCAAAACTGAGGTACGTGCTGCCGAACCAGATCTGAACCATCAACCAAGCGATACTGCGCATTGTCCATGTACCTGAAGCTTGGATAGAGAGGTCAGTAGTCTTGATTTGACGGTGTAAGTGATTTACGAATTACCCAAGGTGTACAAGGTCAAAAAAATACCAGAGAAACAAACCACCGCTATACCGATGAAAAAAATGAATTCAGCCATCATTGCGCGCAACGCCCTTTCAGTAAAGGGATTAGCAAAAATGTAGGAAAGAATGATAAAACAGTTTACAAAACGACGACATTGTTGGATATTGCATAAAATGCTAGCCTATGAAAGAAAATCAACAAGTCACGATGCGCAAATGATCCAATTATACCGAGGAGCAAGAACGCAACAGCCGCAAGCCAGTAGGTCAAAAGCAAGCAGAGACATGTTTGCTAATGCCAACTTTTGATTGAGTCCCAGGCACCTATACGAGTGGCACAACTGACCGTCATTATCCCACAGTCCCTTCACTCGCAAAACCAGATAACCAAGAAATATTATGACAAACGATGTGTCAAACACGTTCCATATCTAGAGAAGCGAACCTCAGCCAGGGAGTTTGGACCCAAAGATGAAATTACGTTGGCAATGTAAACTAGACAACTAGGTCAGAAATCGGAATATGACAGCTGAATGTATACTGACTAGCCCATCCATACTCTTTCGAAGCCGTATACTCTTGCAATGTAAAGGCGGTCGCAAAAACCAGGAACACAGACTCCCACAGAGTCACATGAGAGACGTCCTGCGCTGAAAATGATTGGTACCCTGACTCACCGCCAAACTGAAAACCTACTCCATATACATGCAAGAAAAACCACCAGAAGTACGGCTATGTTGACGAAGTGCAAGATCGCAGAATATCGTGGAACTCTCAATCTGATAGAGTGTGAGCTCGAGATGGAAGGTACGAATATCTGATGGACCTGTAATGATCAAGCATCGGTGCCGTACGCGGGTCGTACAACATAATCGCCCTCTGCTTATAATTGTCCGGTACCATCGATCTGTTGCCGGCGATGGAAATTATGATGCGCCCATTGTACATGTCAGTCACAACGCTCTGAACGATTGCAGAAGCCAAGAAGGTCTTGGCCTTTGTGGCGATCGCCATCTTATCAAGAATCATTAATATTGACTGGAAAAAAAGATATGACCTGAACTGACCTCAATGGCGCACTGAGGGTCATTGACATACTCATCTTCCCCTCCGATAGCATATTTCACCTCCTCGATCACATCATCTGGAGCTCCTGCTAACGGACACCAGAGGGTCATCAAAACAGCTACCAACTGAATCTTGTTCGACGCGAAGTGACTCAAAAGCTTCAACGCCATGATCTCGCACAGGGTGGCACGCGAACACATCACCCCGGCGTGAGCTAAGTCGGAGCCTGACTGTGCTAAGAAGTATGAACGAACAACCATGCACGCATACACTATAGCCATGTTCCTAAGTCTCGCGTACTTCATGACCAAGGGGCGCACTATGGCGAAATTGATGTCTGACGCTGTGAGTTGCCTGTGAGGATGTCATGAATAATCCAGTGCCATAAAATTAATATGAACGTACTCCCAACTAAGCGGACTATCTGAGACATTTGTCAATTACATGCACCATGTAATAAAATAAAGTCTCTCACCAATAGCGTTCTGCATTCAAAGCGTCAATCATAACACGTGCCTGAGTTCAAAGATGTAACTCACGATCACATCTTTCTTCAAGTAAGGAATAAGTGGGAACACTTTGACAGACGCAAAAAACTCCTGTGAAGGAGCGAGCAACCCTTGACTTATTTGGTCCTCCGCATCCATGTCAGCAAATTGACTTGCAAGTGGCTTAGTTAGAGAGCAGCGTATTTTTTCCTGAGAGTCCTAGGCCTGATCACTCGCACAGGTTGTCAACTTGGAAGGTATTTCGAGCGAAGTCACGGTAGTGTGACTCGTGCCTAAGTTTGTGTTGTTATGTGTTTATGGCATAT
The DNA here is from genome assembly GCA_016695475.1 of Suillus decipiens. NCBI lineage: Eukaryota > Fungi > Basidiomycota > Agaricomycetes > Boletales > Suillaceae > Suillus > Suillus decipiens. Next base: position 131,973 of record MU172949.1, read on the forward strand.
ATTGTACTTATCCGAGTTCCAGCAGTTCCTTATCGAGATACAAAGTCTCCAAGGTGAGCAAATATTCTTTTGTTTTCTCTGCTTCAATAAAGTATCCTAAATCCCCCTCCCGCTCGTTAACCTTCAACGCTATCCTGTGATGAACCATGGGATGCTGTTTTTCTGAACCTGTGGATTTTGATTCTGAAGTCAATCTCTTTCATTTTGACCTCCATAGAGCAGTAGGCAAAGGCGCTTTCGGCAAGGTCGGCCATCTTTGATATTCTTTGAATGGCCACTCATAAACCAGTGACTGTTTAGGTCAGGGTAGTTGAACACAAGCGTTCTAAGAAGCTTTATGCTCTTAAATACATTGATAAAGCGCGATGTATCAAACAAAAAGCTGTGGCGAACATCATACAGGAACGGAAACTACTCGAGGAGGTACGTCGTAGTTTCATTGCCTGCATATTCAATTCTCAAACTACCTTTTCTATAGATCGATCACCCTTTCATTGTCAACTTGCGATATGCATTTCAAGATGACGAAAATTGTTTCTTTGTCCTCGACCTCATGTTGGGTGGAGATCTCCGATGTGAGTTAATCACGGCCTTGTTCTATTGGTGTATTTTTAAATCGTGTGCCACGGTTAGTCCATTTAGAAAGCAGAGGATGCCTGAGCGAGAACGTAGTCCAATTTTGGGTTGCAGAGCTGGCCTCGGCTCTCGTTTACTTGCACAAGCAGCGCATTATTCATCGGTAAGCTTGTTCTGCAGCGGGAATACCTTGGTCGTTAATTGGGGCCGCAGTGACCTTAAACCAGATAATATCGTGCTTGATGCAAAGGGCCATGCACATATCACTGACTTCAATGTCGCCATTCATTATTCGGAGCGTCGATTACACACTAGTGTCGCTGGAAGTATGGCATATATGGCTCCCGAGGTCGTTGGAAGGAAAGGATATACATGGTGTGTCGACTGGTGGAGTTTTGGTATTACAATCTACGAGTTGTTGTTCCGACGACGTCCATTTGATGGACGCACATCTGAGAAGATGACCAACTCTATTCTCAAGGATCCTCTGAAGTTTCCCGATGATGCTCATAAGAAATGCAGCTCAAACTGCGTGAAGTTCGTGCAAGCAGTAAGTGCCGAGATTCGTTAGCATTGCTTGTCTTGACCTGGTTACAGTTACTCGAACGCAATGTTAGCCAACGTCTAGGTTGCCGACCCCACGGTCAAGGTTTCCAAGATATCCAAAACCACGCATGGCTGCAGGGTGTAGATTGGGAAGTAGTAGATATCAAAGAAGTTCAGCCTCCTTTCGTTCCGGACGTGAGTATCGCTAATTGTTAATAAATTCATATTCATCCCTCCTTGCAGATGAAGAAAGCCAACTTTGACGTGACTCACGAACTTGACGAGTTCCTCATGGTTGAAAAACCACTGACCCACACAAAACGCAAGGCAAATCCGGACTTAGCCAAAATGAAGCCGGAAGTAAGGCAGTTGGAAGAGCAGTAGGTTTGCCATACAGGTTGTCATGACAGTTCTAATTCGTTTTCGTCACTAGATTCACCGTTTATGACTTTATGTCCACCAAGCGCAGGTCCTATTATCCTCATAACGAGCCCATCACCACTGTCGTACGGAGCTTAGACTCTGACCAAATTCCGGTCGTCCAGTCAATATCAAATACCCTTGTTCCAACCATGACGATGGGAGATAGATCTCAAGCCGGTTCTCCAGCTTTGGATACTACTTGGCACCAGCATATGCCAATGCCTCTTTAGCATATGACTGTTCATATTATCTTAATATTAACGGTCCGTTCATAGTTCCACACTAACTTGCATCTCATTTTTATTCGATTTTCAGGTGCCCAATGTGCACTTAATGTTGTATCTTTTAACTGAAGCATTCATGACATCTATATTTCTATTTCCTTGAGTCTCTCGCATTAGTCAATTTACGCACACATTCGCACTTCCTCGATGTATTGTGGCATGTATGTAGTATCATTACTAGCAGCGTTCTAGCTAGTGTATCTACCTTCGTAAACGATAAGTTTGCATCTGTTCAACATCTATTATAGGTCCTCGCACCATTTTTGCGTACTCGACTTGAACAAGAAACTAGTATGAGGAAAGCGCTTTTCTGTGGCCGATCAAGCGAACGTTGTGCGTACTGTATGTCCAGGGCCTAACTTATAGCTTGACGTCTCCCACGACCACTCAAACTTCTACCCTCACTCTGATATAATTATGCCCAATCGAATTCAGCCACAAAATATTTGTAGTGTGGGTGAACTATTCGCGAATGCTGTTATCCAGGATGTCGAAACGCCCATTTATCCACCCAAGCAATCGCTTCTGAGTCGTGTGCATCTCTAGTTAGCCAGTGCTCATTGTACACTTCTGAATTCATCTCTTCTAACTCTTGTATAAGTCAAGGCGATATTACTGAAATCGAGGTGGACGCAATCGTCAACGCTGCCAATTCGACATTGCAGGGTGAGTCACGTCGTGACCCATAGTATACAATGAGTTAACGCTTAGCTGCTGACGTATGTGAACCAACCATAGGCGGTGGCGGAGGTCTGTCGAGCTCTCGAGTGCGTCCATCATATGGCACTCACAAGGTTTAGTGGATGGGGCAATCCATATGGCTGCGGGTCCAGCACTCGCCAAAGCATGTACGATTTTCTCCCCCTCACAGCGCTAGTCACAATCTCACCTTATCTCATTCATTATAGGTAGAGAATTGTATCCTGGGCGGCACCCTTGTGCAACCGGAGATGCTAAAATTACTCCAGGCTTTCAGCTCCCTTCGTAAGTGCACCGTTTTTTGGCGCTCATTCTATCCTCATTCCAATATTCTACCCTCAGGAAACACGTTATCCATGCTGTAGGACCAAGATGGAGTATTTCTTCAGACACGCAGACAATGGCTAATCAGCTTGCGTCCTGCTATAGACTAAGTCTTCAGTTAGCAGTAGACAACAACTGCAAGAGCATCGTAAGTCATCAACGACATTCTGGCAAGCAATGTCGTCATACCACTTTAATTGACGCGCAGGCCTTTCCTTTGATTTCAACTGGTATCTATGGATACCCTGTCGAAGAGGCGGCTCACGTTGCGCTCAAGGAGACGCGCCTTTTCTTGGAAGGAAATAACCAGGTAACTGAGAGCTCTTTCGTGACACTGGAATGGCCATAACTGTAAACTTTCAGTTGGACCACGTAGTATTTGTCATTTTTACCACCAGAGACGGCGATCGGGAGGTATACGAGTACGTGGTAATAATACACTTGTACGGGTTTTCATTCATGAGACTGCAATCAGAAAATTCATTCCATACTATTTCCCCCTTAGGTCAGAAGATGCTACGGAGAGCGTCGGACCTCTGTTGAGTGCGAAAGGTTCTGTAGATGATTAACTTCTGCGCTGTATGATTTTACTTCACGATATGTTACTTCCAGAACTCAATAAAGATAGTTTCCGAGTGGCCACATCCATTCTAATTTTAACACACGTGCCCAGAGTTGATAGGCTGTCTGATACAGTCTAACAGACGTTGGGAAAATGCAATGTTGACGCAGACTCGATTCATGACTCTCCCTTGCAATGTGGCATGTTCCCAGCCGCAAGAAAATGATATTTCGTTTGCTCATTGTCCCCCTTCGTTTCTAGAGACTTTAGATGTCATGCAACGTTGCGGCCCATCGCTGTCGTAGGACCGGTAGGCCATAGACGTTGTTGATGTGAAGCACCCCGGAAAGACTCACGGGTTCTCTGATGGCAATGATGTCGTCACGTTTGTGGTTGTTCCGGAGATCACAACCGTACGAAGGAATGACCACTTTATGTTGTCTTTGTATACTTAATCTACTTTTACCTTTTTGTCATGTTCATTGCTTCAGCCTTTGTCTTGTTTCTCCAATCGACTCGTTTCTTGGATACTCCCCTTTGAGTCTCGTTAAGTATTTAACATGGCATGTATCGTCTCAAGCAAGATCAGAATTCACCCTGTAACTTCCTATACTTGCGCCCGTACCAAGTTGACATTACTTTTGCTCGTTCCCACGGTAAGACTTAAATGTTGATGAGTCATCAAACACTCAGTTGATCGACTACGTTGAACCACCAGATGACATCACGGTAAGCTCGAAATCAGCTTGTTTGTGAAATATCTTGCAAATGTCATGTTTGATACAGCGATGGGCGAACGTTTGGACATATTAGCGGCGTGCCGGTTGGTACAATTTTTAATTCAAAGTGAGTGCATTAGGAAAGCATGATTGTAATACTGCAACGAATTCGCACTCTGCCCTTTCAATACTCCTAGAGTCGCACTAGCCGAAGCAGGCGTACATGTACAACGCCAAGCTGGAATACACGGGGATCAAGAGCTCGGCGCATTTTCTATATGTCTGTCCAAAGGGTATGAAGATAATGTTGACAGGGGAAATACTATGTACGTCCGTGCGCTACTTGGCCATCCCATATACTGATGCGACTTTTATTTCGTTCAGTACATATGTTGGCTCGGGTTAGTCATCGCATTATGGTTCTCGTGTTTCACCGTGTTAACCCTTATTCAGGTGGGCAAGATGATGATGGAGTAAGCAATATCAAGTCCTTGTCCTATTAACCTTGTGACGATTGTATTGTAGAAACAAATAAGCGACCAGTCCCCCGATGCTACATCCAATAGAGCCTTATTCGTAAGTAATCTCATTTGTGGCAGCTCTACCTAGTGATACAAATATCTTGAGTAGGTTTCTGCTGAAACCAAGCGTCCAGTGCGAGTTGTACGTGGAGCGAATGACGACAACACTTATTCTCCAGGCCAAGGGTGAGGGAAGATGTTTGTTCCTTGCCCACTTTACTGATCAACGTTTAGTTATCGTTACGACGGGCTGTATGTCGTTGACGAGGTACTGATTCTTGTCGCCATATTAAGAACCATTGCTGATGCAGACCAGGCCAAGATGATGAACGGAAAGAAAGGCTTTAAGATGTGCACCTTCACGCTGAAGGTGGGAAACACCACGAAAGCCCTCGGATGTAACTGATTTCTGTCTCTAGCGAATTGATGAAGAAGGCCAGAAGCCGATACCAATAAGGCGCACCCTCACCACCGGTAAACTTGCAAAATTGAGGAGGCAAGCTCGTACTGGATAATCTGTATGGTTCCGACACCTTTGTTTTTCCATTGTTATATAATGTCATATGCCCGTGTACAGACTAAGTACAGTCGTCTGCCTGCGTTTGTAGTTTTACTTTCTATTTGTTTACCTGAAGGCATACATGACGTGTAGACCATGCATGTATTCTATTTGCTCTCAACGAAATGTGCCATTGCCAACTCTCAAAATTGTACGTGCGGCAAGTCAGGGTATGCTGTATTCCGGAGCAAAATGTGATGAATGTGGAGCTCAGGAGAGACTTAACAAAAGTAACAAGATGGGTGTGATGATGCATAATAACGCGTGGTCAACTGCAGCTGTAGTGCAGTGGAAATTCAGGGCAAAAGTCGAAAGGTAGCAAAGCAAAGTGTCAGAGCAAAATAACAAGGAAGAAAGGTCAGAATCGGCAATGCAGAACCACTAAATGAACGTATTGGGAAAGACCTCTGAGCGATGTCGTTTCAGCACCAAAGCCTCTGTAACAAAGGTGATCACTTACCACTAACCATATGCACACGATAGACGGATAGACTCATTTACAATGCTCCTGACGGACCTAGGTCATTACGACTAATCCTCATCAGGAATTTCTCCGTGATCATCCGGGATGCTGACGATGCTTTGGGGTCGGTGCTTCGATAAAGTAACACTCTCTAGCATGACTACCATGTCTTCGATGTCGTCCTCGATTGCAAGAATCCCAGAAACTGTGCTATGCACGGTTTTCTCTGTGGCAGGTGTGAGCTCTTGAGACTCAACTAAACCATTAGAGTCGATATCTCCATGGGACAGCGGGTCTTCGACCTCAGACTCAGAAACTTGGGGAACGTCGTCCACCGCGATTTCGTCAACATGAACCTCAGCATGCATTGCCTCGGGATGAGGCAAGACTTCCGCGATACTCTCCACAACTTCCTCTCCAACCCCTTGAACCACTACGACAGGCACTTCATCTACGTGATCACGAACTTCATCATGCAAATCGGTGGTTCCTTCTGAAACCACGGTTTCCTCTAGTTCATGCCCATTCTCAGAATATCCACCTTCTAGATGATCGAGTTCATGGTCAACGTCGTTGGTAGCAACCTTTGTGACATCCTCCTGCGCCTTTGCTTCCTTCATCCTTGCAGGTGCCAATCCTACGCTAAGTTTCGACGGGCCACGGGGAGTGAGACCTGGAGACGTCGATTTGGCAGTACGGATAGGGCTAGCCGTATGAGGAGGGGTGCGCGCTTTCGACATGGATGCAGCAGTAGGCTTGCTCAATCGTTCAGCCGCGCTGCTACTAAGTGTCGCCTTCTTTACTGGCGGAGGAGCGGGCAGAGGGACATTACGAGAGCGTGCAAGAGATGCTGCTGTAGGTGCAAACAACCCAGAGGAAGGCGTCTTTGGACGAGATCCATTCGTCGTATGCACGGCGGGCGTTTTCGGTCGAGAGGGTGTGACTGGTGTTGATCGGGGGACTGATTTTGGGGTACTGCAGACAGCGGAAGTATTGGAAGCAACCGAATGTCCTGTATGTTGTGGCTTGATGGGTTGAGAGATAGAAGAAGATAGTGAAGATTTAGGTGGAGACTTCACTGGAGATTTGACTGTTGTGGTAGAAGGGCGTGGTTTTGTAGGTGAAGTTGGGTTCGTCCTAGATGCAGGAGTGGATATAGCCTTCCCAGAGACCTGTTTCTTCACTGCGGGCGGCTTTACGGGTTCTGGGGGCGCGAGTGCGGTCATGGTGGTCTCTGCCAGCTTCTCTGTGATGGGCTGAGGGCTTATGGGTGGCGATGTGCTCTGGGCTGCGGAAGAAGATGATGGTGTGAGCGCGGTTGTATCCGCACTCGTGGATGCCACATGTTTAGGTGGCCATTCCCTCTTCTCCTTTGTATCTTCTTTCACGGAATCACCGGCAATTTGTGACGAAACACTGGAGCTGCGCGGGATCGCAGACACAACAGAGGACGACTGGCGTTTGTTCTGCTGCTCGAAGCGACCGATGAGATTTGCAACGCTCTGACGAGGTCTCTCATCTGGCAGAGGCCTGCACGACACCATCCGTCAGAGAGTTGTAGGTTAGAACTTAACACGAACGACTTACATGGTGCGCCCTGATATTTGAAGGTTAGAATAACAGAACGAAAAAAAGAAAGAAATTTACAGAGCGAGGGTATCCTCGAAGGACCTGACTGGCAGATACGTTGGGAAAAGTAATGAGGGAACACAGGTTGTGATGGTTGTTTTCAGTGATGAGTGATTGAATCCGATTTTGGCAGCACCAAATATATTGCTAGGCAAATAGCGGATCCGAAACAAGGACTGGTATATTACACAGCAATGGTACAGACAAAAGATATAGAGGCAGCGATTGACTATCACGATATCCAACCGTCAACAGCCTGCTGTAACGCACTTCTAGCGCCGTTACTTCGCCAAAAGTGATTTGCATCTATCACCGGAACAATATCAAACTGAGCCTTCAAGCCATCAGTTTGCTTGAGTGTACCAACCCACTCATCATACTTGGACTTGCTCGTGAACTCATCCCTGTCTCCGTATATAAGAAGCAGTCTGGCTTCAGGGTTGCACAAGATATCACGTAATGCCAAATTGTACGTGCCAGTTTGAAATATGGTCAGTAATCCTCTCGGGCTAAGGGGGTAGGATAGCAGTATGTGTGATGTTTTCACTTTGGGGTTCAAGACGGGATGGAGCGAGGCTATCAAAGAGCCATAAGAATATCCCTGCAGACTTGCATCAAGGCGTGCATTGATAATTTGCGAGATGTCATGCTCACGATAACCGTCAAAGAATCAATTTCGGGTTTCTCTATCAAAAACTCTTGCACAAGAGCCTTGAGATCCTCGCCTTCTGCTTTGCCTGTGAAGGAAGGCCATCCACTAGACTTGCCGACGCCTCGCGAATTGTATCGTATCACATAGTAGTTCTTGTCTTGGAACAATCTAGTGAGCAACTTCAGAGTCCTTTGGACTCACCATCATCAGTATATGCAAGATCTTGTTCACTGGCCTGACACTGACGGTTCATGCATGTTCCCCCCAAGCCACGACCAGGGATGCAAGAGGATTACCAGTTTCTTGGAATCCAGCTCCGGTCTCGGATAGCAAATGTTGACCTGGAGTGTAACGCCTGTAGACACAGATCTCGAACCGGAGTCCGATATCTGCACTGGTGGGACCATTGTCCCAAATTTCCACTATGTAAGTTGGAAAAGTTGTCGGCCGTTCCTCCACTTGGTGCTAGTGTGGTTGGCAATACTGCGCCACCGCGCTGCACCAGTTTTGCCACTCTGGCAATTGCCGGCAACGACTCAGGGGTCCATGAGGTCCAGAGGGGTGACTTGGACAAGCTCATGAAAGAGTTCCTTCATGGATTCGCCATTATTAGATCACAGTAACAATATTACTATTTTTTTACAATTTGTCGAGGTTGAACTATATCATTTGCACCATCCTCAGGCTGCACTTGGGACTCGTCTTGAAATGTCTCTCGAAAAACATCCAGGCAGCCGCCCACCAATCAAAATCCTAACTAATAACTTCATGGCCAGCCAGTCCATCGAAAGTATACACATATGCACACTCGGAACAATGGTAACATTGACATGGACCTGGCAATGGATCTCGACATAAATTTTGCATGGACACCTCCTTTGGCAAGCCAGAGTCAGACTGACGATGAGCTGAAGGGTCCTGAAAGCTTAACAGAGAATGAGGTTGCGGCTGCCTTGGACGAGATTGAGCAACGCATTGTAGAATTCCTATGTATGAGATCTTGGCGGGAAAGGCGTATAACCTTGACAGGTTGACAGAGAAATTATTCCTGCGGCTTTCGAAGACGCAGGTGGGATCTGACTTGGAAGATGATAGATGATCCATCTTGGGATGTGCAGTCTCTGTTAACTATGTATGAAAGGTGTCTTGTCAATGTAATAATCGGTAGTCATGAAATATCATGAATTGTTGGTGCAGTGCGCCTGGCCAATTTTTGCCGATGGCCAGTTGTGCCGGTACTTGTTCGAAACTCGGCCAAAAGTAGCTTTGCACTGCTACTTGGTGAACTATTTTCATTGGCGTTGTCCTAACTACAGGGTTGTTACGTAAATACAGTAGTAAGTGCCGTGAGTTTGGCAAACCTGCCAAACTTTGAGCAGTTGGCGAATAGTTGATGGTGGAGATGGTGAAAATTCTTGAACAACACGGAGTGCTGAAATCATCAAATTTGAGTTAACGGTGAGAGTCAGGGCCAATACTGATAGTGAATTTTATGCTACTTCATCTAGCGTTCAGCCCTTTGATGCACCTCAAGAAAGAAACCGAAGTCTCAAAGATACAGAGGTACACCTTGGACATTGGATCACAATTTCTCTTTTTGCTGGAAATGTCTCTTCTGTAATTTCTGAACAAATTGAGTCGATGAACGTTCTTAGGCAATTTCGACTTCAAACCAGGGTCTGCACTACGTAGTACGCACTATCAAGGTATTTGCGATCTTCCCTCGACAAGTCAATTCAGTCTGCTCGAGCGATAGGACACCAGACAATGATGAATCAATGCAGCAACGTGCGGCGGTTTCTGAACTTTTTTCCTACGCACGCGCCTCACATGGTCCGACTATTCTTCCGGACAGCTCTTGCAACATTCGTTGTCATGAAAGAGAGTGAATTCGGCCGACGCCAAGAGTAGCGATAACAAAGTGTCAACTTGAAGGATCGGACGTATAATTTGAAGGATACATCCGCTTGAGGTGTCGATACTTGCGAAGCGAGTACAAGGCAAGGGTTTCTGGCACGTTTGATGAGTTGAAGCAAGGAGTTATAAAGGACATCTGACTCGCCGTTCCTGATATATTCTCCAAATCTGAGCGCTTTCTCGATTTCCTCATCATCTGTGAGGTTCCGATGCTCTGTCAAAATGAAAATCATTGATAAGGGATGGGATTATCAAGCGGAGGCAGCCCACTTTCGAACAAGCGTCTAAGCTTCCCATGGAAGTCATATCTAAAATACAAAAGTGGAATTGGTTGGGCACATTTGGTAGATGTGAAATTGAGGCATACGAGGGTTCATAATCTCTGCCCAGTCGGTGTAGTTCTTTATAGAGCGCGAGAGATCTGAGACGAGTTGCCTTGGAAGCCATGTCTGGCTGCAACGACGTGGTCCAATTGACTGAACACCGGGCCAACGTGCTTTAACCCTGGACAGTGGTAGTATTGCTTGGAGTCAAGTGAATATAGGTAACCGTAGAGTCTAGGGTGATCGGAAGTATTATACACCACAGCCACTGTCTAAATTTGAGGCTCTTCACGCCAACTTGAGGTAGATCTTGCACTGGTTGGTGGAGGCAAGGTGGAGAGATAGCTGATATTTAGACTTACAGGGACGTCACAAGTCCATACACTGGATGTGAAATGCTGAACACATGGTCCCTTCTGATTGCAAAACTATAAACCCGGATGGAACTCTAGGGGACTGGTAAAGGTCGAGAACGTGTGGAAACCGCATACGTGTCTCGCGTGGATCAATAAACTCGCTGAGGATGTTCATGAAGAAAGGTACCTAGTCTCTATGGGTAAACCAAGTGTACAAGTACCGGGCCGTTGACGGAGACTGCTGTGTTTGTGGCACCGCGTATACGTACTTGGTGTATCACATGTCTGCACTACTAACCCTAGGGCGTTCACGTCGATGCTGATCGATATCGATGAAAATAATCGCAGATAGGTACGGTAAACAAAGTTATATAAAGGGCAGATAATAATCTAATTGGCAGGTGGTCGAGTGACGACTCGGGATGATATTATATTTTAAAGTTCTGTCACTTTACAATGCTGCCCTCCATGTACGTTATCATAACGCACAGCGTTGCAAGCTCCGAGCACTGTCCTGTTGGGAACAAGGCGCATGTCAGCTGTGCACTGCGATCCGTGTGGCAGCGTGGCTAGACCTGAGGTGGACGTATGTCGGTGGACGATAGCTGCGTTACATATAATTCATATATGACCGAATTTTAAATTCGAAATAGTATACAGCACGTTTGAATGATCGCAGATTGAACGTGCAGAAGTGAGAGCAACAAAAGGAAATTTTAGTCATCAATGCTGTACTTTCGATTGGAACGTGTAAGGAACCTTCAATATCAGTATGCATCAGGTCCAGATTCCTACTAGGTATATATGCAGCTGCGTACGTACTTGCCGGCTTCAGGTGCCCCCCCCCCCCCAATTCTTATCCCATCATCTTTTTTCCTACCCACCTGACTTGCCATGGAGCAACAGTCCAGTCATGATGCTTCGTACCAGGAAAAGGCACACCCTTCCGTCGCCGTCCTTGATGAGCGTCGTCGTGCAGCTCTAGCAGAAATTGATAATGCACCCTTCTCGTAAGTTTCCCCATATCATCATATTTTAATTCTAACTCTCCCTATAGTTGGTTCCATGTCAAGGTTTGCCTAGTCGCTGGTGTAGGTTTCTTCACCGATGCGTAAGTTTTTATACTGTGTTAGATTCACTTCCACTCATCTCACCCCAGCTACGACATTTTTGCCATCAACATCGCCTCCACAATGTTGGGCTATGTCTACGGTCACACAAGTAACAATCCCAAAACGTCTTCTATCCTTCATCTCACTTTTCTTCACTACTAGACAACCAGCTCAGTGCCAACCAGTCTTTGGGTGTGAAAGTAGCTACTCCCGTCGGCAACTTGGTGGGCCAATTACTATTTGGGTGGCTCGCTGATATTCTCGGCAGGAAGCGCATGTGTAAGTTCATTTTCATATCGGAGCCAACCTCCCCAAGAAGTAACTCGCGCTCCCATAGATGGTGTTGAGCTAATGATCATGATCATCGCCACATTCGGTCAGGCTCTCGCTGGTCAGGCTCCAGCAGTAAACGTTCTAGGCGTTATCATTGTCTGGCGTTTCATTGTAAGCACAGCCATCCCAAGTCTACAAACTTTGCTCCTCACCGTTTCATCAATAGATGGGCATTGGCATCGGTGGTGACTACCCATTGAGTGCCATCATTTCCTCAGAATTCGCTGCTACACGTTCACGTGGTCGTCTCATGACTGCTGTATTTGCTGCACAAGGATGGGGTCAATTCGGTTGGTGCCTATCATTTCTCTTAAAATCATTTCGTTAATTACTCCCCGTGTAGCTGCTGCCATCGTCGGTGTCATCGTCGTCAGAGCATATAAGGATGCTATCCTTAATGCTCCCTTCCCTTGTGTTAATCCTGTCGATCATACCTGGCGTCTCTTGATTGGTCTTGGATGCGTACCTGGTGTAATTGCACTCTACTTCCGTCTTACCATCCCAGAGACCCCTCGCTTCACTATGGATATCGAGCGCAATATCGCGCTGGCCACGACAGATATCGAAAACGTGTTGGCAACCGGCAAGTCTGTTCATGGCGAAGATGCTCCGGTTCAGCGTGTCACGGCCCCCAAGGCGACCCGCGCAGATTTCCGAGCATACTTCGGCCAGTGGAAGAACTTGAAAGTCTTGATCGGCACTGCCTACTCCTGGTTTGCTCTCGATGTAAGTTCCCACCTGGCTCTGAGGTTCCAAGTTAAGTTGTATTTGTGTTTAGATTGCTTTCTACGGCCTTGGTCTCAACAACTCAAGCATTTTGACGGCAATCAACTTTGGGGGCATCACCAGTCACAAAACCACATCACTCTATGTTTACCAGAACCTGTTTAACAACATTTGCGTTGGCAATCTTATCCTCTCCATCGGGGGCTTGATTCCAGGATATTGGGTATCTTTCCTTTTTATCGACTCCTGGGGCCGCAAGCCCATTCAATTGATGGGCTTCACCGTACTCACCATCCTTTTCGTCATCATGGGTCCGTGCACTCTCCCTAATGAAATCTGATACAAGGAACTGACATTTTCTCGGTAGGTTTCGCTTACGACAAGTTAGAGGATACCGACACGACGAACAAAAGAGTCTTTGTCTTCCTGTACTGCCTCGCCAACTTCTTCCAAAACTTCGGTCCTAACACTACTACTTTCGTCATTCCGGGAGAAGCTTTCCCCACTCGGTACCGTTCAACTGCGCATGGTATCTCTGCTGCATCTGGCAAGCTTGGAGCTGTCATATCACAGGTTGGCTTTGCTCAACTAGCTAACATCGGTGGCACGAACAAATTCATTAATCATATGTGAGCACGAGTTTTAATCCATGTGCAGGATCTAAATTTAAGTTTTAGCATGGAGATTTTAGCTCTGTTTATGTTTACTGGTATTTTCTCCACACTTCTTATCCCCGAAACAAAGCGAAGATCGCTTGAAGATATTTCGAATGAGGAGCAGGAAGGCTATATCCAAGGCGTCCCTGAAGCAACATCCTAGGCATATACCACTGCGCAGGACACTGAGAACGGTTTCTTGCTACTTGGCCGCGGGCTCACTATTTATGGATACCCCTCTCAGTTTGTATCGGTACAAGCTGTTTCATGTCAATAGCTAATAACAGTGTTGTGGATATAATGTCAACGAAATAATGTTGGTCTGAGCTCGTCTTCTTGATACACAATGTAAACAGTAAGGGTGGGAGGCACTTGTTCGCAGCGTCCAAAGCTTTCAGGAAAAGTTATCGCACTTGCCATCAAATGTACTGCCATGTCCGGAAGCGCCCCCAGGCATCACTAACAAAACAGCTATCGGCCTGGAGGAGACTGCACACCATTCAGCCTTTGCAGAGCTTTCCGAACTGTTTGAACTTGCGCCAGGAATTAATCGACAATCGAGAGGAGTATTCGCAAGTTGATATGAGGAAGCACAAGTCGAATCTCTAGGGCAGGAGCTATAGGATGATAGAATATAATAGAATATTTCCTCGCTAGATGAAACACCGAGAAATATGTCAATTTAGATTATGACGCTACTGTTTTCAGCTTCTTTTCCTGTACAAACACCAGAGAGTGAGCCACAGGCATTTGCACGTTGAAAAATGGCCTACATAGCTGACGGCGTCCATATCATATTTGATGCCAGCTTCAGCCAGCTTTCGCTTCCTTTGGTTCTCCCTTTGAATTAGACGCTTCTCACTTTTTCGTATGCTTTCCTGAGTTCGTGGCTACCAACAATGATATTGAGTCATGTCATCAGTGAACCTTCGTTCGACGGACCTTGTTGTGTTCTTTCCGCACAATCTGATCTCTTGGTATGGCCTTCCATTTTTTATTTGCACCCACCCACAACTCGGGATGCACCTTCTCCTTGGGTATTATCTTGCACTTAAGTATGTGGCCCATCAACAAGTAGTTGTCCATCGTCTCTGCGACGATTTGGGCGACGGATGCCGAGTCAAACTCGACGAAGCCGTAGTGTTTTGATCTACCAGTCTAATTCACCGTCAGATGATAGCCACCACTACGACAATTTGAGTACCTTTTTGTTCCGTGAGATACGCAGTCTTGTTACATCCCCGAATTGAGAGAGATATCCGTTCAGCTGATCTTCGTAGAACCCATGTGGTAGGCACCCCATGTATATCACACCTCGGTCTTGAGTCTATTCCACTGTAAGTGATGACATGTCAATAGCTGGTCGATGCACTTACTGGATGTCGTTTTGCTTTCTCAAGTTTCCTCTTTACGGTTGCATCATCCTTGGCGACGGTAGGCAATTTCCCAATATCAACGTCTTCTCCAGCATCTGCATCCTCATCGGACGAATCATCTTCGTCTGTCGAGAAACCATACAGGTGGTCATCATCATCGGCATCCGAGCCTCCACTTTTTTCTGGAGTAACTTCAGGTTCCTTCACGGGTTTCGGTATCGACTTTGATTTCGGCTTCGTCGGCTTGGAAGGAAAATCTGCAGACAACGATGCTCGTTTTCCAGGATTTGAAATCGATGGTTTTGAAGTCGACTTGAGCGACGATTTTGGGGCCATGGCCAGCGATGATTTTTGAGTAGTTCAGACCTATTAGTGGATATACTTGGTAGTCTTCAGAAGCTTTTGGACAACAGACCAAAACAACGTCTGATCATGATCCCAAAGTTCGCTAATCCGCACTTCCGGGGCCAAGACTTTGAACTTGTTTCTCGAGCACAGCTTAGGTCTGATGTAGAACCCCTCGTGGATATGGACTGTACATCCGATGTCGAGATCACTACTTCGAAACGCAAGCTGCATGAGCTCCTCTTCTCAGAGTTTGGGGAGTGTCTATCAACAGCTTCTAGTCATGCTCCCAGGAAGAAAAAGCGATGCAATGAGAAAACATCACAAGAGGATGGTTTGATATGTATGTATTCAACCTTGTAGGAAATTCCTTATAACAGCTCATCCATACAGTATTTCGTCTGCTTTCCAGTACAACACCTCCAAGGATCATATCAACTATCCCGAAACCTCTACCCAGGCCAAAGTAATTGTTTTATATCAACTTTTCCTTCCGCTCATGGTTTTCCTCATCCAAAGAACAAGACCACCTGTTTGCGAAGACAATCCCATCCAGGCCGACGAACGGATGAGACACGCCCAATCTGTAGCCGTGGACTTTGCACAGCTAGACGCGCGGTCGAAAAAGCACGCCAAGGTACGTAATATGTATTCTCCACGAATTTCAGCATTGTAGAAAATCTTCCCCTTCAGCCATTTGTACAAGACGACAAGAAACTCATCCGCATAAGAGGCAATTTACCAGTTCCTCACCCTGCAGTGATGGTTACCGAAAGCCACCGAGACGAAGCAGTGCGCAGGCAGGCACCGGAACCGCTAATACCTGGCGCCATCGAATCCCCGCACTCATTGCGGGCAACCTGCATTATTTTTCCCGTTGCTTTTCCTGAGGGTTCACAATCACATCGCAAGACACGCGCTAAAACAGTCAAGAAGAAGCCGTCTCGTCAACATCCACCTCCTGCTTATTGGAGGCCAAGTTCTAATCAACGGGGAAAATGTGTGGGCTATGGACTGGGTTATCCAGGAAGTTGGAGTGTTCGCTATGAAGGTGATCCGAGGAAACGATGGTATGTGAGAGATACAATGAAGAAAGCGACTTTTAGCTCGTAGAATTATATTTCCGTTGAGTGTCTTCGAGTTACATCTCATGAACTTATGCTTGCTTCTTTGTGAATCAGAACTTTACCAAGTTTCGTGGCAATTACTATTGCGTGCCATCGTGATACCAGTACGGTGAGTCGAGCGATGTCTGACGTGTTCACAAAGTTTTATGTCTCGATTTCCTTCGTTTTGTCTTGAAGGAATTTTCACTGGGCGACAAGACTGCACGGGGAATTGGATGTTAATAACGAACGTTGTAATTACCAAGTCATCGCATTATTTGTAGAGTCTGCAAATCGGGCACACATCCTTTTTCTTTCATGAAATATTCCACAATATCCCGCGCATCGAGTTTCACCGCAACCCTGAGCATTTCAGGCGTCACTTGCGCTCGATCCTCCAATTTTTTCCTCTTCCCCTTCTGCTTCAACGCCCCTGGACTACGTTCCCGGCAATCCGCTCTTTCCACAAGCAGTCGCACGAGCGAGAGATCCTTGCGGTAGATAGCGACAAAAATTGATATGTTGTTTTTGCAGCGAGGAGAAGCGCCATGATTGAGGAGAAAGTGGACAAGAGGCACGAAGCCCACCTGGACAGCTTTTGTAAGGGCATACCCATCGTATGAGTTGACATCCGGGGGGCGGATTTTCGTACAAGTGAACAAATATTTCAGGAAGGGAAGCGGATAGTCTTGATCTGTCCACAAAGGCGTCTTTGCGTGCGACTTTGGCGTGAGTGCACGAAACAGGCGTCTTGGAAGTTGCGGTATCCGTGTTAAAGGTATAATATTGCTTGACATTCGAAATAACATGTCTAAAACATCCACTGTGCAAATTGGGTACCGCAATAGTTTTGAGAGGATCAAGTCATCGCTAATTTGTGTGGTTTTGATAGACGCGACGAGATATTGAGCACGGTATGAGGGCGGAGACGCACTAAATATTTTGTAGAGTGACTTGCATGTTAGAGGGAGAGAAGGAGATACAGAGAAGAGCTGTATTTCGTAGAGAAGCTGGTGCCCACAAAATATATTTTCAGTATAAGTAGTCTCGGTGAAATCTGAGAACCACAAACCTCGACCGGGAGAGTGTTAACTAATGATACACCCCTTGTCATCGTCAGGTCGGGAAGGCAAGGCTGCTGTTAATTGACTGGGAAATTACTGGCAGGGGCAAGGACAGTGTATGCTACTGCGTTGAAACGATGACAAATCAAGTAGCCCACTTTAGCAGTGGCGCTACCAAAGCTCATCGATAAGCTTCTTTGTCTTCACCATCCTGTATCTAACGACAAGGACAAGGAACTAGTTATGCCCAAGGTATGCGACTTTCTATTATCTGTTACAATCAGTCAACCTGATCATCTCCCTCAGAATAAAGGCAAGGTCAGACCCTTTGCAATTGTGGAGTGAACTGCGCGCTGACCACACCGCATTTGTTTTCAGGGTGGAAAGAACCGCCGACGTGGGAAGAACGAAAACGATGACGATAAGCGTGAATTAGTCTTCCGTGAGGACGGACAAGAATACGCACAGGTCACGAAGATGCTCGGTAATGGTCGTCTGGAGGCCATGTGTTTCGACGGCGAGAAGAGGCTAGCCCACATCCGTGGTAAGATGAGAAAAAAGGTCAGTATTCATGTCGGATCTTATAAGCGCTCATGCGAGGCTGTTTTTCAGGTCTGGATCAACCAGGGAGATATTGTCCTTCTTTCTTTGCGGGATTTCCAGGACGACAAGGCGGATGTTATCGTTAAGTACACGGCTGATGAAGCCAGAAATTGTATGTAATCCAATCTGATATCTTTCATCATACACTGAATATTTATTCAATATACCATAGTGAAGGCCTACGGCGAGTTACCGGAGAATGCCAAGATCAATGAAACAGATACCTTCCCTGAAGAGGATGGAGAGTGTACATTCGAATTCGGTGACGAAGGGGATGTTGATATCGACGACATTTAACCTCGTCCTTAGCAGGACGCCGCGTAGATTAGAAAGAGAAGAATGAACTTTTGCGAGCAGGGCCTTGTATGTATTGATCTCTTTCGCAACCTCCTCGGTGAACAGTGCTTGAACAAGAACGAGGACAGTCTTGTGTTTCTCGACACCAAATTCTTGGGCCTTCTGATAGATCTGCATGGCACAAACCCCTGCTTCGCCCTTGTCTCTTCAACCCGACGACCAAACTGAGGGTAAGGGCCGTTCACATCATCGTCACTACCCTCATCGTCTCCCAAGCTGCCAGCAGGCGCAAGTGACAGTGCGCCAATCTGACTTTTCAACGCCTTAGCGCGAGCCTTGACAGCCTCGGCAGAAGTATCTTCCTGGTAAACTCGTCATCGCTATCACCATCGGAACCACCAGCATTTTCGTCGCCAGGAACAGATGGAGCTGACGCGTGTACTCCGCCACCATTTCCGTTTGTCTCGCCTTTGGTCCCTTTCTTACTCTTCTTGGGGTTCTTTAGAATGAAGGTGACGAGCTTGTGCTTCATGTCAACGTCCATCCGCTCACCACAAGCCTTGCAATCCCTGACGATATCCTCGTCACGACCGCTCTTGAGGATGATAAGGTCTGTCTCAGGGTTCTTGCATGCACAACACAGGATAAATTTGTCAATAAAGACGTCAAGCAGTCGTCCCTGAAGCAAGGGGGATCATTAGCCCCGTTTACCATTTTATCAGCCATCAGATCTGCAGACTTGGAGTCCATGTTGGAAATCAAACCGTCAATGTAGTTTGTAGTCACTTTTTCGTTCGACTCGACTAGGCCAGCGGAGTTACCATATTAAGCAACTCTATGCACGGACGCTTTCCGTGCTTCGTTTTCCCCCCCTCTTATACCTACTTTCATTCACTGATCTTCACTATAACTTTCTTTGCCATTGTCACGCTGCACAGCCACAACATAGGCCTGAAAGTTCAGTAAAAAGCCTACTACTTATTCAGAAATGCAAATCAAGAAAGTCGCATCTGAGTGTGGAAACGCTGCGTTTTGAGCGTTCGATTTAGTATAGATCAGGTTGTGCTCACGTACATCACGAAATTATACCTAAAGTGGACAGAGCCTTAGTGTTGGCTTTAATATGCACCATGAATATTTAACATATCTACAAAGCATCAGACATACTAGCAGTACCAATAGATCTAGTTTGTTCGACTAAATCATTCTTTAAAAAAACAAGAGCATCCATACACTCCAGGATGAGCATGCTACTGAAGCTGTAAGTGTTCATAAGTGTTCGTAATGTGCATAAGCTAAGTGTTAATTTCAGTGGTTTTGCAGATGTCTGTTCCAGTCAATTGTCTGCACACTTGGTATGAACAATCAACTGGAACAGATTTTCCTAGAAGTGGGTGACTATCCATAGGCTAAATAATGTGGAATATCTTATCACGGACTTTGAAACTTATTTGCAAAAGATAATCTGTATAGAATACTAAACTGTAATGCGTGTAGAATAAAGCAACATGTATTTCCGAGTTTTTTCTTGGTCAGAACTCTAATGGATCTACTACTACGGTATGCTCTGGTGAACGACATGGAAGAGATGGCACTTCTCAAGGACAAAGAGGATGCAAGAAAGTTAGCAGCCATGCTGCTTGCTGGCATTGAGCTTGCTCAACTGGATTGTATTGAAACTCAGAATCCTAGACAACTTTACCTTTGCCACACTCAACTACTTCCTGACCCACATTGTAATACTCCATGGCAACTATTGTATGAAAGTCAGAATGATTGTGCCTTTATTACAACCATGGGCATTGATACCCAAACCTTTGAACTGATTCTTACTTCTGGCTTTGCTAGTCAGTGGTACCAGAAGCACATCACATGTCCTGATATCAATTCACATGGCATTCCATGCCTGAACCAGCATTCACTTAATGCTGGTGGTGCCCTTGGCCTCATACTTCATTACCTCAACTCTACCGTGCAGGAGACTAGCCTCCAACAGATCTTTGCACTGATTCCTTCCACTGTTTCTCACTATCTAACATCTGGACTACCCATGCGCTTACAAACTCTCTGTTCTATGGCTGATGCCAGAATTCAATGGCCCCAGGGGCCTGCTTTTGAACAGTGCAGTGCCCTCATGATTGCATGTCACCCATGACTGCAGGGTGCCTTTGGAAGCATTGATGGGCTCAAATTGCCTGTGCAAACTTCTGAGGATGATGAGATTGAAAATGCTACATATAATGGTGGCTTTCTGAGCATTTCATGAGTTCCATCATTACTTTTTCAGCTGAAGGTGTGTTTTCTCATCTTTCTGAATGGTACACACTTAATTTTTTATTTACAAAGGTGTTGTGATTGCAGCAAGAATAAATGTGCCTGGTAGCTGGCATGATTCTTGTCTCGCATCTCACATCTATACTCAACTTCAACTCCACACACCTCCTGACTACTACATTGTTGCCAATACTGCCTTCCCTCATGGGACATCTTCCATTGATGGGCACATCTGTGCACCTCTGAAAAATGGCCAGATCTTACACAGCTCAGCTGCTGAGATGGCAGAACAAATGACATTCAACTGTGAACTACTTTCATACTGTCAGACAGCTGAATGTGGTATGCAAGCTATCCAAGGGGCCTTTGGAAGGCTATGTCTGCCACTCAACATCACTAATGAAGAGGCTTGCAGTAATCTGATTGAAGTATGTCTTCGGCTGCACAATCTCCATGCCACATGCGTTGGAATCAACCAGATATGGACTGTGTATATGAAACTTTGGCAGGCTACAGAGGATGATATGGATGTGTGGTGAGACTTTGAGAACATGTTGTTTTCAGAGCAGAGGAAGAAAGATCAGGTTTTGTGTTTCCATGTTATATTGCAATACCAGTAGATACAATAGATAAACTGCTTCTGGGGGCATTAAGAGTCCCTCCTCTGCTGCTGCAACTGTGAAACATACTGCAACTGCATCTGCCACTGCAACAAGCCTTAACCCATTTCTCACACTTGGAGGTGCTGCATGCTTCCAGGGGTATTAAGAGTCCCTCCTTAGCACCATCAGCCTATCTGCTCTCAAGCACTCTGCTGCTGCAACCGTGAAACATACTGCAACTGTGACAGCACCTGCATCTGTCACCACAACAAGCCTTAACCCACTTCTTACAGTAATGCTTGTGGTCTTTATTGCAAATCATGGTACATTGCTACCCTACTACACCAGGAAACTACATAGACAGCATTGTATGATCAAATATCTCATGACACTTTCATTTTAATCCCCTGGTAAGGTTCATCACTGGAGTCCTCAAAGCACAGGCAATCAGAATGCTTGAGATGTCTAGAGGGCCACATTTTTGAAGGCAGGGTGGGTGGGCTTCTGAACCTCAGATGCAGTACTTTTTGCCCTTGTCAGTAATCCACCTCATAGATCCCCTACCATCAGGAGATCATTCTTGATGCAAGTTCTTGCATTTGGGCATCCAGATATGCCAATAGTGTGTGGATCCAGTCATCTCTATCATTTCCATGCAAAGCTCAGCCTGATCATGTTCATATTCAACATCATACAAATGAGAGCGCAAATCAAAGAGTTTGCCCTGCAAAGTCTCCACACTGGCTTGTAAGTCACGGAACTGCTGGCCTTGAGTAAGTAGTTGCACAGTAGCAAGGCTGCAATTGGCATGATCTTCATCACAGTTTTGCTGGGCAGCTGGGTCAAGGGCACCAGAAAGGTGAGTGAGAAATTCAGTAGCTGCAGCTCCTCAAACATTGCAATGTGGAATAGGAGCTTTGGTATGAGTAGTGGAGCATGCAACAGCAGTGAACTGAATTGGGGGGGAGGTACAGTCTGACTCATCATGAATTGGATCAGAGACAATGGAGTGATTGTCGTCATCTTCAATACCATTGAAATCCATATCATCCAGGTCACGGGTTCCTGCATGCTCATTGATGTGCTGATCAATGTGAAGTGCACATGTAACTTCAGGAGGGCAGACACCATCTCCTGTTGGCTTTGTGGTCTTTACTAGTTGTTCAATGTGTAAGCCATCTTGCAGCCATACAATAGATTAAATCTTACCTGCTTGAACTTGGTCTCAAGTGAAGAGACTTTGTGTTCTGGCCACTTGTTTACTTTTGCCCATTGGCAAAACCTGACATGAACAGCCTGCCACCCATGTTGACCAAGGGGGAGCTCCTGATGGACCATGTCAAGAAGAGTTTTGATATCTGAGGTCATATAGTTGTTAGAGCCTTGAGGGCAGCCTCACTGAGCATGTAATTTGTCATCAGCATCAGCATCCTCTTGGGAACACTTTTTTGAGTTAGCAGATGCAACATTTTTTTTTGTCTTTACCTTTGCCCTTCAGGCCCTTGGCCTGGTGACAAGAACCTGCTGTTTTGGCTACCAGAGCATGGCCATGGGCCTTCACAATAGTGACAGCATCAGTCAAGTCAAGATCACCAGAGTCAGGCAGGGGGAGGAGTGCAGGATCAATCATGTGATTGGGCACCACCTAGCACAGAGTGATATGAGAGCCAGACACCAAGGGTGGCATAGCTTCTTCCTTGGACTTGAAGTTGGCTGGAGTACTCAGTGCATAGGTGCCAGGAGACTATATATATAATAATCAGTCAACCAAATGACAAAGTACAGTGCTGTTGACATGCCTGATAACTACTAACACTCAGTTTGGGCTCCCTATGTTTGATGTGAAAGGAATGTTGAGAACTAGTAATAGCCTATAACAATATGAGCATCTGAAACTGTAGATGAGATGAATGAAACATACCTTGCAAATTCTGGGGTGAGGGACCCAAGCACCAACCTCATTGCATACAAAGGCATTGCCAGTGCCAGTGTCATTATAGTGTAGTTCTGGGTAGGATGGGCTGCTACTGGGGGTAACATAGATTGTGGAGGTGGAATGTCAGACATTGTATGATTGTAGTGTATGATCAAACTTACCTTGTTATCCTTATGCATTTATATGTCTCCAAAATTTCTGCCATCAGATGCGCAGGTGATTCTTGAAGTTCTGAGTCACAGATAGCAAAACAGACCCTGTGATGGTTGCAGTAATACATTAGCACACACATGTACATTGACAAGAAAAAACCTTTACTGAAGCCTAAATGATGGACAGTGCTTGTTACTGGACAGATACAGGCTGATTGGGGTTGGCATTGCCCAACTCATGCCCTGCCCGGTTGCAGTGATATGTGACTGCACAGTTCTGCTGTTGCAAATCTTAAAACTTCAGTATTATTTTCACTAGGGAGCATAGGTATTGGACTGCACTTAAAAATCCGTATATTCGAAGACATTATGATGAAGCAACAGCTGTCAAAGCTGAAGACAAGTGAGGCAAGGAGCCCTGAGTGGTGGATTAGTCAGCGGTTAGCTGGAGTGTTAGTGGCCCAAATTGGCCTAAAACAGAAATAATCCGTCGGATTAATCTGTAGGGGGGGACCCCCCCTTACAGATTTAGAGTTTATAAGAGGGTCAAGGAAATAATGTTTTGCAAATTCTTCCCAAATGAGCAGCGGCATCGCGGCACGACTTCCTTAAATGGGTTTTTTTATTCTATTCTCGTTTATTCCGCATTATTCGAGCCTTATCTCAGCAAGTTAAGGTTTAGAGCGAAAGCTAGAAATTTAAATCCCACCCATTAATTTTTGTATTCTGTCACATTTTTATCACGTGAGGTACCTTATCGATTATCAACTGGCCACCTACAACCTTTTTGTCGCATGGCTGAAACACTCCTAGCAATTTTACTTGTAACCTCGTCGGCAAAGGGGCCAAACGTTGTTTATCGATGGCCACCGTTCGTGGAGAATACTAGACCCAGACTCTCCCGTCCACGTCCACCAGTCGATGGTCTCGAGTTAGATAACCCTTGGCGTGCCTCACATTACTCAGACAATTCAAATGCCTTAGCTGAAACGTACATGGAGGGTGCCGTAGATGTCAATATAGATGACTACGCGTGGAGGAGACCCGCCGAGAGTCGTGACAGGTCCATGTCTTTCTCCTGTTCCGCTATTCCGGCATCAGGCAGTGACTCTCCTTGCAACGATGAGCGAAGAGAAATCGACCCCGTCGCGAATGAGTACCAATGTTTGTTTGACTACACTGCCCAATTTCTGGCTGGAATGCTATGCCCGCAGAGACACCTATGCCACCAGAAATTTGAGCTCGTCATTGATAACCTCGTCTTCGCTGGGCATCCCGTCTGTGCAGAACCGGATGGCATATGGTGTTTCAAGCCAGAGAGATACAAAACTGGCTCGCGAGGTCGCGGGTCTCGACATCGGGAATCCAATCTACCAGACAAAGATAGCTCTGAAGTCTCTCTGGGTGGAGGAGATGCACACTCTACCGCGACGCCCAAAAGCTCATGGCTCCACATCTTTCATCTTGTCCTTGTGTTCGATTTACCAGACCCATCATCATCAGCCTCGGGGAATGTTGCAAGATATTTCGACACGATCTACGAACAAATTGCATTTACCGTTACTGCCGTGCTTTTCCAAGAACAGGTCCTGTCAAACTTTGTAGAATTGGAGTGCGATGCAATTGGTTCGCTTGAAACAGAGTATATAGTCAAAGGTTAGTCGCGTCTGGCAGTTGCGGAGTACATATCGCTGATATGCATGCCTAGGAGAGCATTTCTCTGACTTTGCATTGCACGCGCAACGAGTATCATCCATTGCTACGGCAATGAAAAATCTCTATGATGCTATAAAATCATCTAACATGGCCCACATCACTCTCAACGATCTCCCCCTCGAACTGCAGCTTCCTCCTTATCTGGACCACCTATTGCACAGCGAAGAGGAATTTGAACTCGAATTAGCAGGTCGTCTCGAGAATCAAACCGATTCTCAACTATGGGGTCGCGAGCTGAGTTTTGGGTGGCGCCTGCCAGCCCTTGTGCCTTGGAAAAGTTTACTTCTCCTTGATACTGACCAGGAACTGGATCCGTATATGAACTTGAGAGGGTCGCACGTGCACGCTGAAGAGAGAAGCCTGGCAGAGGGCCTGATCAAGTTTCTTGAAACCGCTTCTGTTACATTATCGTGGGTCTACTTTCGTATTATTGATATTCAAGATGACAGCGTTTTTAGATTGGCAGACATGGCGAGTTTACTTGATTGGGACCTACATTCCCAGGTATATCCAACTGTTCGCTGGTTAGTTCACCACCGACGGGCCAAGATTGTCGACACAGTTCATAATGGATTGAAGACCATATTTTCGATTGCTCCTAAGTTTGATAAACCGTTAGTGTATAATACAGTTCCTCTGTCCTGTAATCAATTAATTTGAATGCAGGCTTGCAATCCTTGCTGCTGAATTCAAACGTGATTTCCCACAGCCGTCCATCTTACCCCTCCCTATGCTTATGGCCACGATCTCTAATTCTAATTCTAAGCAGGCCGATAACCACTTTTTTGCAACGGTCGTGCAGTCCAAGGATCTCATATCTCTATATCACGAAGTCGTCGTTTGGATGCTGAAACGGGACCTCCTTATTACACTGCATCTGCACGTGCGTGTAGTTGCCACTGCTGAGCTCAAAGTACATGTCAGGCAAGCACATGAACGGAAGCTAGAGCGACTGGCGAGTCACCATCTTCGCGAGGGCCGGAGAAGCAGCCGCAGGGGCGACTATGGCGTGGGTGATGCACACGAGCATCCACGAGTAAACGTGCCTTGGTTGTCACTTTCGCCCAAAGCTGCTAGGCGGTATTCGAGACGGTCTATAGACTCAGGGCAGAGCAAGCCCAGCGATGTATCGGAGTCGATCCTGCTTGAAGAAGCTGAAGATGTCTTTGACGAAATATCTGCAGAAGATTCAGGAGAGGAAAATGTTGGTTGGGGATCATCTGAGGATACCCTTGAACCTTCGATGATTAGCGATCCGGGAACAGCGAGCCCGTTGGAGCGAAAGTGGTTGGCAGCTATGTCGGAGGGGAAGGATGAGTATATCGCAAGACGATTTGCACTGTCAGTTTTCGATTTGCTTGTTTACTAATGTCGCTTTGACACGTTATCAGGATCAATCAGTACTTTGACGGTAAGCGAACGGATGACGAGATCCTGTACACAGCGGAGATATCACGCAAACAACTTCGAGAGGTGCTGCATCATTATGAAGAATATGTACGTTGTGTGTTTTATCGATTGCCCCATACTGATGTATTGCATAGCTACAAACTTTCTTGCATCCTGCGTGACTATATTATTTGCCCTTGGGACCGTCATGCTATACATATTTGCGATTCTCGAGTGGAAGTGCAACTAAGACGCTCACTATCCTGGCAGTGTGTTTGCAAGGACCCTGCTATCCTTGTTGAGGATGATGGGAATGTCTGCGAGACGCTGAAGAGTGAGACCATCTGCAGCTATGTCCTCAGGGGAGTCATAAAAGGAGAGGCCTTGAGATCGTATATCGAGGGAGGTGAAGCAAACATGATAGTATCGAGTCTCTTTTTCAATTCGGACACGCGGGTGGGAATTTGCCGGAAATCAGGTTGGATGCTTGATTGACTGCATCATCGAGGTGAATTTCTCGTTGCACTCCGTCCTTGATCATCTTGCAATGCTGTGAGTGAGCGTAGGACGTGTCACAAAACAGTGGGTCGAAGATAGAGGGATTATATTGTACCTCCTGCGTACGGCACTGATGCTCGATCATTGCAGGTCCATCAGACATTCATATTTTTCACCTCGAGCTCACACTCTATCAGATTGACAGTTTCATGATATTCTGCGATCTTGTACTTCACCAACGTGCTTCTGATGGTTTTTCTTGCATGCGTATGGAGTAGGTTTTCAGTTTGGCTGTGAGTCAGGGTAACCAAACATTTTTAGCGGACGTCACTGTGTTCTTGGTTTTTGTGATTGTCTTTACATTGCAAGAGTATACAGCATCTAAAGAGTATGGGTGGGTCAGTACACATTCAGCTGTCATATATCATATTCCGATTTCTGACATAGTACTCAAGTTGTCCAGTTTACATTGCCAACGCAATTTCATCTTTGGGTCCAAACTCCCTGGCTGAAGTCCGTTTCTCCAGATATGGAACGTGTTTGACACATCGTTTGTCATAATATTTCTCGGCTATCTGGTTTTGATAAAAGGTGAACATAGTAGCGTCATCGCGGTATGATGTGACGAACCGTTTTGCAGGACCGTCAGGCTCGCATCGAAAACATTCTGTTAGCCTCGACTCGCGGAATGTGACATGGGACGGAAATTTTACGGCACCATACTGCACAGTCAACCTGAGACTATGCTTCATTTGATGACTTTGTCACTTCTGCATTCTTGTGCCCAAACTCCCAACCTTATTACAGCTACTTTCATATCGATAGACCAGATTCCCTTCACCGCTTTTGTTTAGTTGTGGAGCTGTACAAACAAATTATTACAATATCTGTGCGCACGAAGTATCCTAGATAGGGATCCAACAGGGGTATGGGTAACCCCTGGGGGTAAGGGGTAAGGGTACTTGAGGGTGGATGGGGTTTGGATCTGAAGACCTCTGTACCCCTGGACAATTGAGTACCCCTGGGCCTTGGCATAATATATACCCAAATTGATTACCATAGGAATGATAGATAAAAAATTTCAAAGTTGTTAACAGTACAATGGTTATTGGGCTTATTGTGATCTTATACTGTGACATGTACAAGAGTTACCTGCCTATGGTTTGAGTCATCATCAAGTTCTAAGTTACTATTTAAACTAAAGTCAGCCTACTATGTCTCTTCTAGCCTAAATGGTGACAATACCCCTGTACCCTTGTGATACCCTTACACCCTTACAGTGGCTCAAAAAACTGTCCGCATGTTTTGACATTTTTCACTATCTATGATATTGTGTGAGAACAAACAAATGCCTCAAGGACATGCTAGT
>MU172949.1:171572-185686 GCA_016695475.1 Suillus decipiens
TCTCACTTGGGCTCCAGCCCTTGTAAGTCTCTGGCTCTGGACTATGGGAGTACTCCCTAGTCCGGAGCCTTGACTCTCTGTCATATAATCACTTTCGGACTTTGTCTGATTGTAGGTCCGTCTTCCGTTCCACCTTCGACTCTACCTGTGGTAGTCTTCCTCTGTTAGTTTCTACTTCGGACCTCGTCTGAAGTAGTCTATACTCTCTCTACTTCACATCCAGTCCTACTCCTCCATAGTAGTTATACCACTTCATCCATCCATACACCTATCTGTCTATCTGTCTATCCGTCCATCCATCTATCCATCCATCCGTCTGTCTATCTATCTGTCCGTTTACCCATCTGTCCATCCATTCATCTGTCTGTCTGTCTATCCATCCGTCCATCTGTCCGTCCATCTGTTATCCATCCAACACTCCACCAGACCTACTCCTCTTAGTAGTCATACCATCTGTCCATCCATCCATCTGTCCATCTATCCATCTGTCCATCTATCCATCCATCCGTCTACCCATCCGTCCATCTGTCCATCCATCTGTCATCCATCCGACACTCCGCTACTCCTACCTTCGGACATCCATACCTTTGGACCTTTGGACCACCTTCGGATCTCCATACCTCTGGACCTCCAGACCTCCAGACCTTTGGACCTTTGGACCCTTGGTCCTATGGTCCTATGGTCCTGTCCCATTCTATCCTTCAACCAATTGTGTAACATCCTTCACTTGTTCTACTCTGGACTTCATCCAAGTAGTCTTGTCATCATCCCCTATCATCTGGAAATAGTTCTGGCATATTCCCACACTCATCCGGAAGTCCTTCGGAGCTCTATCAAGCTATCCTGCCCTAGAGTTCGTCCAGACTACATCCAGACTTCACCAGAACTCTCCCTAGGACTTCATCCAAAATTAAGGGGCAATACTCGGGTAAGGGGCACAGCGTATGAGCTGAGGCCAAAGCCCTTTATGATCCATTAACCCTCCGAGCACATCTCTCACAGTCTAGGGGAGTGTATTGGTAGTCTTTTCCTGTCCATTGGTTATCATTTGACTGAGATATAAGCTAAATAAATCTGAAACATTAGCGATAATGAAAAGTAAAAGTTGTTATTATGTGTAACTTCCTTAACAAAAGCACAAGTTGTGGTCCAAGAGCACCCAACTACTGATTCCCAGGTACTGAGTATCAGAACCAAGCACTGAGTACCAATTCCCAAGTATCAAGTTAAGGAGGTTAAGCATCATAACAACTTTCATTTTTCATTATCGCTGATGTTTCAGATTTATTTAGCTTATATCTCAGTCAAATGATAACCAATGGACAGGAAAAGACTACCAATACACTCCCCTAGACTTGGACTACAACCTTTGGTAAGAAAGTTAAGCATAATAATGACTTTCATTTTTTCATTATCAGTGATGTTTTGGATTTCGATGATTTTGGGTTTCAGGCTTTGGGTCTCAGTAGTCGGAACTCGGGTCTCAGCACTCGGAACTTGGTGCTCAGCACTCGGTACTTGGTACTCAGCACTTGGAACTTGGCACTCAGCACTACAACCTTCAGTAAGACAGTTAAGCATAATAATGACTTTCATTTTTTCATTATCAGTGATGTTCTGGATTTCGATAATTTTGGGTTTGGACTTCAGGTCTTGGTACTTGGAACTCAGTGCTCAGCACTCGGCACTCAGAACTCAGCACTTGGCATTACACCCTTCAGTCAGAAAGTTAAGCATAAGAATGACTTTCATTTTTTCATTATCAGTGATGTTTTGGATTTCAATGATTGTGGGTTTCGGGCTTCAGGTCTCAGCACTCGGAACTTGGAAGTCGATGATCTGTGTAATGTAGATGAAAATGAGTTTTGGGTTTCGGCACTTGAAACTCAGTGATTTGTGCAATGAGTGAAAAATGGACATGTTATGTACATGATTTTGGGTTTTGGGCTTCAGGTCTCGGCACTTGGAACTTGGCACTTGGAACTCAGCATTTGGAACTTGGAACTTGATGATCTGTGTAATATAAATGAAAATGAGTTTTGGGTTTCAGCACTTGAAACTCAGTGATTTGTGCAATGAGCAAAAAATGGACATGTTTGATTTCAGGTCGCGGGCTTAAGCTTTGGGTCTTGGCACTTGGAACTCGGAACTCAATGATCTGTCTAAATGTCAATGAACAATGAACATGTTGCACACCAGTGTCATATTCCATACGTCTGATCTCAGATCTGATCTGATCTGATCTGATTGATCCTGCTTCTGTCTGGACCACAGATCCGATCCGGATCACCCATCCAAAACCCCTAGCTTCTCGTGTTCTAAGTCCACTGTGCATACTTGCTTCTATCCCCTTTCAGTGATTTACCTGTACCGGTGTCCCGGCTGTGTATATTCCTGTCCTGCGGACTGATACATTACCTGTGCTTCATATCTGACTTGCGTTTACTGATCCGCTGTGCATTTACTAATAGACTTCCATTATACTTTGTGCATAGCCCTCTGGTCCCGGACTTGCTGATTATCTGTACTAGCTACCTACAGTATATAAACTGCATGTACAACTCTAGAGAACCTTAGTTCGAATATCATCTTAGATTCTGCTCATTCCATTCCTCCGAACTTGAGCCTCTTCTAGCTCTAGTACCTTCTGAGACTTAGATTGATTCATAAAGTATACACTTCCAACTCTACCTTTGGTAGTCCATATCCATTAGTTTCTAGTTCGGACCTTGTCTGATACTAGTCTTATATCTTGAATCCATCTGTACCCTCCAGATACTCTTCAGATGTACTCTTTCCATCCATACGTTCCAGATATCTTTCGGATGTACCATATCCAATACCTTTGGATCTGTCATGCAAATACTTCCAGATCCTCAGATGTATATTACTCCTCTGAAATAAGGGGCAATACTCAGGAAAGGGGCACAGTGTACGAACTGAGGCCAAAGCCCTTCAGATCTCTCACCTATTGAGTACAGTCTTAACAACCAGGTTCCAAGTTTTGGGTTTTGGCACTCGAAACTTGGTTATGCTTCACATAAATTTCGACAGTCAGAACCTCTGGCTGGTGTCTCAGGGCAATGCAAGCTTCACATGCCAGTTTTCACATTCTGCAAGTCAACTCAGTGACTTTGAATTGTTACATCCTCTGATTTGGATGATATACAACTACCACAGCAGATGGTACACCTGGGCCTACCCATCAATATTATATACCACCCCAGCCCACCCATCTAATATAATATTTTATATAACACCCTTGGCCCACCCGTCTAATATAATATTGTATATAACACCCTCGGCCCACCCATCTAATATAATATATGATATATCACCCATGGCCTATCCATCTAATTCAATGTATGTCTGGGCCCACCTGGATATCTGATAACAAATACCCTTAGCATACCCATCCATCTGCACATCTACCTTGGTACACTCATCTACATTATATTCAACTACCTCAGCCCATCAGTCTACAGAATATTCATGTCCATCAGCCCACTCATCTACTCTACATATTCCCTACATCAGCACACCTGCCTCCATCAGAAATAATATTTTTTCTGGCCCATCCATCATAGTCGAAGATATACTGAGATGGGCCCACCCATCTCCATCGGTAATGATATCCCCCTGGCCCTCCTCTCCATCAGAAATAATATTTATCCCGGCCCATCTGTCATGGTTGAGGATATTTCTACCATGGGCCCATGATCCGCTGGCCGTATTAGACAGGATATTATGCATGTCCACCCACTCATATAATACGGAGATGAGTCACTGTAGTATGTGCTCACAAGCCACAGTACCTCATGGCTTATTACATAGAATTTCAGACCTGAAGCGGACTCACCTACTTTCGCCTATAGTACTCTGGACTTTCACATAGCATGTTATAAGGGACCCATAGACACTATTCCATACCATCCAGTAGAAGGGGGATCACCCCAGATACTTGGTCCCTGTCTAACAAGCCATAGGCAGGCAATATTATATTCCATTCATTATCATTGAGCAAAACTCATTCCCAATCATTATATCTACCCTCACTAAACATCTACAATGACCCCAAATACTTGCACTCACTTTATCACCTCTCCGCCATTACTGACCCATGGACCCAAAATTCCCATGGTTGACATTGGTGTCGAGTATATGATCAACCATGCACTTATCAGCATCCTTGTCCTCCAGCGGGTAAGCATACCTATATTGAGGGCCAGAAGGGTTAGCAGCACCAGTTGATGGCTTTGCAGGTGTCAATGATGAGGATGGGGTACTACCTGCAGCAGGGGTTGCTGGCTTTGATACTTTAGCACCTGGATTGGGCATTGCTGGGGCTTTGACCTGCAGCAAAACCACTTCCTCTACCACATCAGCAGCTTTGGAAGATGGTCCTGGTTGAGGTCACTGCAGCACATCTACACCATTGAAGTGCACATTCTTTCCCTTGTTTGCTTTTCTGGTGGCATAAGCATCAGTATTGCTAGTCTCAAATTCACCCTGTGAGATCTTTAGTGAAAGGTCAAGGTCTATTTCCACATCACTCCTGTATTTAGCACTTATATGCGTAAAGGTGGAGGGGTGTACATCAAGAATTGCATCACACTCATGCTTCACATGGCAGTATGTTGCCTAGTACCATAGCATTGGCACCCGTGGCTGGGGTTTTGTTAGTGTGGTAGCGATCTACCTTCTGCTGCAGACTTGTCCTGGGGGAAGGTCGCTTCCATCCGGCAAAAGCACATATCACCCTCTCAGCAAAATCTTTCTGTCCCTATAATATGCTTCCTTGACCTGGCAATCTCTATTCCCATGCTTTCCAACCAACAGAAAACACAGCAGTATGAAGAATACTCCTGGCCTAGCTCCTCTTGTGAGGTCATTGGCACATGACTTGCTCTGCACAGAGATTTTCGAGGTCAGTACAGGTAAAGCAGAGTCACCTTCACATCCAGGATACAAAAGTTTTACCACTGCTACAAACTTCTTCCAATCAGGCAGAGTAGCCTCATCGAGCATTTCCCAAGTTTCTGCCTCCTTGATAGGCATATACTCACATGAAGGGTGTACTTCCAGCATTGCTGGAGCATTTCTGGGAGTATCAGCACATTGTGCTGCTACATCAGACCCAATCAGATCTTCTTCCAGCCCAAGGTTCAATCAGATCTTCATCTGGCCCAAGGTACACATCTGGGTCAGTGAAGAAATTGGATGCTTCACCCTGGGCCGGGAGTGATTGATCTGTGAGATTTTAGTGAGCATGAATGATTACAAGTTGTACATATCAATGGTAGATCTTACCAGGGATTGGCTGCAACACATCCAGACCACAAGATGATAAAGAATCATCTTCAATATCATCATCTGGCCCAAGGTATACATTGCTCAATGAATCTAATGCCTGATCAGCTAATTGAAAGGCTATCATACATAAATGACATACCTAGTGATGTCTGGGACACATCTGAGTCATTCACATCCATTGAATTATGATCAGTGGATGGGGATGAATTAAATTTAACTGATCTCATGTTGGCTGATTAACTGATCAACAGATGGATTGATAAGAGATAACTTGGACAGTCAAAGCATGGCCGGAAGCCCCTGCAAAGTCAACCATTACCAAATAAGGACAAACAATCAATGAACATCAAGATCATGTTCCAGATGTCTTGTTTGCTTTGAAACATCATCCTTGTGATAACTGATTTGAAAATCTTTTGCTTTTTCAACACTTCCAATTCAATCCCAATGTCTATCTAAGTTGATACCTCCTTGGCTGGTCTAAGGCCCTCACTGCCCAGATTGTGGGCATTTATTTCCAGTGCTTGGCAGATTCCTGCAGGCAATGCTCACATGGCTCTGTCAGCACAGGTCACTGAGCTGGTGGTGAGTGCCTATCTTATCTGGCCTTTCGGACATCTGTACCTTCAGACGTCTGGACCCCCTTTGGATCCTCATACCTTCAGATCCTTGGACCTTCAGATCCTTGTACCTTCAGATACTCATACCTTCGGATCCTCATATCTTCAGACCTTCAGACCCTTGGTCCTATGGTCCTATGGTCCAGTCCTATTCTATCCTCCATCCTATTGTAACATCCCTCACTGTTCTACTCTGGACTTTGTCCAAGTAGTCTTGTCATCATCCCCTATCATGCAGGAATAGTTCCGGCACATTCCTGCGCTCATCCGGAAGTCCTTCGGAGCTCTATTGAGCTATTCTGCCCTAGAGCTCATCCGGACTACATCCGGACTTCACCAGAACTCTCCCTAGGACTTCATCCGAAATTAAGGGGCAATACTTGGGTAAGGGCACAACATATGAGCTGAGGCCAAAGCCCTTTATGATCCACTAACCCTCTGAGCACGTCTCTAACATTTGGTTTATGACAGGAGGGCTTCATAGAAGCCATCATCATGATAAGTGAGGTTGAAAGGGATTTTGCTGCAGAACTGAGGGCAATAAGGAGAACAATGACCAGGTTCTGACCAGGTTCAAGATGTTCACAGATGCAGCATTTATATTCAGGGCAATTGGCATGCTGATGGCCAAGGTCAAGGCTGAAGGAACAGGGAGAGCTTTAGGACTTATGGATCTGGCTTTACCCAGCCTGGCACTGTGATGTCATTTGCAAGAGATGGTAGGTTGGTCATCAAGTAGAGGACCCTGGAAGGGAATTGAGGTTATTTGTTCAGCAGCTGCGATTAGCTTGGCAGGCTCCAACAACAATGTAGAACCAAGTGTCTCAACTAACACTTGTCTGGAAGAGGATGGGTTGATAGGGTCAATGGTGGGAGGAATAGATCTGACCTCAATTAGGGTCCCCATGATTTCTGTATTGATATGTGCAGCAATGATTTCTTTGTGAGCTTCAGTGAAAGTGTCATAGAGGTTGGTGGGATGTTCTTCAGTAATGATAGCAGGGAGTGTCATAGGAGGGTGGATATTGAGCTCTTTCAACTGCTTCTTAAGCTGCGAGTCTCTAAGCCAATCAGGGTGTGCAGCAGTGTAAGATGGGAGCCATTCCTTAACCATCTTTTCTAGGAGTTGTTGGGCATCGGAGTTATGAGTTACTTTGGCATGAATGTCTTTGACCATGAATGTGGCTGCATCTTGCCAAGTATTAAGTAGCCCACCAAGGGCATTGACATGAGGATAAGGGTTTGAATATGAAGAGGCAATAGATGAATGAGTCAACTTAGTTCAGTGTGGAGAGAGAGGGCGAGCAACACCTGCTCAGCATTTGGTGACAATGTGAATAGCTTCTTCAATGCATGACATAAAAGAATCAGGAAGAAGCAGTAGACTGTAATGATGAATACACTTTTCCAAGTGTATGAGGCGCTGCTTGATAAAAGAGTCTGTAAAGTTGGCAGCAGTTCTGCCCATGAGGGTGCAGTACAAATGATGTTAATGATGAGTTGGGGAACATGGTTATGCTGTCTTCGGAGGATGTTGTCAATTTTGATAGTATGTCCTTCACAGAGCAATGCCGACATGATGAGGGAGGCACTGTTGATGTCATATACTGGATTCTACACCCCACTTCCACTATAATATCTTGTCCAAATCCACATATCCAGACATATCCACCCAATCCCCACTCAATCCAGTTCACACATCCAACCCACACTCCAATCTAATCCAAGACACTTCTCCAATTCATATCCAATCCATATCCAATCCATATCTGATCCATCTCATTCTGTTCCTCCAAGACTTGAGTTCCATCCAGCTCTAGTCAATCTCTGAGACTTAGGATCATCTCCTATAGTCTATATCTCCAGCTCTACCTTCAGGTAGTCTATCTCCATTAGTTTCTAGTTAGGACTCTGTCCAAAACTAGTCTTAGATCAAAGCTATTCAGATCCCTTATCTTTTGAGTACAACCTTAACAGAGTGTTCCATGAGTCATGTCACCAAATACATCTTTATATTGTTGGAACTCTTCAGGTACTGTTACGAACTGGAATAGTTCTTAACACAAAGGTTGCACAAGAGAGGCTTCTTGAATGTGGATTGTAGCACCAAAGCAAAAGAGCAATGGTTCTCAGTACAAGGGCATTGAGTACTGATGCAAGACGGCTAAGTCAAGTACAATATCGGTAGACAATGAAGGCAGTCAAGTTCTGGTGAGAGGACTAGACTGGCTGAGTCAAATACAATATCTGTGATGACGAAGATAGCTCTATGGAGCAACAGCAACA
This sequence comes from Suillus decipiens, assembly GCA_016695475.1. Classification (NCBI taxonomy): domain Eukaryota; kingdom Fungi; phylum Basidiomycota; class Agaricomycetes; order Boletales; family Suillaceae; genus Suillus; species Suillus decipiens. Next base: position 179,792 of record MU172949.1, read on the forward strand.
CAGAACTAGCTGAGTCGAAACAAGGGTTTTCTTTAGACTAAGATGAAGGAGTGTTAAGTCTTAGATACAATTCAGATGACTAAGGTTGCAAGGCCTTAGCAAAGGAAATTCCAGGTAAAACCCAGTAAGATTAAAGTGAGGAATAAGAGACAAGTACACTGTGCTTAAATAGGGTAGCTATGCATGCACAGACCAAGACTGCCAAAAAGGGGCATGGGAAAAGAGACATGAGAATGTAAGTGCATATCCTAAAGAGGAAGGCAACTATAGTACAGATGTGTTGAGACATATGATATACAAGGCAATGGTTGACATAAGCAAGGGCATAATGGTGAGATGAAGGAAAATGAATAGGGGGTACATATGACTGTAACAGGTACAGGTTCTTCAAAAGTTTCCTTTGGTTTAGCAGCATCTTGGGCAAGGGTTTGTGAAATATTATCAGCTTTTCAGATAAAAGTATAGAAGTTGTTATTATTGTTGATAGGGTTTAAGAGATGTGGGAGAGTTTCATTAGCAGGGTCCCATTCATCTTCTAATAGAATAAAGTGAAAATAGAAATGTAATACCAAAGATAATATGGACATATTATGAAGTGAGCGAGCCCCTTCAGTGACAAACTCCATACTATATGGGTCACCCAACCCACATAATATCCTGTCAAAGACAGGCTGGCGGACAATGGGCTGAGGTTATGTGTGCTTCATCCCTACAAGCCACAACCCTAGCACCTCCAGTTTTTAGAGCAGCTGTTCTCATGGATATGGAAAACCTTCAGAAAGACATCCTGACTGCACTCCCCAACGACCCTATCACTAGAATGCATCTTCCAGTACCTTCAGATCTGAGATGGACAGTGGACAATAGTGGATTCCTTCACTGCAACAACCAAATCTATGTCCTGGAAGCCAATGACTTACGACTACACATCCTCTGTAACTGCCATGATCACCCCCTATCCAGACACTTCGGACAAAATCGTACCCTCAAGCTCGTCCAATGCAACTACACTTGGCCTGGAATACATACTTATGTAAAAGATTATGTCAGGTCCTGTACTTCCTGTGCCCGAGCCAAAGTTCTGAGACACAAGCCATACAGATTACTCAAGCAACTCCCTGTTCCAGAGAAACCATGGAATTCCATCTCTATGGACTTCATTGAGCAGCTTCTGGACTCATCGTACTTGGTATTCGGTGTTCAGCACTTGATATTCGGTACTTGGTACTTGGTATTTGGTATTTGGTACTCAGTGATTGGTATGGCATTTGGTACTCAGCACTCGGTGCTTGGTACTTGGTATTCAGTATTTGGTGTTTGGCACTTGATGTTTGGTATTCAGTACTCAGTACTCAATATTTGGCATTCAGCACTTGGTATTCGGTACTTGATGTTCAGCATTCAGTATTTGGTACTGGGTATTTGGTACTTGGTATTTGATACTCTGCATTTGGTATTCATTCAGTATTTGGTATTTGGGACTCGACATTCAGCACTGAGTATTCTGTATTCAATATTCGGTGCTCAATATTTGGCATTTGGTACTCAGCATTTAGTATTTGGTACTTGGTACTTGGTACTTTGTATTCGGCATTTGCTACTCAGCATTTGGTATTTGGTATTGGGTATTGGGTATTAGGTATTTGGTACTCAGGATTTGGTATTTGGTATTCTGAACTCCATATTTGTTATTTGGCAGTCAGTAATTGGTATTTGGGATTTGATAGTTGGAGCTTGGTGCTTGGGAGTCAACATCTGGAGCTTGATATTCTGGATGGGGGACTATTTTGGGATGCCATATCATATTTTACATCATGTTGTTAGAGATGTGCTCAGAGGGTTAACAGATCATAAAGGGCTTTGGCCTCAGCTCATATGCTGTGCCCCTTACCTGAGTATTGCCCCTTAATTTCAGATGAAGTCCTAGGGAGAGTTCTGGTGAAGTCTGGATGTAGTCCAGATGAACTCTAGGGCAGGGTAGCTCAATAGAGCTCCGAAGGACTTCCAGGTAAGCGCAGGAATGCGCCAGAACTATTCCTGGATGATAGGGGATGATGACAAGACTACTTGGACAAAGTCCAGAGTAGAACAGTGAGGGATGTTACAATAGGATGGAGGATAGAATAGGACTGGACCATAGGACCATAGGACCAAGGGTCTGAAGGTCCGAAGGTATGAGGATCCAAAGGTCCAAAGGTACGAGGATCCAAAGGTCCAAAGGTACGAGGATCTGAAGGTCCAAGGATCCGAAGGTATGAGGATCTGAAGGTACGAGGATTCAAAGGTACGAGGATCCGAAGTCCAAGGATCTGAAAGCAGGAGTAGCAGAGTGTTGGATGGATAACAGATGGATGGACAGATGGATGGATGAATAGACAGACGGACAGATGGATGGATGGACGGATGGGTAAACGGACACATAGATAGACGGACGGATGGACGGATGGATGGATAGATGGATGGACGGATGGACGGATAGATGGATAGGTGTACAGATGGATGAAGTGGTATAACTAATATGGAGGAGTAGGCCCAGATGTGAAGTAGAGAGAGTATAGACTACTTCAGACAAGGTCCAAAGTAGAAACTAACAGAGGAAGACTACCGCAGGTAGAGTCGAAGGTGGAATGGAAGACAGACTACAATCAGATGAAGTCTGAAACTGATTATATGACAGAGAGTCAAGGCTCCGGACTAGGGAGTACTCCCATAGTCCAGAGCTGGAGACTTACAAGGGCTGAAGCCCAAGTGAGAATGGAAACAGAGTTATATAGACAGCAGGATAAGTAAGGATACAAGCAATGATCAGACTAAGGTCTGCAGGAGTTGTACTACGAGTTTATATACTGTAGGTGGCATGCCAGAAGGTAAGTAAGCATAGTCCGAGGCTATGTCAGAAACATAATAGTAAGTACAGCAAAACATCAGGCTATGAACTTGGAGATGAAATTTGTACGGAATAACTTATTGAGACGGAGGCAGAGATAACCGATAGCCAGAGGCAGAGATGACCAAGAGGTGAAGGCAGGAATGACTGAGAGCCGGTGGCACAGGTATATCCTAAAAGGGGTAATGCGCAGGTGCGTGGGAATGGTTTTGGATATGAACACGGATCAGATATGGACACGGATCGGATATGGATCGGACAAGTATCTCAGATCGGATCTGGATTGGATGAGTGTATCAGATCAGATATGTGAACTGGATTGAGTGGGGATTGGATGGATGTGGATATGAGCAGGATGTTATAGTGCAAGTCAAGTGTAGAATCTGGTATATGACACATGTATGGAATTTAGATATCACCATATGTAGCTAAATGAGTGATTTGGACTACTATCCTCTGCCTCTCTTCAATTTCTCTAGCATCTCTGTATACACCTTCACCTCTGCCATCTTCTCATGGATGCCCTGACTTTGCTCCTCATGTAATGCAACCAGGCATTCTCTAATCCACCTGAGTTCCATAAGTGATGGAACTGAAGTGTAATCCACCTGCTCAGGAAGAACCAAACCATTATCCTCAATCCCAGACTGAAACAGATGAGTCATCACTCAAGGACATGGTGTAATATGCTTACCTCCCAATGCTGGTAGTGAAACACACAGGCAGCCATTATCTGATTCCATTGTGTTAAGACCGTACTCAAAGGTAAGAGATCTGAAGGGCTTTAGCCTCAGTTCATGCACTGTGCCCCTTTCCTGAGTAATGCCCCTTATTTCAGAGGAGTGATATACATCCAAAGGTCTGGAAGTGATTGCATGATGGATCCAGAGGTCCAAAAGTATCGGATATGATACGCCTGAAGGGTATCTGGAACGTATGGATGGATACAAGGTATAAGGCTAGTATTGGACAAGGTCCTAACTAGAAACTAATGGAGATGGACTACCGAAGGTAGAGTCTGAGGTGTAGACTATAGGAAGCAATCCTAAGTCTCAGAAGATACTAGAGCTAGAAGTAACTTAAGTTTGGAGGAACGGAATGAGCAGAATCTAAGATGATATTTGAACTAAGGTTCTATGGAGTTGTACATGTGGATTATATACTGTAGGTAGCTAACATGGATAATCAGCAAGTCTGGGGCTGGGGGCTATGTACAAAGTATAATGGAAGTCTATTAGTAAATGCACAGCGGATCAGTAAATGCAAGTTGGATATGAAGCACAGGTGACGGATCAGTAAGCAGGACAGGAATATACATAGCCAGAATACCAGTACAGGTGAATCACTGAAAGGAGATAGATGCAAGTATGCACAGTGGACTTAGAACACAAGAAGCTGGGGGTTTTGGATGGGTGGTCCAGACAGAAGCAGGATTGATTGGATCTGATTGGATCTGAGATCAGATGTATGGAATATGACAGTATCCCTCCCTTAGGGCCGAACCCCTGAGGCACAAGAAGTGTCAATCCAGATTGGATGAAATTAATGTGAGATGATGGAGAAGTTTGATGGTTGATGTGCTGAGTCTGTAATCCGACAGATTTATGGACATCAGACATCCAGAGTGATTCCTAACCCCCACTGTATTGCTTTATCACAACAACTGTTTTCATCATGTCTGGAGAAGGATCCAATGTCCCTGACCCTGCTGCAGACCTTATAGCAGATCTGGAGAAGAAGTTGGTGGCTGCCAAAGCTGCAGTTGAAGCCAAAAAGGAAGTGGAAGTGGAAGGAGGAGGAGGAACGGAAACGTCAGGAGGATCTGGGGAAGATAGAGGAGGCTGAGAAATGGAGGGCAGTAGCAGAGGAAAGGAGGCATAGGGAGATTATAGTGGAAACAGTGAGTTTTGGATGTTTGTTCTGTGACTTTCCTAACATTCAGAAGACTCATACTTTGTCTTTGGACAATGACAGATCCTGCGTGCATTGTGCTGGAAAGGGTCAGATCTGTCTTTGGATGGATGCGGAAAAGAATGCCATGGTGAGTCTATACAGTTGTCTTGGATCCAAGCTAATGAGCTTTTGGATAGATCAAATCTTGCAATCCATGCCAAAGGGACAAGGTCACTTGCTGTCATATACCGGATTCTACACTTGACTTGCACTATAACATCCTGCTCATATCCACATCCATCTAATCCCCACTCGATCCAGTTCACATATCTGATCTGATACACTCATCCGATCCATATCCGATCCGAGATACTCGTCCGATCCAGATCCGATCCAAGATACTCGTCCAATCCATATCTGATCCGTGTTCATATCCGGACCCATTTCTGTGCACCTGCGCATTACTCTTTTTAGGATATACCTGTGCCACCGGCTCTCGGTCATCCCTGCCTTCGCCTCTTGGTCATCTCTGCCTCCGGCTATCGGTTATCTCTGCCTCCGTCTCAATAAGTTGTTCTGTACAAGTTTCATCTCCGAGTTCATAGCCTGATGTTTTGCTGTACTTACTATTATGTTTCTGACATAGCCTCAGACTATGCTTACTTACCTTCCAGCATGCTACCTACAGTATATAAACTCATAGTACAACTCCTGCAGACCTCAGTCTGATCATTGCTTATATCCTGCTGTCTATATAACTCTGATCTCACTTGTGTTCCAGCTCTTGTAAGTCTCCAGCTCTGGACTATGGGAGTACTCCCTAGTCCGGAGCCTTGAATCTCTGTCCTATAATCACTTTCGGACTTCGTCCGATTGTAGTCCGCCTTCCGTTCCACCTTCGACTCTACCTGCGGTAGTCTTCCTCTGTTAGTTTCTACTTTGGACCTCGTCCGAAGTAGTCTACACTTTCTCTACTTCACATCCAGACCTACTCCTCCATAGTAGTTATACCACGTCATCCATCCATACACCTATCCGTCCATCCGTCCATCCGTCCATCCGTCCATCCGTCCATCCGTCCATCCGTCCATCCGTCCATCCGTCCATCCGTCCAT
>MU172949.1:206462-301168 GCA_016695475.1 Suillus decipiens
TCTAGTCTGACTGCGTTCCCTCACTAACTAACAAAAGGAAATTGCTTCTATTGCAGTCCTCTCGGGTCGAACTACATACTCACACCTTCAGTAGAATAAATAGTTGCATCTACCTATAGGCCAGCTGTTATTTCCTTGTTTCACTGTCTTCCGTTCCACCTTCGACTCTACCTGCGGTAGTCTTCCTCTGTTAGTTTCTACTTCTGTTAAGACCGTACTCAATGGGTAAGAGATCCAAAGGGCTTTGGCCTCAGTTCATGCACTGTGCCCCTTTCCCGAGTACTACCCTTTATTTCAGAGGAGTAACCTTTGTCCGAGGGTCCGGATGTGCTTGCATAGCAGATCTGAAGGTCCGAAGGTATCGGATATGGCACATCCAGTGTATATCCGAAATGTATGGGTGGAAAGAGTACGTCCGGAGGGTATCCAGAGCATATAGATGGATTTGAGGTATAAGACTAGTAGCAGACAAGGTCCGTACCAGAAACTAACGGATATAGACTACCGGAGGTAGAGTCGGAAATATAGACTATAGGAATCAATCCTAAGTCTCGGAAGATACTTAGAGTTGGAAGCGGATTGGGTTCAGATGAACGGAATGAGCAGAATCTAAGATGATATTCGAACTAAGGTTCTCTAGAGTTGTACATGTAGTTTATATACTGCAGGTAGATAGTACGGATAATCAGTGAGTCCGGAACCGGAGGGTTATGCACAAAGTATAATGGAAGTCTATTAGTAAATGCGCAGCGGATCAGCAAACGCGAGTCGGATATGAAGCACAGGTAATGGATCAGTAAGCAGAACAGGAATATACACAGCCAGAACACCGGTACAGGTAGATCACCGAAAGGGGATAGAAGTAAGTATGCACAGTGGACTTAGAACACAAGAAGCTGGGGCACTCAGATGGGTGATCCAGATCAGATCTGTGGTCCGGATAGAAGCAGGATCGATCAGATCAGATCGGATCTGGGATTGGATGTATGGAATATGACAACTTCGGACCTTGTCTGAAGTAGTCTATACTCTCTCTGCTTCACATCCAGGCCTACTCCTCTATAGTAGTTATACCATTTCATCCATCCATACACCTATCCATCTATCTGTCCATCCATCCATCTATCTATCTGTCCATTTACCCATCCGTCCATCCATCTATCTGTCCGTCTGTCTATCCATCCGTCCATCCATCTATCTGTCCATCTGTCTATCCATCCGTCCATCCATCTGTTATCCATCCAACACTCTGCTACTCCTACTTCTGGATCCTTGGACCTTTGGATCCTCGTACCTTTGGATCCTCATACCTTTGGATCCTTGGACCTTCAGATCCTTGTACCTTTGGACCTTTGAATCCTCGTACCTTCGGACCTTCAGACCCTTGGTCCTATGGTCCTATGGTCCAGTCCTATTCTATCCTTCATCCTATTGTAACATCCTTCACTGTTCTACTCTGGACTTTGTCCAAGTAGTCTTGTCATCATCCCCTATCATCCAGGAATAGTTCCGGTGCATTCCTGCACTCATCTGGAAGTCCTTCGGAGCTCTATTGAGCTATCCTGCCCTAGAGTTTGTCCAGACTACATCCGGACTTCACCAGAACTCTCCCTAGGACTTCATCCGAAATTAAGGGGCAATACTCGGGTAAGGGGCACAGTGTATGAGCTGAGGCCAAAGCCCTTTATGATCCGTTAACCCTCCGAGCATGTCTCTAACAGTCAAAAGGTGAAGGCAAATAGGATTAATTGTGTGAAATGAGTTGAAATACTACAAGTGACTTTGATGTCCAACAGAAGGGAAGTAATATACAGAGATATTCAGTGAGGCTCTTTAACATAATGTGTGAGCTACCAGAATGTACAGGTGAGAACAGTAGCAAGAATAAGATACTTCAGTGTCTGTATGTGACAAGGCTGCATGGTGCTGTGGCCATGAGGCAACATGTAATAATGCCTGCCATGGAATCAGTAATGGTGAACATGAGTATTCTACACACCAAATGAAGCTAGACAGATGAGAAATGAACATGGGTGGACATCAGCTTGTGGAATGTGGACCAGTGAGTCAGTATGATAATCAGTAGGTGTGTGGTACTGCTGGCAACTGTAAAAGGCTTTAATCAACTTGGAAAACTTTCAGGTGCTCTTGCAAAGTACTTTCAGATATTTTTGTCAAAACCAGGCATAGCAGAGAATATTGCTTCAACTTTTTCCTAAACCTTGAGTTAGGTCCAGGGTGCAAAGCCATGATGAAACACCAAAAAAATAACAATACATGTGTCAACTACACTAGTACACCCCTAAACTTGTGCACCCTCAGGGAATTTATAATACAGTGGCTATCACAGAGCATTAGTATGCAAGATATGCCTGTAACAGGAGCTGAAGTCTCACAGTGTTAAACACGTGGTAAAAATGCCCATTCACACCTCCCTCATCCTTGTTGCCATAGTATTCCATTGGGAACCACTGATATATAGTTAGCAATACGAAGCAGTCAGGAGATAATACTCAGGCCGCACATGATCCTCTGGAAGATCCTCCTTCCACGCCCTTAGCATTCGGTCCTCAAGTGTCTGGTTCACAAGCTGGAAACCATGTCGGGGAACGACAAACTGTCCAATCTGTAGCTCTGTGTCGGTAACGATGCCTCGCGAGATACGAGCATATGCAGTCCGGTAAAGCCCTCTATACAAAATATACTCGCACCTGCATTTTATTATCATCAGCTGGAGGTATCTTAAGAGAGCACCCACCAGCGATCCAAGTCCTGTGGGTCGATGTCATGTACGACACCATCGTGCACCAAAATCTCATACGGCGCCGCTGTGGGATTCATTAGGACTAAAATAAATGAAAGACGTAGGAGCAACACACGTCTACTGGCGTGTGGTTTCGTGACTACATATCCAAGGAAGATAACGGGGTGAGGGTACGACTTTGCCATGATGCGTGCGAGCTCCTTGCTCTGCAATTCACGGTCGAGCGAGTCTTGCTCTGGATGAAAGACATTATGAGCAACAATTGACTAAAAAAAGAAATTGTGCTGAATGTACCTTGTCCATTATGTGATACAACTACGGTTACCTCTGTCCCATACACGTCGAGCACAGCTTCGATTGCTGGCGCGAGCTCGCCATGAGGTGAGGGCAAGAGATGGTGCTGCGAGTGAACAATAGGGAACTAACGGGGGTAAGCATGATTTGAAAGGAGTCACCATACACTGACCTTCGAAAGTAGGGCAGCACCCCACGTATGCATGTTAGGTCCTGGGCCCAAATCGACATACTGAAGTTTGGTGTGGTCATTTCCCTGCATGGCTGCACTGAAGGAAAACTCACATATCCGAGGTCTTGGAGAGTGACTCGCGTCCTGATATGAGAAGATGAGCCAAGAGCTCGCCCAGACACGACACACTCACAAATCACGATTTCCATACACGGTTCGCTGCCACTAGTTAGCACACCAGCAGTTCATTGATTAGCATCGTAACTTACATGCAGATCGGTCTCCAGAAGACCAACCACATCAAGTTCCATATCTCTTTATGGCAATGTCAGCAGCAAAGGACCTTAGTTAAATTGCCTCACCTTATAAGATCTCGAATCAGCCACTGGCTGTCATGCCCGACATTATCGATACCGAAGTGCACCGTCCATATTCCAGCGTTGATTATCCCGGTGCCCGATTTATAAGGTCTTGGTCCGATGGGGGTCCAACGGTATAATGTTACAAGGACAGCGGACAAAGAAAAAAGTGTAAGGAGATGACGAGCAAGGAAGCTCGCTGAGCTTGGAATATGGACTATTGCGGTGTTTTTTCTGAATGGCCATTGAAATACCAGAGATGTTGCGACAAATTGCGCGATGAGGACCCTTGTGGTTAAGTATTTCAGCAACAAAGACGTTTTTTTTCGCAAAGAACCTACAAGTCCGAGCGTTCACGCAAGTACGCACCCCCTGGAACGAACGCGTAGGCGACTGTCCACACGTCGGCAAGGTAGAACAGAATCGTAACAAAGAAGGCTGTGAAATATATCCTCCCAGCCTTATTTGGCTGGGCCGATTGTTGAATGATAGTAGGGAGCAATGACATAACAAATACTGCCAAGTTCAGCCCGCCAATAAAGCCAGTCCAGTCCCTGAAGCAGTACATCACGAAAGCGCTTGCGCAGCCATAGCTAAACCACAATGGACTGCTAAGCCAGTATGCAGGAAGAATCGTGGGCACTGCGAGACCTATAGCCTGCGCAATCAAGGTGAGAGAGCCGTGGAGATGTGGAAGAGGGCCTTTGGGTTGGCTGTTTTTGTATCCTGTCCAAGACCACGCAATTATAGTACTGGGGTCTATGAAGAAGCAATGGAGAGTGAAGATCGTGCTGCCGAGTGCAATGGAGCCTGCAAGCCATCCATGTGAGGTAACCTTGCTGTTATCTTTTGAATGGTCGATCTGCTTTTCCTCCTCTGGAACGGCGGACGGGCGAGTGGCAAGTTCGTATAGTGCACAAAGTGCTAAAAACAGTCCTGTTTTGTTGTATCCTCCAGACTCCTCATTGAGCATTGGCCATACTTCGAAGTAGTTAGAGGAGCTGAAAATGTACCAAATTAAAAATAACGTACCAGGATTTGTTGAGTGATTTGCGTGTTTCGCTAGAGAAAGTGATACAAGTCCTAGACCAAGGACTACGCCGTGTTAATCATCGCCACTATCACACTACGCAATTGACACTCACGCAAACCCTGATACCCATCCTTTCCAGCTGACCAGTCCACGGTCTGCCCTATCAGGAGCACTACATTCGCGAAGTTGACTACAAACAACCTTCGCATGGGACTGTTCAAGGCATAAGACCCTAAGCCCATCAGAATTGCCACTGCCTTTAACGTGACCCGACCACTGCGCGTAAGCGCCCAGGTACGAAAGGGCCCGATGCCCAAAAGCGCAGGGGAGAGCAGAACAAGCAAAGATAACTCCGAACCCGAAAGTGCAAGTTGCCATACCGAGAAATAGAACAGTGTGGTGATGAGGGAAGTGAGGATGGACCAAAACAAGTAAGCTGCAAAGGAAAATGTGGTAAATTTGATGACTATAATCCTTTGAACTACGACACGTACACAAGTACACATCTGAGATAAAACCTATGGCTTCTCGCGCATCCCGAGAGAGCGTAATTGCAGCCTGCATTTTCTGAAAAAATGTCCGAGGCACAGCTCCCGATACATGGCTGGCCGTTCGCTCAGTCTCTGATGACGCGGCTGACCCCTCTAATTTGGTTTCAGTCAAACTATTTGACCCTTTGGAAGGCGCGGGATACGATCTATGTAGCACGTCAGACAGTAGTCATACAAGATGGTGTACTTGATTATACATATCATCACGCCCGACGCTGGCATCCAACGAAATACCGAGTACAATCTGAGGATAATGAAAAGTCAATACCAACCATTTGGGATATGCCTGCTCATATGTACCTGTAAATTAGAGGCTTTGAAATCAAGCTCTGTAATCGAGTCAAACAGAACATCGAGCAAGATCAAGAACCACTCGAAAAATGAATAATGGGTATATGCTAGATTTGTGATAATTGTCAGCCCCAGTTGCACTGAGAAAATCAACTACAACCTCCAGGAATCCGGTATATCTTGTGCTGAACGAAAAAATAAATCATGGGTATGATTGATACGAAGAACCTATTCCCAGGAAATAAGCTGTATGAATGCTAGGAGGTTTAATATTCACACTAACCCCGTTGCAACATATCGGCTATAGACTATTGGTCAACACATGCATGAATGTATCCTAAGATAATCCTCACCGTCGTCGACGCGCTTTTACGAGCCCAACTGGAGTACATAGGACGCCTCCCCACATCCATGGCACGTTGCACAGGATATACATAATCATGAGAACATCATGAACATCATGATCATCGTTGGACGTGATATACACCCAACCACCGCACATCAATGTCCGAACAATACCCACGGCAAACAAGAAATCCGGCCAACTGGTGCTTGGTGAGCGCCTGAGAAAATACTGCAAAGACACAAGGGCGAAGCGTGGACCTGTGTATAACCATCATGAATGCATCGCGCAAGCAAAGGCATCTAACTGACCAGATGTCAAAGCGATGAGAATCTGAAAAATATTACGCTCCGGGTACCAGTCACCAATGCTACGGTACAGGCACATAACGTCTAATATTTGAGCAAAAAGAACTTGGATGTACATACGTAGCTGAGACTGACGGAAACCACTCGTCAGGATATCCAGCAACCCCGTTCTTCACGATCTTTTTGTAATGTAGCACGCAGCCGAGAAACAGGGCAAGACCGAACGCGGCGAGCGCGAGGAATGTATGTGCTGTAGCGACATGGGATGCATTGATAACAAGTCGTTGAACTCTCATACTAGGTGTACGAGTGGGTGCTCGAACCGCCTTCAACGTCGTGTACTTACGCAGTATTCCATTGTCACATGACTTTAATAATACGTCGGGCCTCGGAACACAAAGCTTCCATCGATCGATACCCAAGGACATATGGACATGAATTCAAGACAACCACCCTATATACCAATCACTGTCTTCACGGGATTTCTTGGCGCAGGAAAGACCTCTGTTATTTTGTCACTCCTTCCGTTACTTCCAAAGGATTATAAAGTGGTTTTGCTCAAGAATGAGTTCGGGGACGTCCAAGGTGTGCACAATTTGCTGCGATCGTTAGGGCTTTGGAGGTAATACACAACATCTTTCACAGTGGATAGCCAGCTGGCTAAACAATCTAGTTTGACTGCTGTCAGTGAGATTTTGAACGGTTGCATGTGTGTCTACACTTCGCCATCATCTTACTGCATTTCCTAATGGATCGTATCACGGATAGGTGCTGCGTACTCGTCGGCCAGATGGATACAGCCCTTCGCGAGATCAGAGGTACTTGCTGTTCGACATGACTTGATCTCACTTATATACATATATCAGATAGATACCGTCCTGACCGAATAATCATTGAATGCTCGTGAGTTCATCCAAATCACCCTAGCTTGGTACTTACTCATCATGGAGTCAGAGGATCCGCTTTTCCCGCCACACTGGCGTTCCAGATCCGTGAGCTTGAACGACAGACAAATAACGACCTTCGACTTGATGCGATAGTTACCGTCATTGATGCCGAGAACTTCACGGGGTACGAAGATACGTCTCCCACAGCCAAGATGCAGGCAAGCTACTCGGACATCATTCTTATCGTACGTGTCTTTCTTATTATATTGGGGCGATCTTATTCAAGCGCTTAGAACAAGCACGAGCATGTCGATGAGCACGCCCTAGACATACTGATCGATAATCTTAATACCCTGAATCTCGACACCCCCAAGATCAAATGCAATGGTCGCAACGGCGTGGACCCAAACGTTCTTTTTGGCATCGACTCCAAGCTTTTCAGAGATCCTATTCCCCAGGGTTTTGAAGATCACCATGATGAAGTAAAGACACTCACGGCATACCGAGGATTCCTGCCGAAGTGCCATGATCATGAACATCACCATAGAGAATCATGCACCTCGCATAGTGAGGTGGATATCGATAAGGGTGTGCTCGAGGGTGCTCTTGCCTCTCTAAGCAAAGAGAGCGTCTGGCGAGTCAAAGGATTTGTTCGCTTAGATTCTGCGATTTGGATCTTGAACTGGGCATTTGGTCGATACGACCTCACACTGTCGAAAGGAGATGAATTCTTTATGCAAGATGCGTCCATAAGACTCACTATTATGGGAGACAAATACGAGTTGAATCGCAAACCGATTCCGGTGGCGGTCAAGAAGTTTTGCGCCGATCTCCAGGTTCAAGTGATATAGATTAGATTACAGGTTTACCTAATTGATATTCAATTTGACTACCGGGCCGACGGGAAGAGATAAGATTGAAGAACGTTTTCTCAGTTTCTCACTGCACTACACATGTTTCCAGGACAATGAATGTTCATGCACATAAGCGACGATGTTCTCCTATGTCTTTTCCACAGGTCAGTTAGTCAGAGTTGCACTAGGACAGGTAATACTAACGGCGCAACCGTAGCATCCTCCTTGTTTCATCTCCGAGCCACAGGCGATGAACACAATGCCACATATAATGTACCTATCCATCCAAAGCATATTGCGTGGTCACCACAACCCTATTCACCAGCACAAGAACAAAAATCTTGCGACAATCTAAAATCATTGCCAAGTCATGATGCATTTTGCACCCCAGAAATACTTCAAGTCCTCTCCAGTGACGACCTGTACTGTATTCTAGGCATCCCTAGGTCCGAAACAATCGACAGATTGACCATAAGACGCGCCTATCTTTCTCGGAGCAGGGCTTGCCACCCAGAGTATGTTCTTCGTCACTTTTAGTAATATTTCATTTTCACTTGCACTCAGCAAATTTCCCGGAAATCCTCACGCGACGTCTGCATTCCAAAAAGTCTCCGTTGCGTATGATGTCCTCAGCAATCCATCCTCGAAACACACTTATGACTCCCGTCCTGCACACTCATACCCAAAATATGACTTCTTTTCTCAGTCCCCACCCCATGCAGACGAGACATTGAAAGGTGTCCTCTTGAGCGTCTTCAGTGAATTTCTCGAAGGTGATTTAGAGATAATGCGCACATTGCTCAGTAAGCACATTTCTATTTGCGTATATCGCACATTCATGTCTCCACCTTCAGGGGCTATCGGTGACCTAAACCCATCCCTTGAATTGGGCGACGACGGCGTAAACTCTGTTCTTTCGGTCCTTTTGAGTGTCCGCGAACGTATCTTAAGTAAATCGCCTGTCATTCAACATAAAATTGATCTCACATCGTCACTAAATAGCCTGCCGCACCTGCATCGTTGCCCTTCACGGCGAACTCTGTCGCGCCCTAGAGATACAAAGCGCCTTCCGTCGACTTCCTTACTTTGATATTGCTGGCAGATCACGGCTCACTATCCAACTAACACGCATCACTATCTCCCTACCTGTCACTCTCGAAAATGCGATACAAGCTCAATACACTAATCCCACTTCTACTCATCCTACGCACCACGATCGCGACAAGGACACAAATAAATTTGCCCTGCTACCCCGCCGTGTCGTCCTTCTCATCAGAGGCATCAATATAGTCCTGGACCGTATGGAACGCGTTCTCGGATAAACTTTGCATTCTTCAAACACTGATTTTCACTGACAGTTATGTATGCGCGCTTCATTTTGTTGTTCACATTGTATCCCAGAGATGACCATCCCCTTCTCCCTGCTAATTTGCACATAGACTACTTCTATAGACACTCCTGACGTTTCGCCTCGTGCATGTATTCATACCACACGCCATTAATATTGAAATGATCAAATTAATCATCCTACATCGCATAATCGTACATTCTCCCACGTATTACTCTTCAGACATGAGAATAGAATAGGTGGGTTTTGGACTTGACTAGACGAAAGGGACAGAGCAACGACGAAGACAAAGACGAGAATCAAGATGTAAAATTTGAACAAAAAACCATTTTAGGTTCATAAAAAGGAATACAAAAGGAAAGCCTCATAAGAACTGTCCTCAGCGTGAAAGCTAAGAAACAGGGAAAAGAACAAAAAATTACAATACGTGGGTAAGGTGATTAAGCTTGATGCGCGAACGACATAGACCTCTGGCTCTGCGATGGGTGGTTTAGCAATAGCCAGTAGAAAGATAGCATCAACGACTGACGACATTCATCCACACCTGATTACCATGAGTGGGTACGATCTCTTCGAGCATGTATGAATCCGACGATGGCTGGCACCCGTATGTCCCATTTGGCTGTGCCGCCGCCGCCAGCAGGTGACTATAACCCTGGGGGTCCTGACCAGCGTCTCCACCGGTAGCTCCGGCATCACTGTGAGGGCCAGAAACAGTACCAGAGGGAGCGCTCATCACATTCTCAGGATAGAATGGGTAGAACAGCCCAGGGGGTACCTCTGCGAGCTTGTCCTGTGTAGCACCATTACCCACAGATCCTGGAAGCCCTTTAACGGGGTTCGTGCTTACTGTAACACCACGCGGAAGTGGTCCGTAAACACCAGGCCCAACACCACCGTTTGAGTAGGGTGGGTGTGACATCGTGGGAGTCCCCGGATGCACGCGCAATTGCTGTTGACCACTCAACGCTGGCGACGAGAGCATCCCAGGCGAATCTGTCTCCCAATCGAGCTCAGACAGTAAGACAGGATCTTTAGTAGGTCCAACTGTGCGGAGGTTGACATTGAGAACCTTCTCAGCCAGCTTGGAGATAAGAGGGTGTCCGCCATTCAAGTCCTTTCTCTCCCAACGCCAACGGAAGCGTGGAAGCATGTCAAGTGCCATCCACACGTCTTCGATCATCACCTGGCGTGAGAGGCGCTCGCAGTGAGACATGTGACCATAGAGAATGACCATCGCCGCGATATGGAGAGGAATAGGAGAAACGAAAAAGGCGATGTCAGGGAAACGAATGAGTTGATTGTGGACAATGATAATGTTGTGTGACGTGACAATAGCTTTAATATGGGAAGTGAATCATCAAACATATGGCAAATAGCACATGCTGAGTACATACCATCAACAAGTGCCTTCGAACGGTGATTGTAGTCGAGTTCCTTAAGACTGAACAGAGCACGAAGAAGTAAGATCCTCGAGATACCAAATTTGAGCAATGTCAGTCCCTGATCTTCTGTAATGTCCTGAATCAGCTTCTGTCGCTTCTCTAAAGGCCAATCTTCAGTTCCTCCAAAGTACCACTTGTAGCTGTCAGGCAGCTGTCTCCTGAACTCAAGCATGCTCTTGATAATCCTTGATGCGTGCCTCATGATGGTATCAGCACTCTGCCGTGAGGGAGCATAGAGGGAGTTGATGATATCCGCCTGTATTTCTGCGATGGGGTGAGAAAGAAGGAAGTGTTCAGAGAAATCGGCATTCTGGCCCTTGAGTCCGTGTGTGGGGCGAGGAGTGTTGGAGTCATAGGGAGCAATGGCGAGTGGACGTCCGAGAAGAATGGAAGTGCCTCGGTCATGTACCATGACAGTACCCCAGAGCCGAATGCGTAGCTGACACTCTTCATCTGTGAAGGTGTTGGGCTGCGCTGTGGGATCATGGTGCAGACCCAGTTCGATTGAAAGACGAACCAGACTTCCAACCAAGCGCCAAAGGGAGCGGCCTTGTCGCTGATGATAGATGGCAGTATTAAAACCCGTTATGAAAAGTCAGAACGTACATACCTCGGTGTACAGATACCAATGTAACAAAAGCAGTGCCTGAAGACTGGAGATCGTGACACGTAGGTGAGGCTTGACAGCCAGCGCACGTTCGAAAAATTCATCGTGCTCAGGCCATATATTAGGGAGCAGCTTCTTGGTATTGATCGGACTATCGCTGGGCGTCTTTTTGTCTTTATCAGTGATACTTCCTTGGTGATTCAATTCGCTCAACGTCCCCAGTGCCAGAATAAGGTACATGCTGCAAATAAAGCCTGGATCATGCTGTACATTCTCCCCATCGTAGAGCGCGTTTAACTTGTGCTCAAAGTCTGACCGGAAGAAGACAGGGCGGTGGATGTTGAGGTGGTTGAAGTAAACATCAACGATCTTGTTCGTCAACGAGCGATCCTTGGGCATCCATAATGTTAGCGTGGATGTGGACACCGTGGATGAGCCACCAATATGACTGGTTGCTACAGAAATGGAAATCCACTTTGTAAGATCACGGGGCATCGATTGTTCCGTGATGCCACGATCACGCCCCGATGATAAGCCATTTGAGCCAACTGCAAGATCTTCCTTGTCACCTGAACCCAGGTGACTGTCGTTGACGATGAGAGGGTGAACACCGAAGCTTTTTGCAAGTGCCTATAGTCAAGATGAACGATGAGGGTACGAGTGTTGCACAAAAAAACCGACCCTCGTAGATGACATATCCAAAGACTGCGGATCTTGACCTTTGACTTCAACATTGGCTGTGGCAGCTATAACTGGAGGCGGGACTGAATGTGGCTGTTGTGGCTGCGGTTGAGGCTGTTGTTGTACCTGGGGCGGGGCCTGCATATGCTGTGGAGGAGGGGGAGGGGGAAACCCAGGATGAATAGGACCGTAAGCGCCAGGGGGTCCTGGCATCGGCATATGAGATGGATACCCATGCGGCATAGGCACCCCGTAAGGGTATGCGGGGTGAACAAAAGGAGGCCCGTAGATCGCCCCGGGAAGAGGGCCACTTTGTTGCTGTGGGAACTGTGGGCTTGGTTGAGCGAATTCAGGGGCGGGATGTCCGTCGACCTCAATGCCCTCCCTCCGACATATCTCATCGAGGTTGGCCATACTGAAATCAGAAATATGACGTTTCAAGAGAGCATCGCATTGAGCGATCTGGCGCTCAATAAACTCGGTATGACCTCTAAGAGTGAGGGTCTGCCTATGTCTATCCTCCTGCTGGCAAGGGACACCAGCAGTCGCGCACGCTGTACATTTAGGATGTTTCGAATCACACTGTAGAATTCATCGCTGTGTCAGAAGAGAAGCTGAACTGGCGGACGGAGATTTGCGGTCGGTGTCTACCGACGGGACTTGCCTTAATTTTCTTGCTCCTGCATCGTGCGCAAGCCTCATGGGAGCGTCTGAGCCGTCTTGGTTCGGACGGCGAGCCAGTGTCATCAGAATTTGTGTCCGCCTTGCGTCCTCTCTTCTTGGAGGTTGTCGGCGCCTGTTGCTGATGAGGCTGATTAGGCTGTTGAAGCTGCTGTTGCTGTTGATTTGGGTCCATATGAAGGGCTGAATGAAGAGATGATGGTACAAGATTGAGGTCAGTGTGCGGAGGCAGGATGTGAGTCATCTTGCTCGCTGTGCTGGACGATGAGCAGGGCCTGTGGACACCTGTCGTTCGTTGTTCAGCACGAGCTCAGCGCGCTAAGTACTTGGCTAATCATCCTCCGTGCTTTGTGGAAAATGCCATAATATTCCCACGTACTTAGCTAAGTTGCATGACATATTTCTAATACAATTTATATAATTTCTGAATGCAGTTTGCTCTCATCATCGGGAACCATGCCCTCACCTTCATCACTCGGAGCTATGCACCACCAAAATGCATCAGCCTACACTCTTGCTACCGTTCATCCAGATGATCCTGAAACCATAGACTTTGCAGACGATAGAGTTCCCCTCCTTACACCAGATTCTGATGCTGGCTCAATTTATGGAGCCACTCCCGCACATTCGCAGGCACCCCATACATCCTCCTCAAGATTATTACTCAAGGCAGCCATTAGGATGGCAGCTGTGTTTATACTCAGTACGATCTTCCTGGGTGGAACTCTGTGGCTGACTCTTCCCACCCTTGACGAGTATGTCCCTCAAACTTCGTTCTTGTTTAGTATATCTTATCGAATAACAGAGCCGACCGACCCTCTCTCCGTATACCGAAGTCATTTTCTCAACTACAGGCTCTCAATGACATATTGAAAAAATACCGTGATATCTACCCGTTCCGCATCGTAACATGTTATGCTATAACATATTTATTGTAAGGTCTGCTCTCTCTATGAAGTAGACAGTCTGACACAGTTCTCAGTCTACAAGCGTTTTCTCTCCCGGGGTCGATGTATTTATCTATACTTGGGGGAGCGGTGTGGGGTGTGCCCCGCGCACTTCCACTTGCTTGTACATGTGTTGCTACTGGTGCAACCTTATGCTACTTCATCAGCGCTGCGTTTGGACCTGCGCTTCTCACCGTACCAAAGTGGAAAGCCCGTCTAGACAAGTGGTCGGACAAGATACGCGCACAGAAAGACAACACCATATCCTTTTTGGTTGTCCTCCGCATTGCTCCCCTCCCTCCGCACTGGGTCGTCAACGTGATATGTCCCCATGTTGGTATTGGTATTGTGCCCTTCTGGATCAGTACGTGGCTGGGTATCTTCGGCGTAACTGTCATACACACGACGATTGGAGGCGGTCTAGACGAGATGACATCTGCTGCAGATTTTCATCTCATTTCGTGGCGCAACTTCTTCCTATTATCCGCGGTGGTAGTAGGCGTCCTCATACCAGTGGGTTTACGCTATTATTTCAAGCGCGAGATTGCTTCCGTGGCCGACGTGGAGCAAGGAGGGTTGGAAGAAGAGTTTTCTGAAGAGAGCGAGGATCTCATCCTGGCGGCCGGTCCAAGAGTTCGAGTTAAGAAAACGAGAGCAGCACCATTGGTTGAGCTTTCCGACGAAGAGACCGATGTGTACTCTGAAGACGAAGACGATATTATTCTAGAAGCAGGCCCAGCCATTGTTATCAAGTCATCATCAGAGGAGCCCGCACAACAAGGCGGTAGTAGCAGTAGACGTGTTGACTTTCTATAACATGATGATGCGTAGTTTCGCTGTGTGTATCCGTATTCCTTCTTCCCATGTCACATCCACTAATCACATTAGTAGTTATATATTTAAACTGCATGTATAAATAATGGATGACTTCCACAGGCTTGAATAGGATTATCATGTAACAAATGCTACCACATTAGGAGGATGTGCCGCAATGCCGCTGTTCATTTTCGAATTTGCAAATACATTCTGCTTACCCCCCTCGAATAAACCTTGATCTATTGAGGCCCCCCCCCAGACTTGAATATCCCGACACCACGCCACCCACTGATATTCGCAAACATGATCAACCTCGCGCGACGCGCAGTGATACAACTATGCGTTTTCAACCTTTTTCTATCTAATTAACTTTTTAGATTATACTTAGTGCACCGTACGACGTGTTCTACCATGCGCACCTGCAGCAGTGTCTACCAATCCTGCTCGAAAAGTTCCCCGCCATCCCTGAGGCCTGGATGGTGATAAAAGCTCGATCGCCCTGGCTGTTGTATAACACCATTGGATATTGATGCATGGCTTCGGAAGAAGTTGAGGTCGACAAAGGTATAGACGATGTGGGTTCCAGGTGTTTATGCGGTCTTATCGAGTTACCTCAGTTCCATGAATGAGGGCTGCAGCTAGGACTTGAGCTCTTTTGTTGTCATCGAAAGGTTCTGTCTCGTTTTCACTAATACGGAGTGGATACTGGCCTGGGATTGTAAGATCTTCCATCAAGGACTAATCTATTGGAGCAAGTATAGATTAAAACATAATAAATTGCTGTTGGAAATGTTTTTGAGACTGGTTTATTTTGCCTATGGAAAGTGTATAATAAATATGTGTACATTTGATATACATGTGTGCCCATCTGCCACCGTCTAGATTCATGCCCAATATTTAAAGTGTTTCAATACTATCGTGACATACTTAGTAGCCGCTTTCAATGTTGTTTCTTGAGAAGCGCATCTTTACTGAGCTCATCTGTCAGTGTCTTGCTCATTCAGGTTGCTTTATGGATGGATATTGTAATTCAGTAGATGGTGTCGATAGCCTATACTACCGTCCAAAATGGTCCGTCACGATTCGACCAGCGGAAGGAAGGAACTCGATCGCGGCATTGCATAGACGTGGCGTCAGGGACCCATAGGCTGCAAGCTTGAAAACATGTTTGACCGTGCTATGCTACTTTACGCAAGAACAGTGCAATAATGTTGATCATAAAGATCGTGTTGTCAGATCTACCTACATGCATATAGTTGACCCGCACCAACTACCGTGTATTGATGCAGGTGGGCAGAAGTTTAGATTTGGGAAGGTAATGGATTCATGTGTATACACAGTTAAAATCCACCTTGAGACGTGATTGGAAAACGATTAACAGGGTGATGTACCCCTGCAAATCGCAAACTTCAACGATTCAGACGGCTGTTGTGCCCCCTGTGTTCTTTCCCTGACCGGAACATAGGTTCTCGCCCCTTTAATACTTCATTTATCTAGCGACAGATGCCACAAAGATTCTAAAGTCAAGGTTATCATGGACGCGCTACCTCAGATACAACATCTTTGTGCCCAGTCTTATATATGTAGACGCAAATATACTGTATTCGGCATCGGGACTCCTTTTCTACGGGATACCCCAAGCACTCGTATTACGGCAAAATTCGGACGCCAGGCCGAAAGCCTCGTTGCAGGGACTGAAACAGTTTATTCCGCTTAACGATTGTCCAGGCATCTAGAGTAAAAGCCGTGAGTGTCATTGGGTGATACACAATATGGCCAAGTTGGAGATGAGTCGCAATATATAGCCTGAGTATGAAAGCCAGGGTCCTGGCGGGTCGATGGCACGGTGCCAACTCTTAGGCCAAATCTGATGGAAAACAAGAGTCTAACCCAAGACTAGCAGTACAGTTAATATCACATTCCATTTCAGCAGACCTAGTAGTTCGATATCCAGCTTTAAAGCGATTCTCAAACTGAAGCTTGTGGAGACAGATGACCGAGACAAACTGGGAATTTGTGCTAATTAGTAACCCACAAAAGGGTCAGACATTTCTGTTCCTGATTTTACAAAATTGGTGCTCGCAAGTTTCCGAAGTATATAAGCTCGCCTTGAGGTTTTATGATGTGCATTTACTCCACGCACATTGAGTTAGAGGCAAGGCTCGAGCTCAACGGCATGAGTTGCGACAAGGCCTGAGTTCATTGAGGCGGAGATAACGGTACTGGCAACTGTGAGGCATACCTGAGGCACGGCAAAAGCCGATTGAACTTAGTTCTTGTGGAGTGGAATTAAATAATAAATTAATGAAATTAATCATCGAAATAATTTCGCAGCATGAGATTTCGCGGATGGGAAGCGGGAAAGGACTGAAGGAAATAGCCAGAAAATGAATATTTTTAGAGAATGTGGCAATTGAAAATACGAATTTGAATGATAAAAAATAATAAAGATTGAAAGTCCGACGGCCACGAGCTGAGCACAGGCCAACCGAGCATTCGCTTCATGGTGTGAAGCGCCGTCTGCTTCCCACTGTGACTGCCAGCATCTCTCCAGCTGCACGCTATCCCAAACAGCGTTCACTGCGTCAAACAGTGTCCCCGTCGTAGGCGCTACTGCCAACGACGTTACAGAACACGTTGTGCTCGCAGTTGCCGTCGTAGAGCCCATTAACTTGCATTACCCGTCTTGGTGCAAGGCTACGACCTTGCATTATGGCCGATCGCATGCCCCCGTACCAAATGAATACCCTACAAAACTTTATCTCCCAGCAGCATATGCAACAGCAGTCTCAGCAGCAGCAGCAACAACAAGACTCTCAGATGGTCCCCGGGCTACCTACCCCCGAACATAGTCGTATGTGGACTCAAATGCAGAACAACTATCGAGCCCAACCCAATGGTGATATAAATTCCGGCCAGATGAGCTCACAAGTGAGTTTCTTCTACAATCTTCTAAAGTTATGTTCTCCCCTCTGCGACATTTGCATCCGCTCACAGGACCCGCCCCCACTCATGTTACTGATGGTCGGTTTGGGCACTGTTCTCGTCTAATCGATCCCCGTATCTGTTATTATAAAATATATTATTCTGAGATTCATGCTTGCCAAGTCCAGTCAAGTCGATGCCTTGTTCAGGTCCTGTTTCCGTAATTACGTGTGCTGACTCCATATATCAGATGGCAGATCTCGCTCGAAGCCAGGGGCTCGGTCATGTTCACTCTCAAGGTCCCTTGGTCCAACAGATTCAGCAGCAATTCGGTCTTGCATCCGCTCAGCGTGCCCCTCCCTCTGCCTCGTCCTTTCATGACCCTCAGTCCTCCAACCCTCCCTCTTCTCTCATACCACCCAACTTCTCCTCTATGCCTCTGAATACCCCGCAAATGAAACCTGGCAATCCGGCTCTGGTTAGCCGTCCGCTGCACCTCATGGATCGTTCTTCCAATCCACAAAACCCGCACCCGCCTCAGTCCGCAATGCCACATCATATGCAGCAACAGATGGGCCCACAGCCAGGCTCTAGTCCGCCAAATCCCTCGGACATGTTTTCATCCTCCAATATGACTAACGTCGATGCAATGCATAGTTCTCCGCATCTGGCGGCACAACCTCTCGGGGCCCAAATGGGCCATCCCAACATGAGGGTGGCACCAACCTCCAAGGTACCTACCCTCGCAGAGCTGATGGCAAGGAGGGAGTATTTACAATCAGCCATAAATAACTATGAGCAAAGTATCCAAAACGTACTCGCGCAAACGAGAGGTTTTCCTGATGAGACGTGGACGGGGAAGTTGGAAAAGATGCGTAGCGAGCTCCACAGCCGCAAGACTCTATTCCTCAGAGTTAATCAAGCCATCCAGCTGGCTTCAAGTACCCCTGGCATCCTTGGAGGAAATCCAACACATCTGTAAGTTAGGTCGGCATATGATCGAAGCTTCCTATTGACGTATTGTAGAGGTACAATGGTCTCTACTGCTGGTCGACCAGGTGTTACCCAGAGCGGCGGGGCACCTCAGCAACCCTGGCCACAGTCGTCCAGTTCCGCCCCAAATTTTGGGATGAACCCTGGAGCTAGTGGTCCTTCGCAGATTCCAACGCCAGGTCAGGCCCCTCCCATGAATTCCCAACTGTCCGGACAAGGTGGTCAAATGCAACGTTCGGGTGTGGTACCCCCACGTGCTGGCTCTACTCCTCAGCAACTTTCTAACGGCATGGCCAATACAATGTCACAGAACATGACCATGGGTCCTCAATTCAATCTTCAGTCTATTGCTAATGGTCAGATTCCGAATAGAATCAACTTATCGACACTTGGCGTCCCCCCTCTTGAGAAGCCTCACTTCGAGGCTATGTACACGTCCTTTTGCAAGGGCCAGCCTAACATGCACGTTCTGTTACCCGATAATCGTTCGGTTGACTTGCATAACCTGCATGTTCAAGTTTTTCGTGAAGGCGGCGGTCAATTGGTAAGCTTACGACAAATGCAAAGTTGGAAGTACGCTTATTTGTCATGACTTAGGTCACCCAACGTGATTTGTGGGCGATCATAGGCGGTCGCATGGGTCTTGTACAGTTTCCGGGCACGGGTACTGAGCCAGATAAGAGTGGCCCCGGTATTGCACAACAGCTCGCTCATATATACAAAGAGCACTTGCAGGCTTTCGAGAACATGGTCGTCGTCACCGTTAGATCCCGTGTTGCACAAAAACACAATTTGTCACAGAACGGCGCCCAGAACAATGCTCCCGGAAGCGCCTCGGGAGAAATTACCCACTCTGTTATGCGCCCTCCCCTCAATCCACAAGCCATGGCAAGTGCTGTGCGTTTTGTAAATATGAGTGTTGGTGAGATGCGTGCAAGTGGCTTACCAGAGCAGACGGTCCTCTTGATCGACCGGCACCGTTCGGACATAGTGCGTTGGCACCAGCAGAGTCGAGTGATGGCCACGAAGGCCAATCAGCAAGTGACCAATCACGAGGTGTCCGCTGAGCAATCGAGTATGTCCACTGCACATCAAGGAGGGTTCCCGAATCAGGCGTCAACCGCTGGTCCCAGTCTGGTACAGCGAGGACAGCCACTTCTGATACCCAATGGGATGCAATCATTACCGACGGAGATGAAACCTGTTCAGTCGGGAGGAATTTTACCGCCAAGTCAGGAGCAGATCACACATGCAACGTCTGTAATCCTTCATACGAAACAACTCTTTTCATCCCGTGGTTCGTTACGTCCATATTCTCGCCCCAGATTCTAACCCTTTGTGCAGGACTACAATCAATGCAACAGGTCACAGTGACGGATGATCAACGAGTGGAGTACAACCAGCTAATGGACCAGGTTCTGAAAATGACTCGGGAGCTCGATGGAAGACTACCAATGTACTGGATTGTTCTGAGATCGGATGATATGATTCGCAAGCTCGTGGCAATCGTAAGCACTCCTCGCATGTCTGCATCTTGTCGCGTTAAGTACTTTGCTTTCCAGGTGTTAACGGTGGCACATCAAAGGTCTCGTTTCCCAGCGGGGTCACCACAAGTCATAATCGGTCTTCATACTTTAAAGAGCATGTATAGCCAAGTACAAAAGGCAAACGAGGAATTCGAACAAAGGTGGCAATTAATGAAAGCCGCCCTCTCGCAGCAAACGGGTGGACAGAGTGGTCCTCATATAAATCGACCGCCCCCTCCCCCGTCACAGACCATCGCGTGCCAAATCCCTCAACATCCTCCTGCTATAAGTCGCCATCCCTCCACAAACCAGTCCCGCAAACCTTCACATTCCCAGCCATCCCAGTCCACGGTCAAAGTCCCTGGGCCTCCAAGTTCCCCCGTCCCTGCGGCCATTGCTCCGGTGTCGCCACCGACTCCACCACCTCCCATTACGGCTTCTGCTGCTCCCACTCCTCTAGCAGCCGCTTCCCCACAAACTCCAAAGTCTCCCAAGCCTAAACCAACGAAGGTTCAGCGTCCTCCCAAGCAACCTACTGCATCTCCTTCCGAACCCCCAGTTGCATTTAGCCCTGGCGTAAAGCGCCAAGCCGATGAGGATATTTCCATTCCCCCGGGTCCCTCTACCCAGCCCGAGTCTATGGGCGCACCATCTCCCAAGAAGGTGAAGACTGAAGATTGGGAGGGAGAGCCTAGCGAGGGACTCGCCAAGAGGCACGAGGAGGCTGAAAATATCAATACGGACGAGGACGCAAACGCTTTCATGGATAAGATGAAGGAGCTGGTCGCCATGACTGCCTCGACAGATGCTGGTGTGTACGACGACATTGCTCACACTCTCGACCGGATTTTGCAAGGCGCAGCCCAAGATCCAACACATATCGCGACTTCTGCTTTCGCCTCCAGCATCAGTGGACCACTTTCAGAACTCTCACCTCCAGCGGCCCCTAACGATGCGTTTTTGGAGTTCCACGAGTTTATTGATTACAGTCGTTTCACTACTCTTGAAGACGAGGAAGACTCGAAAGCTCCTACGCCCGACCTTGTACCATCATCATCCACGAATCCTAGCCCGCAATCCAACCCGGATGCTGATCAGTCACAGGGTGCATTATCTCCCGGAAAAACCAAGATCGAGGAGCCCAGGGAAAGCAATTATCTCGATCTTCTGCATATGGGGGCACTCAAAGAGATTGACGGGGGCGAGTCTGCCTACTATCAATCATCAGACTGGAAATGGGACAGTCCTATGACCACACTTGACCAACCGTGGGCAATTTACCAAACTTCATGATAGGAATTATAGGGCGGAATCCTGGTTTGTTTTGTTGCTTATTTATGAATGTTCTTTCTTTTATATGCTGGATATACTCGCTCGTCCGTGATCCCCTCCGTTACACTGATCAGACTTGTCAACTCTACGTCCTGTCATCCATACTACTAGTATCTTGGTTTCGTGTCTCACTCTGTATTTCTTAATGTTGTTCTGATTTGCTATCGCATCTTGCTCCGAAGTCATCGAAACGTAGAAATTAATGAGCTGCTGATCTAGACAGCAGTAGTATAATGAATTTTGAGTGAACGTAGTGTACAGCGGTCCATCACCAAGGTTGTCGTATCTACTTCAGAAGTACTTTCCGATCAGGGGGTTTGCTTTTGCTTGCAAGTGTACTTGACCGCCGAGTGTTGTCAAGGATGCGAGCCTTCAAAGAAGATACGGGGTCCAACGTCGGCCGAGGTTGGAAGGATGGTATCGATAAGCGGGGTCTCTTACTGTTTCTCTCCGCTTCATAATCCATTCTAGCCCTCGCCCATTCGTCCCGCGCCTGATGCTTGGCCTCTGCATCATCTTCAACAAGCTTTAACCCCTCCGGTAGGCCGTATTTGCCCTTGATCATGTCGTCATCGGCGCGCTTCTGTGCCTCGATCTTCTTCTCTGCACGAAAACGCCTGCGCACCATAGATGAAAGCGCGTAAGGATCGTTATTGTAGTGATCTGAAACACCCTGCAAGGCCTCAATCCGTGGTATTTGCACCTTAGCGACATGATCTTGGGCTTCGGTTGTCTTCTCGAGCGCTGCAAGGGGATCCGCGGGACCAGCTTTCCCATCGGTATCTGCAATCTTTATAAGATGATGATCGATGATATTCAGTGATACGTGCCGTGAATAGCAAACCCGCCGTTCTCCTCTGGATCCCATTCTTCGTCCTTTTGACGGGCGCCTGATACTACGACGTAGCGAGTGTTCTGTAAGACATTAGCATGGTAAAATAAGGCCAACCACGCTCGGCTCACCTTCGGATCGGTCTGGATCTCAAACCAGCCATCACAGAGATGACATTTGCAGCGGAACGAGTAAATTGGAGTAGAATAATAGGCACCGACTTTCTTCTTCTCCGCATTATACCTGACACCCATACCAATGTGGTTGTTGCATGTTCCACTATAAATTTATGACATAGCTGTTTCTAGATGCTAATGTTATGATGCATACCACCAGATATTGAAAGGAAGCTCAAAACGGGTTATAAGTATGCCCTTGTCGAGTTTACGTGCTCTGTCACCGAGCGCATGTTTACCTGCGGACCATGAGGAAAACAATAAACAGGAAATTGATTGTGCATACCTCTGTACGCATTTAAGCTCTGGTGCTTGTCTGGATCGTAATCTGGTGGATAATACTTGTTAAATCCTGGAAAGCAGAATTAGTTGACGATCTAACACCTATGACAGATCTAACAACTTGCCTTGCATGACTGTTTCGGACAGAAACCTAATGGGAACTCCCGGAGTCTGCCGATACATGAACAATCTCAGTGAACCTTAATTATCTCTCTCATCAACACACAAACCTTAGGTGCGCATATCTTGAGTGTTGTTCACTTTCAAGCTGCTAATCATTTGTTTAGTCACCTCTGACTTATTCAAAAAAAAATAGTTCGGAATGAGTTACGTCGCTAAGGACAAGGAGTACGACGCAGCTGGCGCTGTTCCCGCTGCCAAAATTCATAAAATTCGTATTACCTTGACGAGCAGCAACGTCAAGAACTTGGAAAAATGTTCGTGCACTTTAGTTTATCACAAACACCTACTTAACCATCAAGTATAGTCTCCGCCGACCTCATCAACCGTGCAAAGGACAAGCAGCTTCGCGTCAAGGGTCCTGTTCGCCTTCCCACCAAGGTCCTCAAGATCACAACCCGTAAGACTGTCAGTATCACAACTATATGATATACCTGCATGTCATTGACCCTTGCGTTCGTTAGCCTTGTGGTGAGGGTTCGAAGACCTGGGACCGTTACGAGCTCAAGGTGCACAAACGTCTCATTGATTTGCACTCCTCCAGCGAAGTTGTCAAGCAGATCGTGAGTCTGAATTCTTTTGGTTGCATTACCGGTTTCTCATTCTTTGATCAGACTTCTATCAGCTTGGAGCCTGGTGTGGAGGTTGAAGTCACCATCTCGGCTTAGGTATCTTCACTACACCGTGTGTATGCTGTATAGCAAGTCATTGCCGTCTGGTACCTTCCTCCGCGTTGTGAATTGTATTATTTCATTCCAGAGGGAACTGCGTAAGATATCTTAGCTTCATTGTCGTGGGGAAGGCTTCAGGCATGGGTTGGTTGTTGATGTCATAAGGTGCCTCAAGGCACATGCATCGAAGTTCTCAGTACCAGTTGCGAGTCCAAGGGATCCAATGATAACCAACTACGGTGTTCTTTTGTGTCCAGGACTGGGACCGTATTCTGTAGCTCCTTCCTCATCCTCCGAAGTCTCTTCATCGTCATCACTGTCCTCATCATTTCCACTTCTATCTTCCACTCCCTCCCCTTCCTCCTCCTCAGACTCGCTCTCACTCGCATAGAACTTGTTTAAATCCCTCCAGTCCTTCGCATCCTTTGGTGTTGATCCCCCTGCGGGCGTGAGCACAACTGGTGTTGAACCCGCAGGTGTGGGCACACGTTGAGATGAGACTCCCTGGAATGAAATGGCTTGAGCTATTGACGATAAGGCAACTTGGGGTGAGTCATCATCACTATCACGCAACGCGGGATCGATCCCCTGTTCCAGCCACTCGGGGAGATTTATGACAGTCTCGCCATTATCGTCATCATGCGGGTGTAGATCTTCACTCTCTATCACGAGGGAAAGCGTTCCGAGTGGACGAGCGTCTGCAGAGAGTTCAGTGAGACATGAAGTATAGGTCATAATCATGAACGAGTGTTTCGTCGACCTCAAAAACGCACTCACCAGCCACTGGCTCCTCTTCAATCGTCCCAGTCTTTCCCTCGAACAACACTCGTGTCACCTGTTCCCTTCTCAACACCACACCCGGCTTTCCTGCCTGCTCTTCCTTATTCCAATTCCCCCCGACGCCTTCCTCATCATTACTGTTCATGACGCCTGCAACTGCACCAACAAGAAGTGCCCTCAACATCCTTGCACGGTCACGGACGTCCCAGTCTTCATCGTACCGAGCCAGTGTGAGAACATGCCGTGTCAGTAGGATGATTGTACGGTGTGTAGGAGCGAGTAGTATTAGTTTTGTGGCAAGAGTGAGGGTCTGAAGTTTGACTAGGGGTGCCTAGTAGGAATCGACATGAGCAAGGGAATTACGAAGTAGGTTGAAACACACCTCACTGTTGAAGCTCCTTGCTGCCTTACGCAGTACATCTGGTGCCCAGTCTGCCACACCTTCAACTGTCGTTCCCGTGCCTGGAACTGACCCGTATTGACCGACGAGCCACAACACGCAAGCTCGCGCGTGGGGATGCCGGATGTCGTCAATGCGCTGGGCCAGCTGGGCGATAATGGAGAGTGGGGCTTGGACTACAGACATCGACTCCGGGCT
Source organism: Suillus decipiens (assembly GCA_016695475.1). Taxonomy (NCBI): domain Eukaryota; kingdom Fungi; phylum Basidiomycota; class Agaricomycetes; order Boletales; family Suillaceae; genus Suillus; species Suillus decipiens. The sequence goes on from MU172949.1 coordinate 231,139, forward strand.
TGTGAATGATAGGGGTGTAGCTGATAATGAGGTGGAGAATGACGGTGTCAGCGATGAAATGGATGACGTGAGAAGAGCCTGCTGCGACGACAAAGAAGTTGCCAGAGTCGTGGTTGAAGTGGAGGAAGGTGTGAGAAGTTGATTTTGGACGAGGGACTTGAGGACGAGGACTGCGTTAGAGACGATTGTATCTATGCAAACATGTGAATTCGGACTACATGGAGATTTGAAAGATCGCGCCGACCTTGCTTGCTGTTGATCATTCCCATAAGGGCAGTGAGGCATTGAGGCGTAGACGAGGGAACGAGGCTGGCAATGCGTCCAATGGCATGAATCGCATCTCCCACAACAGAGTCGTCTGTGTCCTGAGCATAGTCCTGTATACCCGATGGGGATTCAACAGTAAGGATAAATATGAGGGGCATGGTGTCAAAGGGTATTGGAGGACGAAAATGAATTACAATCAGCTACTCCTACCTCCAAATAGATGAACTAAACATACCACGAACTCTCGTAGTAATGTCTGGTGATTGTCAACTGTGCACAATGCCAAGAGAACGGAAATCTTTGTCCGCTTGACCTGTTCTGCATCATCCGCGCGCACGAGAAGGCGGTTGTGTGAAGTAATGAATAGAGCCTGAATATGGATACAAGGATGGATGTGCAGTTCGAGCAAGGTCAAGTCGAAAGGAGAACATAATATAATAAATACCGTTAGTTCTTATAACTCATATCTTAGCAGAGTTACGTACTGGATGCGAACGTGCGACAACGAGTAAGTAAGCCAGCGTCACACGCTCAACCTCGCGCGACACGCTGAGGAGGCGAAGGAGGGGCGCACTAATCTTTGAGAGCATCGATGAAGGAGAAAGATAGTAGAATGCCCGTGCGACAGCAAGAACAACCTAATAGCTTGGTCAACAAGATATTCCTGATGGAGGTGGATTCATGTGCGCACGGCAGGGTTCTTGTTCATGAAGAGAGGTTCTGCGCAGTCTAGCAGGAGCCTCAAATCTTTGTCAACCTCTTCCCCTTGTCTCTCGCTGGCGGGTAAGGGCTTGGGTAACATGGTCCTCGCGTATCGCACGAGTACGCGGAGAACGTCGACCTGTCCCCACGCGTCAATGTCTGGTAAGGCACGGCAGAGGCGGCGGAAATGCAGGTGGAGAAGGTCGAGGCGAGATGGTGCAATGATGTCGAGAGCAAGAACTGCAGTCCCAAGAGAAAGCGGAGAACGATCGCGCAGAAGAGTTACCATAATATCCAGTAGAGTTGGGTGGTGCGCCTGGTCTAGTCTTAATATGTATGTTTTGTGATTCATGAAATAGATATTGAATTAGGTTAAGCTCACTTGTATACCTTTATAACGGCCAACGCAGCAGCCTTACGAACGTATGGGCTCGGGTCTGCAGCAGACTTTCGAACAGCCATAAGTACGATGGTAGCAACGGTAGGAACACGAATGCCGCTCAGCACACGAAGAGCCATAGCGCGTATAAGAGGGCTCGGGTCAGCGAGATCCCTCTGGAAAGTATTGATCGACAGCAATGCCAGATCAGGTTCAGATGGTGCACAACGAAGGAGGTAGATGTACACCAATTTGCGTAGCTCGAGGTTTGGGCTGGCTACATTCTTGACGACAGCAGGGAAATATGAGGAGACTGGCCGGTTCTTTGAGATGAGCTGAGGACAAGTAAAGTTATAATTTCTATGCAAATATTATACTGGCACAAACCGCGATCAATCGTTTCATGGCATCCAGCTTTTCACGGTCGCTGTTTGACTCGAGCTGCTTTGTTATATTCTTCGCCTTGTCGTCCGCCATGTCAAACAACGAGCTCCCACCCCGTGTTAACGACAAATCCCGGGTGTGTTCAGCTATTGTCTCTTGAATCCTCATTCCAAGTCGCGTTGCATTCTCGCTCAGAGCGTTGAGGTTGATCCCGTCCATCGTTTGGTGTGGACATGCACGTACGTTGTAGTCCCAAGGCTTGATCTACATGGTCATGATCTCACGTGCCACTAACCTCCGTGTATACTATGGTCTTATACGGAGGTGTCGAATTAAGATCTTGTTATTTATGCGACAAGAGTCAGGCTCAGAAGTTGTTCAGAACTTCAATTTTATTTGCCAAAACCTTACAGCTTGAGTCTGTCAATTGCATATCGGTCCCAGTGAAAATTGTTCCGAAAGCCTGAAAATGTAGGAGTAACGTATCAAGGTTGGCAGAAAATCACTCAGACAAGCCGAGTTTATCATTGAATAAAAAGGTGCAATAGCATCGACTATCAAGGCTCGAGAGATGCAGGGAATGTTCCGTTCTCCCTCTGTTCGTCCCACTTCGCTATCTGGACATGGCAGTATGAATAAGGAATCAGGCTGGTACCGTGGTATTGAACACTTACCCATTCATCTAAACGAACAACAATCAGGACGCGTTGTATAACGATATAGAAAAGGAACATACTAGGACACAATGAGTTGTAGGCGCGCTTAAATTGTTTGCATGGTGCGAAATCTTCTCCCTTGGCGGTGACACACTTGAAGTAGTCCGTGTAGTTCTGGAAGCTGTTGTAATGTGATGCAATCAGAATACACACTGCATGCTAGAAATAAGTCGTTACTCACCAGTGATGCGTCTGGTTAGTGTTCGGAAAGCGAGCTATATGCAGTTAGCTGGTGCAACACATGGAGCGAGGAAGAGAGAGACGCACCGTCAAAACCTGCGGTTTGGAGGACGTATTTGCTAATATTTCGTTAGCCCGAAGTAAGACCAACAAAGATAATGCAAACGGACCTCGAGAGATCGACAGCCTCAGAGTTCGACATTTTTGTGTAGTGGGTGCGGTCTTAGAAACCATCGGGTTTGGACGGAGTATTGTGTCGATTAGTCAGCTGCCTTGGACTTATCATCACTGTGTAACACTGACACAACTGCACAGACAAGTTAATTCCTATTGAAATATCGTCATGGACGCTCTCAAAGCTGAAATTGCACTCAAGCGCAAGGCCGTGCAAAATGATACTGAAAAGCGTCCATCCAAGTACGTGCGTCGCGGTGAACTTGAGCGCCTGAAAGAAGAAGAAGAACGGCAAGCACGCGAGGAGAAAGAGAAAGAGAAAGAAAGGGCAGCAAAACAGGCGGCAGAGAGGGACGCTGTACTATCAAGAAACAGGCAAAAGAAAACAGTAGGATCATCTTATCATCTTCACTGCTGGTAGACTTATGGGCTGGAGAGCAGGCTGATACTTCCTCGCGCTCTACTTCTAACACCCCTTTACCGGAAAGCCAGGACCCAGACTCAACAATATTAGAGAGTGCATTCAACATTCCAAATAATGAAGCTATTCGTCGACTGAGAGCTAAAGGCCAGCCGATCCGACTTTTTGGTGAAAGCGACCGAGACCGGCGCCTGCGTTTGCGTGCTCTCGAACTCATCGAAGAGCGTGGGCATGAAAAGGCTGGCACGAATGACTTCAGGAAGGCACTTGAAGATGTCGAGAGCGTCGAGAGGGAGTTGAGGGCCAAAAACGATAAGGGGAAGAAGAAGGATGACGGAGAGGTGAACAGTAGCGCGGGGAGTGTAGCCATGGTGGATTTGGGGCTGCTTAAGACAGATCCGGACAAATTGTACCCCGTCATATACTATGCACTCAAGCGGACACTCAAGGAATGGGAGGAGGCAATGGATGAACGTCCGGGTATGTCTTGCACAAGTGTTAATTGTATATGTTTTAACAGGACATGCAGAAAACATCAAGCGGACTCATCAAGGCAAACTGGCTGCAGCAACGCAAGTTCAATCAGGGGAGTATTTAAAGCCGTTGTTTAAGACACTTCGTTCACGAGTGAGTCTACCCTTCCGCCATTCTCGATTTTGTCTTTACATTTGACGTTGGATTTACTCTCTACCACTCATCCAAACTTCATAAATACACGTTGTTTGTTGTCATCATAGACTTTTTAATGTTTAAAGTGGAACCAGTAAGCTGACACTCGATTGTCTTAGAATCTACCGCCGGACATGCTTGTCCGTATAGCTGAAATAGTATATTACATGCAAAAGCGGCAATACCAAAGAGCAAACGACTCGTACCTCCGCCTGTCCATTGGTAATGCGCCATGGCCGATTGGTGTTACGATGGTGGGGTGCGTATTTGTCCTCAACTCTTATCACCACGCTCTTCTCATTTGAATGTCTGTTAGTATCCATGAACGTTCCGCTCGCGAAAAGATCTCCACGGATCAGGTTGCACATGTGCTGAATGACGAAGTCAGCAGGAAATATATACAGAGCCTTAAACGGTCAGTCTTATTTCTTTTGTATCTTTCCTTTTCATTCTTGCTTCATTCCAAGTGTCAACTTAGCTGATACATCCTCACAGGCTTTTGACGTTCTCTCAGACAAAATACCCACCAGAGGACGTTTCACAGCTTATGGGATAGTTGTGATTATAATGCTCTAGTAGGGCGCTTGTGTGTGTTTATCATTTGTACTGAACATTTTATCAAGCTGATTGTACAATTATGTGGTTCATGCGATTCATGGCTTGGCACATCCTAATGCAAGTTCTACGGTGTCGAGATGCCATGCATTCCGGTGACCCATGTTCTGTCTGGTATATGCTGGCGATCTTCATCGTCAATTCAACCACTATCGCCCCTTGCGCCCTTTCTTTCCTCGTGCCGGCTCTTCGGATTCAGCAAGCGCGTGTCCTGTTTCACGGATGTGTGTAAATAGCTTCGTGCGGCTCCCAAAGGGTGATTTGCACACATTGCAAACCTATAAGCTTGTCAATATAGCTGAGCCATTGCAAGATGGAGAAGTGCAAACCATGCTGTGCTCTGTCACACTGGCGGCTTTCTTCGCTTCTCGGAGCTTTCGTTTTTCCCGCTTTGAAAGCTCGAACTGGGAAGTCGTTACATCCTGAGAACCATCCCTGCTTTCTGGTGGTGGTGTTGTGGAGAAGGCTGGCGCATCGTCTAATGGTATTGTTTGGAACTTCAACTTTTTCTTTTTGCCTTTTTTATGCATGAGTTGGTCATCTTCGACTGGAAGGACTTCTGGAGGTGAACCGACATCATCGGCGTCTCCGTTTTCGAGCACAGGCTCTGGAGGGGGTGGAGGAACGGACTCGCTATCGAAGTCTCCATCCACCTCCTCATTCTCATCCCTTTCTGCCTCCTCCGGACCATGTCCCAATGCTTCTTCCTCTTGCCACATCTCCCTTTTCAGTCTCTCGATCTCACGCATATGCTTCTTGCTGCGCTCGTGGCTGTCCCATGCAGCTTCGCTACGAAACGTCTTTCCGCATGCGACACACTCCCATTCCTCTGCGTTGCCTTCACCTGCCGCCCATTCAAGGTCAGCATCAGCATCATGATCTATACTAGCTGCTCTTTGCCAGGCTTGCTCTACGTAAGGCTTGGCGGGTTGGGGGCGCGGTGTGGAGGACCCAGATGTGGGGGCTTTGGCTTGGGATAATATTTTATTGGCTTGAGATTGTGCAGCGAGATGAGCCTTGTATCGCGGGTCTCGCTTGCGAATAAAAGTAGCCAGTTGCTGCGCACCAATATTTAGAACTTTTTCAAGTAAGATGAAACAGTAAACAATTACTCTGATAGTCTCATTATAGTCCTTTCGCGCATCATCCCTGGCCTTTTTGTTGTCTTTCTCCATGAGCCTAGAAGATACTGAGCCACATAGTGGGACAAGACACCACTACTTACCGTCGCACTCGGCGATCGGGTGCTTCCGCGAGGTTCCACTGTTCCATCCATACAAAATCCTTGAGAGTCGCAAAGTTAGTCCACGCATTATAGAAATTGCGTGCGGCGGGCTCGTTTGTTGATTTGGCTATGGACCAAGACCAGGAGGCATCTCCAAAGCTGGGATACTCGATCTGAGAGATGAGGTTCTCCTCCTGTGCCAAGCGTGTAAAAAGATTGCGATAGATTGTGAAGAAGCTCTGGTGATGGTGAGTATGAGTAGTGATCATATCATCATAGTGTATATATCATTGCGGTTATGGGGCAATGCATTATATGTGGAACGCACATTCTCGCTGTCATCAAAGCCTGCCCAGATGGTCGCATCAAAAAATTGAGCGAGATGTCTGATGGTCAGACCCCTGTCACGGGCACGGGGAGGTGGAACGCCTTTTCGGATGTCCTCGAAGACAGCCTCCGCATCAGGTTCTGGTGCAAGGGATGCTTTGTGAGAGTCATACCAGGCTCTTTCCTACTTGCACGGGATAGTCAAGAGTGATACAGAGGAACGCATAAATAGCAGGTGCTAACCTGGTCATCACTCAGCACCTATCGATTTGACATGCGATGAGCCTTCGACTCGCATCGTGGGGGTGAGAACTCGCACCTCATATGCTTGCTGAATAGCGGCGAATCTTTTGGTAGCACCTTCGACATCATCTTTGTTCTTGTCAGGATGGTGAACAAGAGCTAATTTCCGAAACGCTTTCTTGGGGACCATCAGACACCTGATGAGTTAATATGAGCCGTATCATACCTTGATCTCGTCACTATTTGCCGACTCCTCGACACCCAGCAGCTCATAGTAGTTGGGGACTGCATCTTCAGATTCAGTGTTGCGTCCGGTGGATTCGCGTGCACCCATGAACGTATGAAACTGCTGTCAGTATCGTTGCGATCGCAATACGAGCCAATATCCAGATCCCGTGAGCTCCGTGCAGTACTAAGTTACAGTTTGTAATTGCTCCCGAAGTCACACGCCCTGAGGACCGTCATAGTTCAACCAAGTTGTTGTAAGGAACTTTCTAAGCTATACCACTGGCCCCTCGTTTGCAACATGTCCGACTTCTTCAAATCGTCGTTGTCTAGTTCTCCGTCAGGTATGCGACGCTAAGTCATGTAACTCTAACTACTGAAGCACATGCCATCTTTTGTAGACATGACTGCAAAAAAGGAAGCCGTAATGAATAGCGTGCGCTCCGAGATTGCCTTGGCCAGCGCGCAGGAGCTTATAAACGTATGGTCCCTACTATCACCGCCGGTGCTCACAGTAATAAAGGCTTTCAGAAAACCAACGAAAAATGTTTTGCCAAGTGCGTAACGAAACCTGGGACCTCCTTGTCTAGCTCAGAGGAGGTGGGTCTACCCGTCGAATTTGCAAGGAAGATGCTGACGTTTTCTCATATTCAGACATGCCTGTCTCGATGTCTCGAACGTTACCTGGAAACATGTGAGTCTCTGGTCGAGATATCCTGTCATGCAGCTGCTTACAGTCTCGCAGTTAACATCATTAGCAAAACCTACAATGCCCGCTTGAGCAGAGAACGGGAGCAACGACAACTTAATCAGACGTAGTCGGCATATTGTATCCATACCACCCCGTTCTATTAATCGTGCTTTCATAATCGTTCATCAATCCAGCTGGTATCAAGGCGGCTCCATCTTCGACCCCGAGATCAGAGGCTGACATGGAGAATTTATTACCATCTACTGTGCAAGCTATGGTGTGCGAAAAGGTGTCTTTGTGGTTACAAGTAAGGTATTAAATAATGATGTATACCAGCGTTCAGTGAAGGAAGGCATGCTTCCCATGGAGCGTGGAATGACAGACCCCGTACCAAAGATGTAGAAGCGAAGCAGTGCAGGGTATTAAAATGTTAAAAATCAACTTGCTAAGAGAAGACAAATGAAGTTTGTACCACGAATGGAGGCGAAAAAAATTATTGGGCAACCTATGCAAAGTAGCGCAAAGGTGCAGGGTGTTACAGTTTTTGATCGAGGGGTTCCTCTCAGATTGATATAGTAACCAGGTATTGCGAGTTAAGGAGGCTCAGCCCCGTGTGCTGTAGTCATTTGTGGGAGGATAAAATGGAGTTGTCAACAATGGCGGTGAAGGGGAAACGAATGGTGTCTGGGCAGAGGAACTAGAGGTTGGCCCATTGCTAGAATATGGAGAGGCCATTGACATAGTGCCATCATACATGTGATGCACCGGTGCGGATGAAAAGGAATGAGGGGGGACACTGTGGGTATCTGTTGGACCATATTCGACTGGGGATTGAGATTGTTGCGATGCACTATGCGATGACACGGAGTTCGCGTATTCCGAAAACATCGGTGAATGAGACGATAAGTTGATGGACTGGTGATTACGGCTGGAATATGGTGAGAAGGATGATGAAGCGTATGGGGCTGAGTGTGGCCCTGGGGTCGGGTTGACAGGTAAATCCACAGCGAGAGACTGATGACTAGGGCGATGTAGATGATTCAGTTGCATGGTACCACCTGAAAAAGACCTTCTCCTTATGTGGACAGGACCTTCTGCCCTTTTAGAGTCGCCGTACGGGTATGTAGGACCTGTTAAAATTGCCATGGGAGGTTGGGGGACCTCCATGAGAGGTGGCGGTTGCTCCTGAGAGTAATAGGATGGTGAATGAAGACGAATGTCCGACCCAGAAGCATGGACATTCAGATGACGCAGAAGATGCGCAAGCTGTACTGCTGAACCTATCAAGTCATGACGTAGGATCTTAGTGGCCTGTTGCCCTTCCGTCCAATCCGCACACTTTTTCCACTGCCGAGTAGGCCCGGGACTTGAGAAAGACTCGAGGTAAAAAGTTGGTGGTTGTGAAAGAATAAATGAAGCCAATCCTGACCCTGGCGACGCGTTTGTAAATTCTGTATGAACGATTATGTCGAAGGGAATTTCCATCTTAAAGCCATAGCCCGCCGAGTGGATAAACCACGTCAAGCACCGCTTGCCGTCACACAGGTAAGCCACAAGATCGTGCTTCCCCACAGCGGTTGCAATACGACGCCACGTTCCTATAGACAAATCATTGCATGGAATGATAGTCACCGCTGGTAGGAAAGACGGCATGAGTAAAGAAATCAGGCCCCAGAACTTTGGCAACTTACGTTCGTCTTCATGTATGAGGCTATGTAACTCTGCTTCATATCCGGTCGCCAATTCTGGGGGGGTATCTGGTGGGGTTTCAGCGCCGTCTCCTCGACCCTTCTTGCCATCTTGAAGCTTGGCCTTTGCACGTCTGAGGGACCTTATCAGCGGTGCTTGTGGAGCGCAAAGAATTGACGGACCTGTTCTGGAACCATATTTGTGTTTGTCGTTCCTGCATGCCCAATAAATCACTGATTTCTTTCCTCCTTGCTGCGGTGGGACTTCTGTCCATTGAAAAGAAGCGTTCCAAATGGATAAGTTGTTCAGGAGTGACACGTGAACGCTTCCGCTTCTCTCTTTCCCACTTGGCACCTACGCCGCTAATTGACTTTGACCTTTGTGGACCAGAAGATGGGATTTTGTTAGAATCTGCTTCGTTGCTGTCTGATAACGACGCGGAACTGGGTCGGACGGTCCCACCATTGACCGGAGACTGAGCTGACGAACTAGCGGGAGAAGGTGAACAGTCTGACGCAGCATGAGGGTTTTCGCAGTGTAAAGGATGCCTTGGCTGGTCAAGCTGGCCAACATAGCCTGTACGTGCCATTTGCATCCAGAGACGAACGCAAGAAATGCGCTCTGGAGTAGAGATTTGCACCCAGTTTCCACGTCCAGCGGCAGAGGTAGGAAGCAAAAAGGAGACGAAAGTATCAAGAGAGGTTATGCCTTTGACTTGTTTTATTTGGGCGGCTTTTGGTGCAGTCGTAAAAACCGGAGATCGATTGCCCTTATGTCAAATTGTTGAGTTGAATAGGACGCGATTCAGGCCCTTGTAAGGACAAGATAGCCAGAAAGGGTCGAGAGGTGGCAGGCCAATCGTACGCCAGATCAGAAGATCACGCAGCCTACTCAAAAGGCAAGTTAGGAAGGAGAAAGATGGGTCGCGCAGGAAGATTCACGCATGGAAAGAGAGAGGAAGGTACGAATGAAAGCCAAAATAAGGGAACTCACCGGATCGGGGTACCAACCAAGGAACCGTAGTTGGGGGAGATGTCTACTTCCGTGCTGCGACGTACGCATGCACGAAATTTGACGTTCCTCTTGAAGATGCGAGCTGAAAACAGCAAGATGAACTTGAACAACGGTACTGAAAGCGTTATAAAGTTTGTCTCATGGTCAGTTGGTTCTAAACGAGCGGATTCAATCCCTGGGTAGGGTCAAGTGAGTATGCTGTAATCTTGCATGCAATGAAAGACTAGTTTGGAATGATAAGATCTGTCGGATTCGGGTAGCTGGCTGAGTTGAATATTTTCAGGAACTGCTACCATTGGCGGGGAGATACGCATGTTCGTACGCTGTCTGTCAAGCAAAAAAGCAAAGGTTACATACCGCATCCGAAGCCGCCATCACGATCTAGTGTGCTGGCAGTTTGTATTCAGCTTCTTATCCGGTTTCTGAAACAAACCGATGTGACTTTCTTTTCGTAGGAGCGGGTGAACAAAAAAGTTGCGGCACCGGAAGTTGCTAGGCACCTCGGAACAAATGATCAACATGAGAACTAACCTTTTTCGCAAATAACATTCTGGTAGTACTACTAACAGTACTTGAACGGTTCCGCCGAGTTCTCCTCTCGATGCAGGGTCCTGCTAATGCACTCAGCGTATACATAACTGTGATCACATACCAAGAATTCATATGTTACCAGTATCGTAAATCATGCTTTACAGTAAAACATTTTTTAAGAAAAATCAGTCGACTTCCGATCGGACATGTGCCTCAGGCTGTGCTAGCCTGTGATCCGTGACGTTCTCTCTCCCGAAGAAGCCGATAGTCTGGTTTTGCCGGCTATCCTTGACCAAGCTGAGATGAATCAGCGAGAAACCGGAAAGTCTCAGATACCTAACACACAGCAAAAAAAAAAAAAAAAGGTTGCCCATCGCCAGCGATAGAAACTGACACGAAGCCTTGGGTACGTACTTACCGTCAGAGGGTTGCGATGTGTAACTACGGGCGACATGTCACCAATCTCAGATCGAGTATCGCGGGTATGATAGGCGCTGCTTGGCCCGAATATTCTCCGAATAAAACGTAGCATGGCATAATAACAACATAATAATCACTTTCTCGCTACCCTATCATCTCGTCAAGCCTCGTCATCAAACACCATATGTGTAGTTCATCATAATTTATACGTCGTCGTATAGCATCTTGGTATACTCACTCTTGCTTTAACCATCACCCATAAAAACAACCCCATCTCCTAGCAATAAAATAGTGATACTTACGCAAAAGCTGCAGAGCAATGTGACAACAAAAGCGTTCAGTACTTACACACCCCACCTAGCGCGGAGTCATGGGACTTGAACCAAGAACCACAAAGTGAACCGAAAAAGAACTGGACGTATCTCACCCAGCCGCAACTAATATCGCGGTCGCTTGGCATCCCTGTCATCATACCCACCAGGTCCTTCACGTTTGAGGTCTCCACGGAATCCACCTCTACCTGGTCCGAATCCGCCCCCTGGTGGTCCATAACCTTGTTGTGGAGGACCGCCAAAGCCGCCGGGACCACTAGGGGCTTGAGCACCTGGAGGGCCGAAGCCATTAGCAGGAGCATCACCCCCAAATCCACCTCCGTGGTAACCAACGCCCCCGCCTCGACCGCCCCTGCAGATAGTGTCAGTCATAAATGGAAAAAAAAAATATCTTCAATGTTGGAACCGACCTGTAGCCATCGTCACGGCCACCCCTGAAGCCACCCCCACCTCCACCCCGGAAGCCACCCCGGTCCCCGAAACCGCTTCCCCGGTCTCCAAAGCCGTTACCGCCGCCTCTGAATCCACCACCGCGACCGCCACGAAATCCGCCTCGGTCGCCGAACCCTCCACCCCTCCCCCCTCCACCACCGCCTCCCGCAAAACCGCCTCGTCCACCGGAAACTCTTGGAGGGGGCAAGACAGGTTGTTCGACAGGTTTCGGGCGTCCGCCAAGACCTCCACCAAGACGACGAGGTTTCCAGCCTCTTACAGTGCGACCACGTTCGACATCCACAAGTATGCGTTTACCCATGATATGTAAACCATCAGATTCCTTGTAAGCCGCTAAAAAGAGCTCAGTACAAATGAAAGAAACAACGCTTTTACCATCATTACCTTTCATATCTCGTTCGCGTTCATAGACAATGAATGCATACCCCCTGCACCGGCCTTTCTGGTCCCGCACCAGTCTTACCCGTTCAATAGTGCCGAAACTCTCGAATTCACGTCGAAGGTCACTCTCTGTTGCGTTTTTATTCTGCATGAAAAGGTGAGGAAACGCACAAATTTAACATGACGATGGAACGAACCAGACGTGATATGAAGAGCGTCTTATATGGGTCTCCAATGGCTTCCGCGTCATCCGCAGGCTTGTCTAGAAGTAAGATGAAGAATGCTTAGCGGACCTATATCACGTCCACGAAAATGACTACTTACAGGTCTCCTTTGCGATCTTGAACTCTTCTGTCTTTTTCTTTTTGCGTTCCTCTCTCCGAATTTGCCGTTTGGTTTCTTCGGCTAGTGTGAATGCAGGTTCTTCGCCTTCCTCCATCCCGTCTCCAACTTCGCCATTCCCTGCAATTAATGTTGCAGTTGAGGCTTCCCTGAGTCGGGCTAGGATGCTTGCAACCCCATCAACATTTTTGGAAGTTACACGGTGGATGTCTTTGCCAACTGGTCGTGCATAAGGAAGAGGCGGTCGAGGTGCAAATAGTTTTAAAAGATTTGGTGGGAGGAGATGTGTGCCGGGCATGGCAAGATATTACACGGGGCCTTGCGATGATGAGGCGTAATTACAAGAGCTCACTAAGCTGCAGTACGAGCACAACTGTCAACTTTTTAGAAAACGTGTAACGAGTCGCTGTGTGAGAAAGTATTCAAACTCCGCTGATTGAAACCTTGGTCTGTGCGCCGGTGCAGGTGAGTTGGTCGCCGCTGTCCGTAACAGCGAGCTCATGCAAAAATTACTGTTCTGTGTTCAGATATGAGAAAAATACATGCTTTTCGGTCATGTAGCAGGAGCTTCATTGGTCACACATCAAGTGCATCACGCTCTCTTACTAGCCATAGGTTTCTGGCCTCCGCGGCTTTCAGTAGACCGTACACCGTGTCTTCTACGCGTCGAGATTTTACCTCCTTCTTTTGCCACAATCAACAGTGGTCAGCTCGCAGTGATGGGACAAAGCCTTCCGATATAACTCGCGTCAGGGGCATTGCACATGCAGTTACAGAACTAGATACAGCTCATGTCACTCCCGCAGGCTTCAAAGAAGTTGATGTACTCACCCCGAGACGCCTGTTGAAGATTTACGCGCAGCTCTCCAAGTCACGCCTGACCATCTTGGTCGTCTTGACCGCAATGTCAGGCGTCGCTCTCTCGCCACTTCCTGCAACGGTCCCGATTCTTCTCTCCACAGCTGTTGGCACGGCCCTATGTTCAGCCTCGGCGAATACTTTGAATCAACTTCAGGAAATACCCTATGATGCTCAAATGGCTCGCACACGCCAAAGGCCCTTGGTACGCAGAGCCATTTCCCCTTTGCATGCCGCAGGGTTTGCCACTGTGACAGGAGTAGCAGGTCCTGCAGTCCTGTGGTTCATGGCGAACCCAATTACAGCATGTCTTGGCGCAACCAATATTGTACTTTATGCAGCAGCATATACTTGGTTGAAACGTAAAAGCGTATCCAATACCTGGGTGGGCGCAGTCGTTGGTGGAATCCCGCCAGTCATGGGTTGGACGGCCTGTGGTGGAAAAATCCTCCCATCTGCAGATTACCCGATTCACCTTTTCCTTCCTTCTTTCCTCACAGAGGCACCACTAGACATGTCCATGATTGATAACCCCCTTGGCGCGTTCGCATTATTCATGCTTCTCTACAGCTGGCAATTCCCTCACTTCAACTCGTTGTCGCATTTTATTCGAGGTTCCTACGCTCAAGCAGGCTACAAGATGCTGTGCGTGCTGAACCCACAAAAGAATGCTCTCGTAGCTCTCCGCCACTCTTTACTTCTTGTCCCTATTTGTTCTATCTTGTTCCCACTGTCAGGATTGACTACGTGGGCCTTTGCTATTACAAGCCTAGTTCCGAACGCAATTTGCATTCGTGGTTCTTGGGCCTGGTGGCGGCGCTGTGGAGAAAAGGAAGCAAGGATATCGTTTCAGAATTACCTGTGGTATTTACCGGTAATGCTGGCTCTGATGATGGTTCACAAGCAAGGACTAGAATGGAGACATTGGGTAGGGATGCAAGACGAGGTGTCGTCAGACGGAGCAGATATACCAAAGCCATAAGTATAAGCTGTCTAATCAATCTTGATATATTATGCCTACAGCCAATGCAAGCTTTCACATCCGTCAGATGAAACCTTCTAACTCGTCTGCTTTCCCAAGGGCCAAGAATAACCGGACTCCGCTACAGTTGCGCTGCTGAGCTATAGAACTTTGCACGTGGCCAAGCACCACTCGTCCGCGGCTTCAAGCTTCAAATGTGTACCCCGTCTATGACGACATTCTGCTTGTTCTTTCTCTCCTCCCTATGCCCCTCTTACCAATCCCCAGTGCAACTATGCTTATTCCTTGCCTAGCAAAAAATCAGCGTACATGAATTGTTGCATGCCATGCTGATATACGGATTACACTAGCATTCTTTTTGTGGCCTGGCACGTCGTCTGCACTTTCCGACCGCTGTTATACAAATCTGTGAAGTTATGATGACTTTAAAATTTAGAAGCGAGCTGCTTTACGGGGGGATAATAATGAGCTGTATTGTTTCACCTTTTTTTGATTTTTGATTTTATTTTATACCGTTGTTTGTTGTCCGTTGGGGTGGAGCTTTATAGTAGACAATACCTACGGTATTTACTTTTGTGGAGGTGTTCTCTGTGAGCGGCGGAAAGACTACTATCGGTCAGCGGGACGATTACGCCGGCAGAAGGCGATAAGAAAGGCGGTGGAAGTTCCGTTTGCTGCGCTGTGGTCTAATTGTTATTATTTTTCTGGTGGCGGGGGGGCGACATCGTCGAATACCTCTTCACGTCTTCTCATGCGTGCAATGTAACGGAGGGAATCATGGTTGTTGGGCAGTTGCTGGAGTTGACTTGAACGCGGGCCTACCGTATTCCATTCAGAGTGCCGTTCATTTACGGGAGTAAGTAAATTGGATAGTCCAGTTTTTCACCTTCTAATTTACGGGCCACGCATCTGACAACCATTAAAGCTCAGTGATCGAGGGGACCATAGGTATGTCTCCTCGATACTTATTTCTGCGACGCAAAGGGTGCCCCCGTACTCAAGGGAGTGCATCTCGAAGTTACACATAGTCTTCCACCATCGATTTTGAACGAGTCGGTCCGTCCCCTAACTATCGGGTTGCTGTCCTACAGCTGGTCATTCTGCAGCATATCGTACCTGCCACGATTGAGATAATTCATACCGCATTGATTCAGGCAATCACCAATCACCAACAGACCTTCATTGCATATTTGCTAATTCGGAAATTGCAATTTCAAGGAAGTTCCATATCTGTCGGGGGAATGTTATTACGGGCGGATGGAGAAGGCTGGTTGAGACGCGGTTCAGTTGTGAATAAATAAAAGGAATTTGTAATTTCTGAGAGAGGTGTTGCGACGAGGAAGCACGAGTGTCAAGGTTGGTCTGCATTAATTGTTGAGATGACCTGCCCGTGTAGTTACCTGTGGGTATGATTGTATGTGGAAGTCTTCACTCGCGCGCTGAATTTACTTGCGATGGACGCAAGTGTAGGGTGATAGTCCATTCTAAAAAAATAAATCTGCGAACAAGCGCGCGTAGACGAGGCCCATACATATTTGTAGGTTTGGATGGGGCACTGACGCTGAGCAGAGGCCAAATACGCAGTGCAATTAATCTTGGTATATTACACCTAGCACATGATGATTAGGGTCAATGAAGGGAATGAATAATTGTCGAAGACCTTGCTACATCGTAATTTTTGGTTTTGTCCGTGCAACCTCTCGTTTTATCCTCAATGCCTCCAACCTACTTTTCATTACACTGACTTTCATGTCCGCCTCTTCCTGTGCCCTCTCCTCATCCAATAAGCGGTCCATGATCATTTCTCTTTCATCCTGATCCTTCCTCCGCCTTTCCTCGTCCGGGTCTAATTTAGCCTCAACTTCTGGGGGATCCTTCTCACCCTGCAGGGGCGGGAAACCCTCTGCCACGTCAGAAACGAGATCCGGTTCCGCAAATACAGTCGCCCGGTCATATGTCTCGTGTGCGTCAGGCACATTAATGACCGCCTGTTGGAACTTGATCCACTCTTGATCAAGCTCTGGTTGAGGAACGGTAACAGTGTGTAGCTCCGACCCTTTCGCGGAAGTAACTGTCGATAATTTGACATCTTCGTCATCCGAATCATCTGAAAGGGGTGGTGGTGGTGTTTTTGACGGGTCAGAGAAGAAGTCTGACGGAAACGCGCTAGAACGG
This sequence comes from Suillus decipiens, assembly GCA_016695475.1. NCBI lineage: Eukaryota > Fungi > Basidiomycota > Agaricomycetes > Boletales > Suillaceae > Suillus > Suillus decipiens. Next base: position 247,534 of record MU172949.1, read on the forward strand.
GGAGCTGGGGCGGCAGACTCGGTTTTCTGCTTCTTGGCTGCATCTCTGCCAGAGGCATCTTCATCTGCCTTTCTTTTAGTGACTTTAGCCTCCTGTACAGCCTGCTGCTGTTCCCTTGCCCTCTCCTCTTCTTTAGCGCGAGACACATTCGTACGGTGTGCTTTGCTGCCAAGATGACCGTCCCAAGCCGATGCATGTTTAATATTCGTTCCACAGATGGAGCATCGCAATTGTCCAGTTGCTGTATAGGATGCAAGTGAATGGGTTACACGTACTTCCTGGCGTTTAGCTTTAAGAAGTGCACGGACGTCTGTCATGGTAGAGAGCCAACCTTTGCGGAACAGAGTCGGTTATGTCAGCATACCAGTTTAGGCAACTGACGCCATAAGTAGTTCTCATAATCTTCCAATTGTAAAGCTCATAACGAACGGCGCATGGTATTTATCGCCCTTTCTCTCTCAGTAGTAAATCGAATGTGATGACTGTGATGCGGTCTATGACATGATCCTCTCGGAGAAAACTTACTAAATTTAGTACGGGGCCTCGCGCGAGTCACCGCGTCCTCATCATGATCCCATAGTACTACTATGCACGACACCTCAGGCTCATTGATACCCATCTGTCATGAGGGGACGGTCCGAATCCGAATCGGTAAATTAGTGAGTCACTGATATTCCCATACTTTTGTAAGCCGAAATGCTCTTTCCTATACATGACGTTATAAAGTAATGTAAAAGTCTGAACCGAGCGAGAATTGACGTGATTACGTGGCTTAGATATTACTTTCTGCCGTAATGAAGCATAATACTGGCATTTCGATCACCAACCCAACGCTAGTAGTATGGCCGCGGCTCCTCCTCGCCTCGGATCGTGGTTTTGCTCCTCCTTCAATCCTATATAACATCTCGGTATTGCACTCTAGGCTTGTACTGAGAAGATGCCCCTCATACCACGACTTATGATGTGGAGTACTCACCTCATCGCGCTCGTGGCTCCAATTGTCTCGGCAATAGAGGTCACGATCCCTCTTACTGTGCCCTCAGATGCAGCATCACTTGCGGGGGACCTTGTTTCGCTTTCAATCGAGCAAGATAGATGGACTGATTGGGCAGGGACGACAGAACCCAATACATTCTTCAACAATGTCCTTGATAACTTTATCCAAATCACGAATACTCCTCCCTTCGTGAGAATAGGTGCTAACTCGGAGGACCACACTGATTTCAGCTGTGATGTAGAGGTAGACGTCTCTTGATGTTGAATTAATTCGTGTGTTTAACTAGTGCGTAGTACGAAGAAGATATTTTCCCTCCTTCGAGCAACATCACGCCATACCCCGAAGCCACTAATATCACTGTTGGGCAAGGCTTCTATACCGCCATCTCCAATCTTCCAAATGGTAACCTAGTTTCTGGGGACAGTCATGCGACTAACTTGTTTTACTTTCAGGGACGCTAGTTCACTGGGGCGTGAACTTTAGGGAATACAACCTCACAGCAGTCTACCTCGAAACTATTGCTCTCATGAATGCATTTTCTTCCCCTGCCGTCATAGAAAAAAACATCGCTCTAAGGTTCATCGAAGTCGGCAACGAGGCGGATCTCTATTCCCACAATAAGGGCCGTAACAGTAGCTGGAATGTACAAGAATACGTATCTGAGTAAGTTCACGGTGATGACTCTCTCATTGGTGCTGACCAGTAGGAAGATGGGAGGAAATTGCATACAACGTATCAGTAACAGCTAACCTATCCGAATCATCATACACCACATTAATCGGAGCGGCTTTCGCTGCGTCTTCTCACAACAATCTTAGCGGTTTCTCTCCGCAAGCTATATTTAATCTGGGTATCCTTGATTCCCCCGCAGGTCAATTAATCGATACGTATGTTAAATACAGCGCCAGAAACTGGATAACGTGCTGAATTCTGTGGTTAGCATTTCGCAGCACCATTACAGTGGCTCATTCTGTACCGGCGGCGGAGCTGTGCTGCAGGATTTAATGACCAAGAGTTATATCCGTGGCAATATCTCCGCGTTTAGCCCTGATATTGAGGCAACCTCGGCCATGGGGTTGGACTACATCCTCGGAGAGACAAACAGTAAGTTATTGTCGGAGAATTTTTAGGCAGCACTAGACTTGCTAACTTGATCATAGGTATGAGTTGCCACGGTGCACCCAGTAAGGTCGACAACATGAATACAAGTCACAATGGCTTACACATGAGCGTCTTTTTTTATACCAGATGTCAGCAATACAGCCGGCGCCGCCCTCTGGTTACTTGACTACGCTTTGTATGCTACACAGGTTGGTGTCAGTCGCCTACACTTCCACGAGGGCATTGGCTATAAGTACAACTTGGTTAGTATTATTTTCGGTCAATGCAGCGTCACTCAATCCTCTTGCGCGTAGATTCAACCCGTGACGCTTGACTACTCAATCCTCGACGGTTCCCCAATCGCACCGCTAGCACCGCACATACAGCCAGCATACTACGCAGCCATCATCATCGCAGAGGCTATCGGGTCATCTGGGACCACACAGGCAGTCGAAATCCCCATCGACGAGGATAATGTGTCAGGCTATGCATTTTTTGAGAATGGCAACCTCACAAAAGCCGTCTTCATAAACATGGAGGCGTACTTTTCCGGCGCTGATGCAAGGGACTCGACTCACATCGATTTCGATTTCACTGATTTCGGATGCACTCCTACTACCATGAGGGTGAAGACGCTGGAAATCGGGTACGAGCTGATTTCATAATCATTTTGACCTGGATGTTGAAGCTGCCTGTAGATATGCCTCCGATACTGCCAATCTCACTTGGGGAGGTCAGACGTACGAGACTAGCGACGGCAGGGTTAGTGGGCCCCTGACTGTGGACATCTTACCTATCAGCTCTGGAATAGACTTGCAAGAGACGGGAGCAATCCTTGTTACGTTTCTTTGACAGGGATGGTTTGGCATTCTACAGTAATTCTGATGCGCACTCACCAAGATTCATCATTGCATCCTGAAGCAAACCTTGTTGAAAATCAAGCCGCCAATATCACGCTAGTATACATTTTTCGTCGTTTAACTTATACGGTATGATCCTTTCGCCACACTGGTTCCGCGTCCTTTTCTTCCGACGGTCTCTCATTATATATTTACTATATTCCTTGCTATCCCTCCCACTGCAATCGGCACCCCATAGAAGTTGGTACACTTACAAAAGTCATATTCCTAGCTAATTGAACACAAAATTCTTAACATGGATATTGTTCTCTCTAGTACAACTCATTATGAGATTCAATATTGAATGACCATGAAAGTCGAAGCAGAGTTGAGTGAGATAATTGGTAAGTACATGCAGAAATGTCACTGCCGCGATGCCCGTAACAGAGTTTCAATACACTTTGGAAGGGCTGGATATTTTTATTCACTTTGCGCTAATCCAGTTCTCCACATCCTACAATACAGATAAGTAATAAGTATTAGTGTTGATGTTGACCAATCTGGGTCCCATTCAACGAGTCCCAGAACTTGACTGTTTTGCCATGTGATGGACAAGTTGCTCGCCGTCAGGTGACCACATGACACTTTGAATGACATCTTGATGAGCATTGATATTGAGAAGAAGCTCAGCGTTGTCGGTATGCCAAACCCAAACATGGAACAATGATCTGGGTGCTAATTTTAGTCCATCTGGGCTGAAGGCAACACTCGACATCCCGCCCAGGCCCTGGAGTATTGAGAGGACCGCGCCTGTCTCCGTACACCATATGATAACTCTTCTATCAAACGACCCGCTCGCGAGTCTCTTTCCATCGGGGGAGGAACACACCGACCGAACCCAGTCTATATGTTCCATCAGTGGTCTTAATACCATCAGCCTGCTACCAACGTCCCAGATGATGATGGCTCCATTTCCTCCACCACTCGCAATTCACCTATCGTCTGGCGATACAGCGACTGAATCCACGCAGTTACTGAGTCCCTTGAATGGCGTTCCCACCATTTCTGCTTCCTCCACGTCCCAGATTCGCAAGATTGTATCCTGGCTTGAAGCAGTGACGATCTGTCGACCATCCTTGAGGAACGCAACTGCCCATACTTTCTTCGAATGAACTCGTATCGTTTTCATTGGCACCGGCTGTATTGTCTCTGCCGATCGTGGCCTCTCCGCTGGCGATGCACGCCCTCTCATAGTAAGATATGCTTTTTTGCTCCATCAAGCAATCCTGACATATCGCTATACACGGTCAGTATCGTTTGAAGTCGACGAGAAGCATACTGTAGTTACCGTAGTTGTCGATACTATAGAATTGGATTTCTGCCCATTCAAGTTATAACTCAACTCTGTAGGCCACCATCTTATACTTACAAGTCACCATGTGGTCCACGCCCCAGCGGCCACAACGCACCGTATATTAATCCCTTTATTTTGTTCACAGCAAATCCACCCCTATATTCTCCTGAAGGATTGTAATGGAAGTAATATGCATGCCCAGGATTGTGATTCCTATCAAGTGGTACCGCTTCGTCGCTCCGAGGAGTCCGCAAGACGCAATCAATATCATAAGCTCATCCAGGCTTACCTCACAATGGACGTCCAGAACCAAACAGGCAGTTAAAAATGAAATGCTGTGGACGAGAGCAATGCGTCAGACCATCATGTTTCAAGCTTCGCAACATCGAAAGCTATCTTCATAAACCAATCACATACTCATACTTTTCAAAATTTCCAGTACTAATGTGAAAAACTCGCCTCACAATGTCTTTCTTCCACTGGTTCCGGCGCTGCAGCGCTGAATTGGGTATGAGCCTTTTACTGAATATTGAATGTCCGTGGGCAGCGCTTCTTCACCAATAAGGAACCAGAAAAGGCGGGAGGCTCCACACCGCATTCGGAATAGACCAACGTTTCTTCGACATGTATGCTACGGTAATTCTAAAAATCCTAATATACACGAGGGCACGTTGTCAATTCTGCTTGGACGCCCTTGTCAGACAAGGCAAACATCTATCTAGGTTTGTTAATTATACCACATAGTAACACGGCAGCGGCATTCCATTGTCAGTTCAAATTCTCATTCAAAAGTAGCATCGCTCACAAATGTCAATCGAGGAGATTTACGAGACCGATATCTGGTACATCTCTTTAACCTTTGCCACAGCTTCTGGAACACCAGTATTCTGTATAAAAACGCAAATGGCCATTAATGAGGACACAGCATTGTCAAAACAGAGAATCACGACATATCCCACCTTGGTAGTCTCGTCACTAATCTTAACACACTCCTTCCCATCAATCGACCCAAGCTTAATTACAATATTCAGCGCCTTGCTCTGTTCCTCGTACCCAGTGCTCTTTTTCTTGAAATCGTTCGTCAGCCAAGTCCCAATACCAAATGAACCTACACGCACAAAAAGAAATGGTTAGACGAAACACGACCAAAAATAAGGTAATGGCGTACACTTGAACCCAAGCAATTGACACTGCTCATTCAATTCCTTCGCCTTCTCAAAATCTAACGCGTCACCAAAGATGATGGCTTTTTGTCTATAATCGATGCCGCGCTCCTCATACATCTGCATAGCCCGCGGCGCAAATACTTTTGGGTCTCCCGAGTCTTGACGGAGGGCTTTCCATTGGCTGGCGCGTCTATTATCGAATTCCTATGAATACAATGAAAACATAAAAATATGAAGATGGGGATAGGAGAAACTCAAAGTCATCGTGCGCACCCGATAAAATACTTCAGTGGAGAATGTATCTGTAGGCGTGACCGAAAGACTGTCTCCGTAGAGGTTTGACCAGAGATCTAGAGCTGTTCCAGCAACGTCTTTATAATCACCCAGTGCTGCAATCTAAGCATATATTTGGTCTGAAGAGAATTTATCATGAAAAGAGTAGAACTTGCACCCATAAACCACTCGCTACAAAAGGCGAAGCCGTAAGTTCCAAGTTAATGAAAATACAAAGAACAGCAACATACTGAGCGATCGTGCCTACCACGTTGAGATCGTATCGCATAGCGAGGTAAGCCTGCATTCTACGTCAACAAACTAAAAAAGGGGACCATCGACGATTGCATACATTACTAGTTCCAAAAAAACCCTCCTTCCACTCGTGCGCATCCCTCGCTTTCTTAATCCCTCTCACTACTAAATCATGCGTCGCGAACGACCGCCTGCGCCGCGTCCCGAATTCACCAAACATACATCGCGCATCTAAAAGGGACGTGGCTTTATGTGCCGCTTGTTCTGGCCCATTCTCGTATTTAGTAACACGAAAGAATCACGAGTGAATGTGAGATTTTCTTACCTTCCTGACCGGTATAATCCCAATCCCTATCTGCATATCGAAAATACATCTCAGAAAGACACGCCATGAGTGGTACTGCCCATAAAACCGTCTCCACCCATAAACCTCTCGCTTCGATCTTGACGCTGCCCACATCGGGGTCATCAGGAGATGGTATGAAGGTGACAGATATCTACGGGTGTGAGTAAATGGAATTACAGGTACAGGAGAAGAGATCAACAATTACTTGATCGGGTTTGAATCTATAAGACTGGAGATAATCGAGGTACCCAGGCTTGAAATACTTGCATTTATCTTGAAGCCAGACGTGTTCGTCTTGTGTTAGTTGTACATCGGCGAAACCTACATGCACTAAATCAAGGACCCGGTAGAGTAAATAGTTGGATGAACACGAACTGCTCAGTGCCTCGCGAAACTTCTCTATACATGCTCTGGGAAATTGGCGGTGCTTGTCGCGGTGCGTAAATCGATATATGACTTTTGCAGTAGGATAGTATTCGAGAATGGCCTGTTGCATCGTGAACTGCGAAACGACGTCAACACGATAGGAGACGATAACGGTACTACTACGATACATGCCATGTATAAATCGGTGTCGAGGATCGACATAACCTTAAACTCAGTATGAACATCTCTGGCGCTGATGTGGCTGGTCATGGTGATGGTGGATGAAGAGACTGGTAAAAAGAGTCGCGAATTCAAGTTCACCTGCCATGACTCCCACCTAAGTCCTATAATTAGAGGTATCTGGGGACCGGGTGTGTAGTTAGAGAGGGATTGAAAGGTCTGAGAGTCTCACCTGAGACTGTGGCACCGTTCTATTTAGAGTAACTGAATTGAATGTACAGCTACATAGTACTAGTTGCATCATACAATTTTTATGGCCAAGCACGAATTTCATTCATGTAAGGCTGACTCGAGTTCGAAGAGGACAGAAGAGGTGGGTTATGAGACGGCTAAGGTTGATAGCGGCGAGAAACAGATCAACGTGGTTAGCAATACTTGATACTAGCAAACGAAAATAGACCTAGTGCGCGAGAACTCTGCTTTGAGGCTTGCTTGAGCGGGGATCTGAATATAGAATTCGCTTGTTTCTAGATAGATACGAGAATGCATGAACACTTTATATACGTTTTCGAGTAGTCGAATAGGCCGACATAAAGATTTTTAACACATGGTACACGAAAATTGAGCGGGAAAGATAGTGTAATGTAAACACAAGGTGAGATAAAGAAAAGGTTATACCCACGTGACTCGAATGCCAAGAATAACGTGGACGGTAGCAAGCCGTCGATAGACGGACTGGTAAAACTGAGTTTGAATTTGGATCAAGTTTCTTAGCCATTGTCTTTGAATCGGACGCTCGCATCCCGCATCCCCGGTTGTCAGAAAATGCTCAAGGTATGTCAACTCTCAATAAACTCAATATACTGATTGATATATCACATTGATATAGATTTACTGTTTGCTTGCTTCGCACATAAAGGGAGCATGCCTCACCAGGTGAGTCGTATCATTCTTTCTCAACATGTCTGAATCTGACTGATGTGCTCTCAATGCTGACGGCTCCCTCAAGGACGCCAAAGATATTGTATTTTACAATGACCCTAAAGATACTATCCCACTCTGCACTCCGTCCTCTGCCCAGCCAACACCATCTACCACTCCCACAGCTCCGGACCTGTAGGAGTCTGGTGTTGTGTGTCACACACAACACCAGACTCCTACAGGTCCGGAGCGCGATTAAAAGGGCACCGCTATATGATAACTCTGCTATCATCTGACATGATTGCGAGTCTCTTCATTGGGGGAGAAACACCAACCCAACCTGGTCTGTATGCTGCACTAGCAGTTCCAATAACATCCGCTTGCTATCGATGTCCCAGATGATGACTTTTCCATCTCATCCCCCGCTCACAATTTACCCCATCGTCTGACGATACGGTGACTGAAAGCACAAACTCACTGTCCCTCAACTGGCCCTTTCACCAATGATATTTTCTTCACGTTTTAAATTTGCACAGTACGATCACATGAACCGGTGACGACCCGTCGACCGTCTTTGAGGAACGCGACTGCCAACACTGCCTTCACGTATGCACTTGCATCGTTACTGTGTTAGCGCTTGTTGGGTTGTCTGCGCTGCTGTCGTGCTCTGTAGTATATTTTATCATGCAATCTTTACATATCATTAAACAGGGATATAGGCGGTTAGTGGCATTTGAAGTTGACGAAGGGCGTACTCGGCAGTTAAGTGGTCGATGTTGTGTGTAATGAAGGTCGTGAGTAGAATTTCATGTCTGCCAAATCATGTACCGAATTTTCAGTTCCTATCGAGTTGTACCATCTTGTCCCTCAGGTAGATTACTCCTGCCAGATGCACCAATATTATAAGTTCATTCCAAGCACATCTCACAATGGATATCCAGAACTACACAGGGAGTCGAAACCACTGAATGAAAGCGATGCAATCGGGCGATCATTTTTCGAACATGGCAACCTCTCAAAAGCCGTCTTTGTAAACACAATAGCATACTTTTCCAGCGAGGCTGGTGCAAGAAATTAGCCACAATGATCTTTCTCTCACCGATTCTGATTGGGTACAAGCTTTTTTTATAATGGTCGCGATCTGAATGCTGGGGCTATCCGGAAATCAGATACCACCTATCTGACCTGATGGTCAGAGCTCATCGTATTATGTCGCGTCGAACATGGATGGTTGAGCATGCTACAGTTATTCTAATAAAGTCACTAGTACATTCGTCGTCGAGCTTTGGACGCCCTGGAGTGACGAGATAGCGCAAGACTATCATCAACTCAGACGTTATTCACGACAATACCGTCGCTCGCAACTGCTGATCTACAAATAGGTCTATGAGACCGATATCTGATACGCTTCTTTAACCTTTGCCACAACTTCTGGAATACCAGTATTCTGTAGGGAAAAAACGCAAATGGCCATTAATGAGGACACAGCATTGTCAAAACAGAGAATCACGACATATCCCACCTTGGTAGTCTCGTCACTAATCTTAACACACTCCTTCCCATCAATCGACCCAAGCTTAATTACAATATTCAGCGCCTTGCTCTGTTCCTCGTACCCAGTGCTCTTTTTCTTGAAATCGTTCGTCAGCCAAGTCCCAATACCAAATGAACCTACACGCACAAAAAGAAATGGTTAGACGAAACACGACCAAAAATAAGGTAATGGCGTACACTTGAACCCAAGCAATTGACACTGCTCATTCAATTCCTTCGCCTTCTCAAAATCTAACGCGTCACCAAAGATGATGGCTTTTTGTCTATAATCGATGCCGCGCTCCTCATACATCTGCATAGCCCGCGGCGCAAATACTTTTGGGTCTCCCGAGTCTTGACGGAGGGCTTTCCATTGGCTGGCGCGTCTATTATCGAATTCCTATGAATACAATGAAAACATAAAAATATGAAGATGGGGATAGGAGAAACTCAAAGTCATCGTGCGCACCCGATAAAATACTTCAGTGGAGAATGTATCTGTAGGCGTGACCGAAAGACTGTCTCCGTAGAGGTTTGACCAGAGATCTAGAGCTGTTCCAGCAACGTCTTTATAATCACCCAGTGCTGCAATCTAAGCATATATTTGGTCTGAAGAGAATTTATCATGAAAAGAGTAGAACTTGCACCCATAAACCACTCGCTACAAAAGGCGAAGCCGTAAGTTCCAAGTTAATGAAAATACAAAGAACAGCAACATACTGAGCGATCGTGCCTACCACGTTGAGATCGTATCGCATAGCGAGGTAAGCCTGCATTCTACGTCAACAAACTAAAAAAGGGGACCATCGACGATTGCATACATTACTAGTTCCAAAAAAACCCTCCTTCCACTCGTGCGCATCCCTCGCTTTCTTAATCCCTCTCACTACTAAATCATGCGTCGCGAACGACCGCCTGCGCCGCGTCCCGAATTCACCAAACATACATCGCGCATCTAAAAGGGACGTGGCTTTATGTGCCGCTTGTTCTGGCCCATTCTCGTATTTAGTAACACGAAAGAATCACGAGTGAATGTGAGATTTTCTTACCTTCCTGACCGGTATAATCCCAATCCCTATCTGCATATCGAAAATACATCTCAGAAAGACACGCCATGAGTGGTACTGCCCATAAAACCGTCTCCACCCATAAACCTCTCGCTTCGATCTTGACGCTGCCCACATCGGGGTCATCAGGAGATGGTATGAAGGTGACAGATATCTACGGGTGTGAGTAAATGGAATTACAGGTACAGGAGAAGAGATCAACAATTACTTGATCGGGTTTGAATCTATAAGACTGGAGATAATCGAGGTACCCAGGCTTGAAATACTTGCATTTATCTTGAAGCCAGACGTGTTCGTCTTGTGTTAGTTGTACATCGGCGAAACCTGCATGCACTAAATCAAGGACCTCGTAGATAGTCAGGTAAATACGAACTGCCCAGTGCTTCGCGAAACTTCTCTATGCATGCTCTAGAGAATTTGCGGTTCTTGTCGCGGTGCGTGAACCGATATACGACTTTTGCGGTAGGATAGTATTCGAAAATAGCCTGTTGCATCGTAAACTGCGCAACTGCGTCAATATGACAGGAGAAGTGTTTGAAGAGACGATGACGGTGCTACTACGATACATGCCTTGTATAAGTCGGTGTCGAGGATCGACACGATCTTGAACTCAGAGTGGACATCTGGGATGCTGGCGCTGGCGTTGCTTGTCATGATAATGTTGGATAGAGTAAGAGCCACGTAGTGTTGCTTCAAGTTACCGGTACCGGTACCGAGATCCGTCTTCGGTACTACGATTTAGTATGTAGTGGGTATGGACAAAAATAACGTTCTACGTCTCTTCAGTCTCCCTTGCCACAACCATCCCAGGTCCAGCCTCAAGTTTATCCACCAAATCACCCGTCTGTTCCCTAAGTGCATCCTTCATCTCACTCCAAAGCACCTTGCCCGCATCACAAGCAACTTTAAACACCTCCTCAAAGCGATCCATATGCAACCTGGTCTCCATCTGGACGAGCGTCACGCGTCCTGTACGAGGCATCACGCCCACTACGACGCTCGGCACGTCATTTTCTTCGACTGTGGTTAGATCGAGTAGGGGTTGGGTGCCGTGCACGCCTCCGCTGATAGCGCAGACAAAGTCGAATAGCGGGATGCCTGCCGTTGCTAGAGCAAGGGTGGAGGCGTTTATACAAGCGGGAAGGAGGCCACCGTCGAGCTGGAGGACGTGTACGAAAATGTCAATTGTGCTGCGCGGGTAGAGATGAGTTTGGACAACGGGTTCGAATGTGCTTTTGATCGTTGCTGCGAGTTCGAGGAGGCGTCTAAGTGGTATTAATGATCAAGTATAAGTTTGTATAGATGATATTTACTTGTCACCCCTGCCTCTCCTTCTTCGTTCACCAACGCCAAAAGGGGCGAGTTGAATTTCGACGTTTAGTATTGCGCGATCGTGGAATGTTTCACGTCTTGTCCCTGGTTTTGCTTCGTGTGGGCCGAGGACTGAGACTCGGACTTGTGTGAGGCCGTGTGAGTAGGTGACGCTGCCGTCTGCTGTTCCTTGTACTTCGAAGTTGATGGATATTGTTCGTAGTTCATAAGGTCTGCGACCGTCGCTGCGAAGAAGACCAGCATTGAGGAGTTCAATACGAGAGGACTGGATGTGAATGGGTTGCAGGGTTATGGTGTGATGGAGTAAATTGAGCGTACCATAGTTCAAGGTCACTTATAGTCGGAAGAGCCCAACTATTGTCAAAAGTCTCACGCAAAAACTGTCCAATTCTTATCTTATCTTATCAGCTATAAGTAATGTCTGAACTTCAGATCTGGGGGTATGATGCGCAAAGTCATCATGACAATGCCATTTCTTCGGTCAACATTTGCATTTGACTTTTTTTCTTTCCATTATATTACTATATACTGCATCCAAGACAGAACCTTCCTAGCTCCTCCACAAACTGAAAGAGGGGATGAGCGTCCTACTAGTAGATGCGCAAACAGCAGTTATAGAAAGCGCCTGCACAGGAACTTCAGTTTCTCCTCTCCCCTAGCACATCTGATTTGAGAATAGTTGGTTTATATGCGAGACGGTATGTGATATGATATTGAGATTGATACGATGCAAAATTCTATAGATACTGTTCATGTGGAAATGTGTATGAAATGAGAACGCCCCGTTCTTCGCAGCTACAATATATCCAGCATCCTGATATCTCTCATGTTATAAACAGATGTCGTGTCCCTGACTTGTGCAATGATACTGTTATCCGATGCGATTCTCTTATATTCGTCACCCCACTGCTGCGCCAACGAAAGTGTGCGAAAAGGCTGTCCGGGGCGAACAATCAACTTCAATTCTCGCGTAGCTGGCTCCTTGTGTCCAGGACGACCAGTGAGGGTAAAATCTGACGGAGACCCAGGCTCAGATGAATCTACTATGCTCTGCGTCTTGTTTGCAAAATTAATCAGCCCGAGATCATACCAATTCCACGGACGGACGAGTAAGAATGTCTACTCAGTACGCCTTGCCGGCGAGAATTGGGCTAGCTTGTCTTTCGTTGTGACCAGCCGGTCTTGTAGCCCGTATGCTTTGACGTCATAAGTGAAACGTCTGGCCCCGTCTTGAGCAGGCCTCCGCCTGACCTCTGTGAGAGGAAATGTGATGCAGGGCAGTTGCAGCCTGGTGTCTGCAAAACGAGGAATGCCGAGGTTCTTAAGAATGGTATACAATTTCAAAGCCGACTCCACAGCTACAGTATTGTTTTGCAGCGTGGAAACCGATATCTGCATGTCGCGTTCAGATAGAGATGGTAGTGTGTATGGCAGAGCCTTGTATGAGGAAATATTGGCTGGCAGACAGCTGTTGAAATTGGACGATTGTCCCACCCAGTCCAGGGCTGTGATGTCGCCCGATTGAGCTATGATGTACTGCAAGGGTCGTCCAAGCGCGTTCTGTCTTTTTTCTCCGTAGATTACAGGAAGGTGGATCCCGAAGATCCCGAACAGCGCATACGCGATGTCTTCCTCCCTTGTGGTGTCACGGTTTGACGCCCATCGAAGTTTCTCGAGGGTATCCGTTGTCCCTGGACGGAAGTCAATGAGCGCCCGCGCATTTATACCAGTTGATCGCTCCAACTCCCCAAGACACTGGCAGACTCCCTGTGGTTGCGTGAGCGTCTGTCAAGATATAGAGACCAATCTGCTTGGTAGAAGAGGACGATTTTAGGAGCGAGGAACTCCTGAACGGTCCATCCTCGCGTGTTCCAAGCGCTGTTTGCAAGCGCGCCCGACTTTGACGAAGGCGGAACATCAGGCAAGTAGACGATGATAAGCGCTGAGTAGCGATACCAGATGAACATGGAATTGACTGATTCTCCGAGTTCGAAATTGTTGTTCTGGTCGATGCAGCATATATCGCTCCACGCCCAACGATGCCCCGCATCGCGGGCGACTTTGCAGAACTTCTGCAATTTCACAATGGTTCCGATCGGATCCAAGTCATATATGTCCCTGCCCTGACTATCATGCAGTAGCGGCTCCTTGCTTCCCCACCTATGGGACAGCATGACCCAATCGAAACCGCTTCTTTGATGAGCTCCGTTTGGAGAGGCCCATGCGAATCCAATGAATGCAAAACCTCTTTGTATTCTGTACTCCCCATAAATGCGTTTATCTGTGCATTTCGATCACATATATGCCCAGTAATGGTGTTGATTAGGCGAAGTGGAGCGTTTTTAAGTTGGGAGCAAATGGTTCGTCGAATAGCATCTTCCAATTCATATTGACTGACGTATTGGTGGCGTAGCTCTGCAAAAATGTAAGTCGTCTTCAAGTCGGCACTTGAGTGGTTTGGGCCTTACATCGTATCTGTGGGTCAGGTGCATTATCCAACATGGAGAGTATTATCTTGAAGGCCTCGAATGCATCGTCATAGCGATGTGCTCCACGAAGTGCTGCATGCTTTCCAAGATGAGACGAAGGGTTGAATTCAATGACCTGCGAGTATCATCACGTTTATCAAATAAATGATGGATACCGTCTGCACCTTTTCCGCATCTGCACGGGCCTCCTTCACATAGAGGTTGTCCCAAATTCGCCTTACTGCGACGCGCAAAGTATGAGGAATCCGTCATACATGCTGCGGAAAGTGTGTCCTCGATAGACCAGAGGTAAAGATTCCCATCATCATCTCCACTCGCGAGTGGTTTTGTGTTGAGAGAAATTGCGAAGCGTGTGGTGTGTGCGAGTGCCTGTCCTATCTGCTGGTGAGACGCTGTGCTCCACAGGCGCACAACCTTATCTTCCGAGGCAGTTGCAATAAAGGAGCCAGCAGAAGAGATGGTAAGTGAGTTGATGTAGGAAGCATGATCGGTGTAAGGTTGACTGATGCGTGTCCCATTTGACGAGTCCCAAAACTTGATTGCTTCGTTGCTTGATACAGAGACAAATTTCCGGCCATTGGGCGACCATACAACACTTGGAATGGAATTTTGGTGAGCGTCGATATTGAACAAAAGTTCGGCGTTATCAGTGCTCCAACTATTCCGGATGCTAATTTTAGCCCATCTGGGCTGAAGGCGATACAATACGCCGCACCCAGACCCTGGAGTGTTGAGAGAACAGCGCCAGTTTCCGCATCCCATATAATCACTGTCGGATCTATTGACCCGCTTGCGAATCTCTTTCTATCCGGGGAGAAACACACCGAAGACACTCAGTTTGAGTGCTTCACCAGCGGTTTAAATATCCTCTTCCTGCTATCGACCTCCCAAATTATGATGGCTGAATCTGATCCACCACTTGCGATTCGCCTATCGTCTGGCGATACAGCGACTGAAAGTACACCGTCATTGTGCCCCTTGAATGGCTTCCCCACCAATGCTCTTTTCTCCACGTCCCAGATTTGCAGGATTTATCCATGTTTGAAGCAGTGACGATCCGTCGACCATCTTTGAAAAACGCGAGTGCCGACGCCATCTTCTTGTGCACCTTGCATGTTGCCGCCAGCTGGGTTGCCGACGCCGGCGTCGTACGCCTTCCTGCAGTAAGATCTTCTAATCTATCGCACAATCCCGACATATCAGGGAGATGGATACCCAGTAGCGTTTAAATTCGATGAGGAGTGTAATTATGTGCCCAAGTCGTTGATCGTATGTGGTGTGGATGTCTGCCCAATGCCCAAAGCTTACTGCTAGGTGACAAAAAGTCTCACGTTTCTTATCTTAACTTATACACTATTGATTACATTAATTCTATCGACTTGGATGCGCCTAAAGCATGCGAGCCATTTTTCACCAGCATTGCGTTCAACCTTTTTTCCTTCTTCCGTTGAACCGTATACTGCATCCAAGATTGGACCTTTTCCCTCTTTCCTTAACTCTTGCTCCTCCACAAACTGAAAGAGAGGATGAGCGTCTAGATGAGTGCGCATCCACTGTGCAAGATCTTCGACATCCGTGATAGTGTAGACGATTCCGCCTGGTGCGAGGACATACGCGTATTCTGCAAGAAGGGTGGGTGATATGATGCGTGCCTTGTGTTTGCGTATTTTGAAGTGTGGATCGGGGAACAGGAAGAAAAGGGCGGTGAGGGAAGCTTTGTGAAAGAAGTTTGGGAGGAACTTCATCGCGTTTGCGCGGATAACTGATACATTTTGATAATCATCTGTAGTTGCTCGAAGTGCGGTGATACGATCTTGGACATATTGTGTTACTTGTACACGAATTTCAAGACCTGCGGACATAAGAAAGAGAATGGAACGAGAGAGATCGACTGACCGATCATGAGAGTATCAGGGAATTGAGGTGCGAGCGCGATTAAAAGACCACCAAAACCACATCCAATATCTGCAAACGATGGTCTCTGGTTTACAAAGGCTGGATAGTGAGATGACCAGTCAATCGAGTCGGGTGATGATGGATACACGAGTGCATGATCAGAGAATGGATTAGCATGAGCTCGTTGCCTGTAATGTTTTTTCTGTTCAAAGTTTAGTCTTTTATTATGGATTAGATCGAAGTGAACCAACCTGTGGAAGTAGTGAAGGAGCGTTGCTCGTCGTCGCTGTTGCCGTCGTCTCCGTCGTTCTCTTTCGCTTTGGCATATTTCTCGGTCACTGTTCGGTTCTCTCCCGCGTTGTTGCCGCGTCGACCCATTTTTCCCGTGGTCCGATGTTTTCCGATATTCTTCCTCATAAATTTCAATTTCAACCTCGGTTGTCAATTTCCTTCATCCCTTCCTCTCCATCATGGCCGCTGCCCTCCGTAACGTCTTCAATGTCGTATGTACAACCTCGTTCCTATCAATCCAATACTAATTCTTTGTCTTAGTCACGCTCTCCACTGCTTGCACGCACCTCAATTCGATTCTCCTCAACAGCTTCAAGACAGCTCACTCTGAAAGAACGTCTTGCCGAACTCATTCCTACAGAAATAGAAAAGGTGCGCGTGCCATCTCATTTATAGTCATCATCCTTATTTCCCTTTCCGTCCTCAGGTTAAAGCAATACGCGCAGAGCATGGTAAAAAGGCATTTGGTCCTGTAACAGTCGACCAGCTTTATGGCGGTATGCGTGGTCTCCCAGCCCTCATATGGGATGGTTCCGTACTCGACCCAGGTCCGTCGTCTTCTCTTTTCATCTTTCCCATCTCATACCTTTCCAGAGGATGGCATTCGTTTCCGTGGCAAGTCCATCGACGAGTGCAAGGCCCTTCTACCTGCAGCACCAGGTGGCTCAGAACCTCTTCCAGAAGGTCTCTTCTGGCTGCTTCTCACCGGCGAAATTCCATCCAAGGAACAAGTTACAGAACTTAGTCGCGACTGGGCTGCTCGCGCTGAGATACCTGATTTCGTGAAGGAGATCATTGACCGTTGCCCTCCCACCCTTCACCCCATGAGTCAGTTCTCCATGGCAGTCACCGCACTCAACCATGACTCTGCGTTTGCCAAGGCATACCAAGACGGTGTCTCTAAGAAGGAATACTGGGGTTACACTTTCGAGGACTCCATGGATCTGTCAGTCTCCATCCTCTATTCAGCTAACTAATGCTGACCTCTCCCTTAGCATTGCCAAACTCCCCAACATTGCTGGTCGCATATACCGCAACGTGTTTGGTGACGGCAAGCTCCCTGCCATCGACAACAGCAAGGACTACTCTGCTAACCTTGCAACCCTCCTTGGCTTCGGCGACAACGAGGCCTTCGTCGAGCTTCTCCGTCTTTACATCACCATCCACACGTACGTCTTTTTCATTTATATCGAACAAAGCATACTCACACCGCTCAAGTGACCACGAAGGTGGTAATGTCTCCGCCCACACAGGTAAACTTGTCGGATCTGCCCTCTCTGACCCCTTCCTCGCATTCGGCGCCTCTTTAAATGGTCTCGCCGGCCCCCTCCACGGTCTCGCCAACCAGGAAGTCCTCCTCTGGCTCCGCAAAATGCAATCTCAAATCGGCGAAAACGCGACAGACGATGCTGTCAAATCCTACGTCTGGTCTACTCTCAAAGGCGGTCAAGTTGTCCCCGGCTACGGCCACGCCGTCCTCCGCAAGACAGATCCCCGCTATACTGCCCAGCGCGAATTCGCACTCAAGAACCTCCCCAATGACCCACTCTTTAAACTTGTCGGTCAGATTTACGATATCGTTCCTGGTATTTTGTTGGAGGCGGGTAAGGCAAAGAACCCGTGGCCGAATGTGGACGCCCATTCTGGTGTCCTGTTAACGCATTATGGCCTGGATCAGATGCAATTCTATACGGTGCTCTTTGGTGTTTCCCGTGCGTTTGGGGTGGCTGCTCAGTTGATCTGGGATCGTGCACTTGGTGCTCGTGAGTATTTTTGCTTTGATCTGGAGTGACGTGAAACTGAATTTATGCTAGCTTTGGAACGTCCGAAATCGTACTCAAGTGACGCTATCCAGAAAATGTTCAAGGACAGGCCTTGATAGATGCTCGCTTTGGTTGTTGTATTTCGCATATCATTATGGCTGCATGAACTTAGACTACCTTAAATCCATGAAAGCTATTGTTCCAGGGAATGTATTGGTGATGAGTGCTGAGGATAGACGTTTGTTCTCACCTTGAGAACCGCGACGGCCGTCATGATACAGCTTGCGACCTTGTAACTGGTCATTTTGCAACAGACACTGAGCCTTAGGCAGGGCTGTAGTGCCAGTGTACATGCTCCAGATTCAACTTGTCAAGACTTAGTTGTATTATGCTCGACCACTTCATCCCGCATTTACACAATGACATAACAGCAGCAGAAAAGCAAAATCGATCCACGTTCACGATATTCAGCCTTCAAGCACTACTACATTGGGAGAAAGACCCTTTTACTTACTATTTTTTGAACGGCCTTTATATGTATACTAGTATTACAAGAACACCATCATTCACCGCTCCATTTATGAAGGCGGAGGTGCGCTAGTCGAATCAGAGTCTTCCCGGCGAACCTTCACGTTACAAATTGTCATTATGATTACTCCATGTGAGTATCATCCCTCTATGATGTTTCTATCCCGTATTCAAGTCATCATCATCTGGCAGGTGACCATGAAGCGCTTAAAGCACAATCCAAGACTCTCCGTCAGGTCTCAAGTTATGGTTTAGCCTTTATTACAGTTATCGGAGCCGCTCTCGTAGTTTGGGTCTTTTGGCTATCGGTCATCCGCACATGCAAGCCCAAAACAAATATTGCGTCCAATAGGACCTCCGAGTCTGCCCCACTCCTGAATCCAGCTCAACCACAGACTGACCTTCAGGTGAGCATCTCTGCTTACCCGGTACAATGTGATTGAAGAGGGTGAGCAGAGGGATCACACTGCCGCATCAGACAGCGACACCTCACTATGTTCCGTCTGTGCAAATTTAGACTTTCACAAGATCTTCCTCGACGGCATCCCACTGAAGGAGGAAATCCCACTTGGGTCACTCTCCTCCATCTTAGAGAAATCTTACCAATGCAGTTTCTGCCGCCTCATATCCTTTCATGTCCGTCGAACATGGAGGTTGGACGAGTTTCCTCATGTCAGTCTCTTGGAGACTGTATTTGGGTTGTACTCGAAAAACTGTGGGTGTCTTCGAGAGCCCTTTTATCAGTCCACATTCCGTTGCTACCGTCTCCATATTGTGAGAATGAAGGACCCAGGGGGCCTTTGGAAGAGACATCTAGATTTCTGGGAAAAGAACCCGTTAATCATCCACCTCTTGCAAGAAGATGCTTTCAAGTTTGGGAGACCAGCCGATCTTCATGGCCGCAGGGTGAAGGACACCGTGGATATCGGTCTGGCGCGGAAGTGGATTAGCCTGTGCCGGAGAAACCATGGAGATAAATGTGGCAATGTTTGGAAAACGGACAGGAAGCTGCCGGAGTTTGTGAGAGTGGTGGACGTAGTGTCGATGGCCGTAGTTCCTGCACCTTCTGGCTGTCGTTATCTCGCCCTCAGTTATGTATGGGGAAACATCGGCGCAGACTACTGGACGACGAGGGATAACATAGTGGAGCGCTCCACGCCTGGCGGATTGAGCGCGTCGACCCTTCCTGAGACCATCTCAGATTCGATTTTATTCGTTCGAAATTTTGGTGAACGTTACTTATGGATCGATGCTCTATGCATCATTCAAGATGATTCAGTTGACAAGTACACTCAGTTACGTGCTATGGACTTGGTCTACGGCCTATCTCATCTCACGATCATCGCTGCTGGCTGCACGACGGCTCAAGACCCTCTCCCAGGATGCCGCCCACGAACTAGAACGTTGCAACAGCACATAGAGGTCATTCAAGGACTTCATCTCTACGTGGCTGCTCCAAGACTTAGCGAAGCTCTTGCTCAATCCACGTGGAATACACGATGTTGGACCTATCAAGAGAGTGCGCTCTCCTGTCGAAGGATATATTTCACTGGGCCGCAAGTCTACTTTGAGTGCCAATGTGACATTTTCTGCGAAGACATTGCTGCCGAAAACAAGTGTCATCCATCATCCTACAACTTCCTCCGGTCATCATTTGGAGAGTCTTTCCCACACCTTGACGCAATTCCGAGTTACACGGGGGCCGTTGATAGGTATACACGACGCCATCTCACCGTGGAATCAGATATCGTTGATGCTTTCACTGGAGTGACGAATGCTTTAGCGATGGCATTTGAGCTCGGTGACCTGGCTAGAGCCTTTCAATATGGAATGATGTTACCAGAAATGCATTTCACCCTTCTCTGGCAACACAATCCACGAACACCTCGCGCTCGTCGTTTACTCCCTGAAGGAGGCAGCTCACCTTGGCCTTCTTGGGCATGGGCTGCGTGGCGTGGTGGTATTCTCTACAGGGGGGTGGATGTGTATCTGAGGACTCAGATGGCCAATTCGAGTAGCCAACTATCGGTGCAGGAAACACTTGTTGATCCTTGGTACATCGTGGACCATAATGGCAATACGGTGCAACTTGATGTCCGTCAAGTTTCCTGGGTCTTTTTGAGGGCAAAGGAAAAGAAACGTGCATATTCTGCTCCGCGAGGCCCAATCGAGCTGACACTAGACATTCATCGACCGCTAGAACCAGGCACCCTCATTTTCACCACAACTTGCAGCCACTTCGGAGTTACACGACGAGGTGGCGAAGAATCAAGTACATTTTTTCACGGTCTCTTCGATATTCTCTCTACTGCATCTTTTCCTCCTATTTGGGTTGGCACTGCCGTCCTGCCATTGGAACCCGCTTTGCCATCTTATCTCGACTTCATCGTCCTTTCCCGTACCAGTTCTCACAGCGTATATGACGAAGAGACTCTTAGGAATTACGATGGGTGCTTGTTGAATGTGATGGCGGTAAGTCAGGATGAGGGCTTGATGGAACGTGTTGGGCTGGGCGTCATTCATGAGGCTGCCTGGGTTGCATCGAGGCCGGAGGAAAAAGTAGTGTTTCTCCGATAATTGCTTGTAATACTGATCGTGTGCCTCGGTTGTTTATACCAAAATCATTGTCCTTCGGATTGCTGACTTTACGAGTCCGACCTTGGCTTCAACTTTGAGATACAGACTTGAACAGCAATTTTCGTGTTGGTCTGGATGCATTGATTGACACGAGTCGAATTTGTTTAACAGGATATCTGGCTCCAACTATTCAGAAGTTAGTACAGAAAAGATAACAAATTTATCCATCACTGCGGAACACTTGAATATGAAGTGTGAGACACTGATACAGATTCCTCGGAATGTGGTACGCGAGCTGATTCCACATGCATAAATCTAATTGTTCTTTTTCCCCACAGGCAAAACATTTAATGTAACTATTGAAGAAATCCGACCGCAACGTAGCGTTAATGTAAAAGGTAGTTTGAACCACGCGGAGTCACAGCAGCCAGTCGACTTTTGGATAAGCACCCGTCAATGATAGCAAAGTTTCAACAATTGATAGTTGGCCAATCGCGCATAGTACTGACAGTGGTGTGGTATACCGATCAGGTACAGTTTAGCGTCATTAAATATGTGCTTATTTTCAGTAGGGTACAAGCATTCGATTCTGTCACATCAAACGGACGCGGACGGTCGAAGACGAAAGAGGAAGAAGTCATCATGAGATTTCAATGGGCACAAAACCACCGTCATTTCATTACAAGTGCCCTAGCAGGAATATGACTCCGAAGAATATAAGTTGAATCGGTACTCAATACTCACCAAGTCGTGTTGATCCTCTTGTCGATATTCCGGTAGAACTTCAATCAAATTACTATGTCAATGCCAGTTTTAATATTTGTTACGTGCTAGTATTTACAAGCTGAAATCTGATGGCATCAGGCGTGCAGCCTAATGGTAGAGTTTTGTCTTGTGCTGTACTAATCCGACTAAGACTCCTTTGGTCTGACTAGGGCGGCCCGGGCTTCCGTCACGTCTGCCGAAGAGTTTCCGAATTTACGATAGCCTCACTGCGGTAGGGCTCGCACACACTCAAGGCTTGATCGCTAACCACCATTACCCAAGCCAGCACATCTCCTACTTGACACAATTATTATCACTACATGGCACTAGGTAAAATAGTGCATTATGCTGTGGACGCAGTGCTAGTTTCAACTGTCGTCGCTGGCATCCGGCGGTCGAGTGGATTCGCGTGAGTGTCGAGCCTCATGTCCCGCATCCAACATTAATGTAAACGACATCGGTTTTGCCGGCTCGTGCACTCTTCAGCGTTGATACCACTCTAATATCAGACCCAACCATGCGCTCATTTGCTGATCGTTTCCTCGGCGTCGGCGAAACCATATTCGACATGGCTACAGCTACGTCTGTTAATAGTGATTATTTCAGGAAGGACTCGAGGAGATAGTAGACGGTGCCTTAAGTGAGAAGATGGACAATGGACATGAAGGTCTGGCATTCATACACCTACCAGAGATGAACCTCTAATGTCTCATTAGAGTCAAATGGTCAACCGACGCCAGCACCTTGTTTAGAGTGAGAAATCATGTCAGTGCTGTTCACGGAGCACTCAAGCGCTTGTACCATAGGAATTCGACGTAGTACTCATGAATATTTAATATATTAGTATGTCGTGATTTTTTTCGTGGCCGACGCTTCTGGTCCTGAGTTGACAGAGGCTGCATGTTGGCACTCACATAACAGACAGAATCATTCTCGACTGGATTAAATCTGGAATCCATGCTTATAAGTGTATCCTACAGTCACTGTAATAAAGTACTCCGAGTCTTGGAATAAGCTTGCGCATAGGATTCCAATACTTCTAGTCAACGCATTCATGGGCAACGAGGCTTTATTATGATACAGAACACTTCAAGTAATTCCCCCAAGTACATTCATTATAGCACGTTTCAGTACTCTACATCCTCCTGCTTCTCATCCTCCACTAACTATGTACCTGCAGTCCATCACTTACGAATATCTTGATAAATCAAAAGTGTTCCCTACGAAAAAAGAGCGTACGTGTGTAAATTCATCTACTTTGTTGGTAAGGAGCGGCGTGTTGATATCCAGAATACTGGGGCACGGATTGATGGTTCGTACCATGCATCTGAGAGAACGGCACTGAGGGGTTTGAGGAAGAGGTTCCAGGATAGTAGGGTTGTTGTTGGGAGGTATAGGGGGAAGGCGGGACAACCGCGTTCATACTGTAAGATGCATCGCTCCGAGAGTAACTGGAGGGTTGCCACCGGTGTTGGGGCTGCACCTGGATATGTGATGGATGGGTCTTGAAATCATTTAGAAATATGGTTTTTGGAATCAAAGAAATTCAAGTCACCTGAAAGGACCCGGGGTATTGGCTTACTCCAGTGACTGGAGACGTAGATTGCGGATAGCGAGTCTGCTGGGTTATCGGCACTGGCTCTTGAATGGAGTATGATGGACGTGATGTCGAAAATCCTCCTTGCTGAGGCTGATAGTGAGCAAAGGTGACGCTAGGAGTACGGGGAGCCTGAGTATAAGACTGAGAAGGTATGCCAGATGACCTTATGTCAGACTGGTGTTCGTAGCTGTATCTCCCACTTGTCGCGCCGCTAGTGTAGTAGCTTCCATTGGGATAGCGGTCATGGGAGTAACTCTGCTGGCTGCTATAGTAGGGCTGCGTTCCAACTGAACCATAAACTGCTTTCAGATCGCTTGGTGTTGGCAATTGGCTACTGCTAAACGAAGAAGCCCTGGATCCCGACAGGCGACACCTCCTGCAGATGAAGTCCTCGGCATCCCAATTACGTTTCGGGCGACCTGCAGTGACGTCTCGTTGGTCGTGGCACCCAATATGTTGCCACTTCATACATCGACCACAGCACATGATGGGAACGCCGTCATCCTAAAATCATCACAGAATGTGAAGAAGCAAAAATACAAAATTAAAAAGAGACAAACCCGGTTAATCCCTTGTCTACCGCACACCTCGCAATCCAGCTCCCAATCTTCGGCTGGTGTACGCGATCCACTACTAGCAGCGCCTGATCCATTGACGGGAACAGAAACAGACAAAGTTGAAAACTTGCCCATCTGACCAGGCGGTATGGAAGACGAGGAAGGCTCTTCGATAGGCCCATTGGCGCTAGCGAGGCATTTAGAATTTAGAATACACCGGGTACGCGCAAAATATTCATACCTGGCGTCGGCTTCAGGCCCTCCAGCTTGCTTGGCTTCTCGCTCCTTTCTGCGTTGCTCTCTAGCATTCTCCCTCTTAATCCTGTCCGCTTCTTCTTTCTGCCGGCGCGCTTCAGCTCTCCGAGCTCGACTCATCTTCTCATCTTCCTCTGCGCGCTTCTTGGCAGCAAGTAATTCTTGCTCCTTCTCACTTTCCTTGAAAGCAATACGAGATGAGCGTTTACGATGTACGACCGCTTCTTCTTTGCGCTTCTTCTTCTCCACCTCCTAAAATTACAATTACATTAGCACCAATGGTTCCTAAGATTAAATGGGTGGGATACATACCCTTAGCTCAGCGGTTATTACCGGGACGATGCTTTGCGTCAATACCTTATACAGTGACTTCTCAGCATAATGAGTGGCTTTCTCAAATTGCTCGGGGAAGTTCTCCCACTCTTCGAGAGTGATACAGATCTGTTCACGAGGAAGAGGGGGAATATGAAACGACTTAACTAATCGCTCATAAATAACTCACCGTCTCCCATTCAATAAAACCTTCAGGAAGAGATGGAAGCTCTTCCTCTTCCTTATCAACATCAATCTTGCCATTTGGTTTACTAGGAATCGGAGCGGAGTCCACTTCAGATTCTTCATCTTCTTCGGCTTCCCTTTGAACGTCCCCCTGGTCTGTGTCATTGTCCTCGCTAAGCTCTGTGAGATCGCTGACCGAGTCTTCATCACTTTCAAGCCCCGTTTTCAGCTTCGCCTTAGACTTAGGCGGCATCTTCTCTCCCTCCATTCCATCATGCACGCTAGGAGAAAGCCATTCATCTGGCACCTCTTGCCACTCATCGTCTGCTAAATTACCACGCAGCCGCGCACTTACGCGGATCCCAGAAGGCCGGCGTGGAGTCAGAGGTCTGGTATTGGTAGACTTATTCCGAGCCATCTGGCGCTGGAATTCAGCGAGGTCCTTTGCCTGAGCATCAAGCTTCTGATTTGCACGTGATTTGGCGGCGCGGGTACCGCGCGAACCGAACGGGCTGGTGTTCTGGGCTTGTGCTTGATTGCGCCGACGGGATGTTCTGGTGGGTGTTGCAGGTGGAGGTGTGGGCTCGGATTCTGGGTCGACTCGCTGGCGTTTGTTGAAAGACTTTTTGCCATTAGACTTCGACGTGTTGGGGTTTGTGAGCCGCTTGCGTTTGAGTGTCTGACGTGGAGGTTCACGTTGAATCCACAAACGGTCGGCTAAACCTAGGTCAAGGCTGGGCAACGAGATGCAAAAAATAGTACATACCACCTATGAGCCAGTATGCATTACTCTTTGCATCATACCCTATTGGCTCTATATGCTATAAGGATTGGTCAGTAAAGTGAAAATGAAGCAGGCATAGTATTACCCATTCGGCATTCTCGTCATCGTCTTTCATCTGGGCACGTAGACGATTGGGGTTATGAAATTGCCATTCCATAAGAGTGTGCAGGGAATCCAGTTTCTTGACTGTAGGAAGGTCGAGCCAATCAATCTGCTGTTGTAGTTGCTCGGAGTCCTGTAAAGCCTCTGAAGAAGACCCTGTGATTCCCTCCTTCGATTCTTCGATCTTGGTTTCCTCCAACTTGACCTCGACCGCATCTGCTAAATCATCTGGGACAGCATCACCGTCAGCAGACGTTCCGTCTTCGTCCACCACGCTTTTCTTTGCCTCCTCTGGGACCAAGTCTTCTTCGGTTTCAGATGGGTGTGGAGGCACTGTGGATGCGCGCGAGGACTCCGCGACATTGGTGTATATTTGCTGAATTGGTCCTATGGGATTTGCATCGGGATCACGTCTCATATATTGCTTTCGCAAGGCAGTTTGCCAGTTATCGACGCTGATAAATTGACATTGGTTAGATGATAGGAGTGGCGCCACAGCATACGATGGAGGGAAGCTTACGATATTTTTCTGTCCTGCGTTAACGTGACGAGTAATCTTGTCATGATGCGAGACAAAACGCGGTTGGTAGAGTATGCGAGGTCGTTTTCGACGTCCTGTGATAGTTTGAAAGATAAGAATGTACTCCAGAGGCAGGCAGAATCAGTACTCACGATCAAGGTCACGTCAGTCATGGCAAAAAGAGCATTAAATGTGAAAAAGAACTGGCTAAAAGCAGCCCATTTCCAGTGTCGCCTGAGCTGAAGGATACTGGGATCTGCATCAGAGGCAGGAAGTTGAAAAGAGACTGAAGGTGCTTGTGGAGTGACAGAGGACGTAAGGCGAGTGGAAGTGCGGCGAGGCATGCGCGCAGCTGAGTTAGGGCTTTATAAAAAGGTCGGAGATCCTTCGGCAGTTCAGACGATGTTCAAATGCACAACCTGTCCAGCGATTACTAGAAAGATGCTTAAAACCAAGTTTAGGCTGAAATTAGTTGTCGCTGATTACCGTCGTCGTTACTGACGATGAGCGCAACGTTTAGCAGAACGTTAACGAAGCAGCTTGAAGAGTCCAGTTGGGACGAATAATTGTGTTCTCAAATCAACGAATCGAAACCCCCCTGGGAATTTTACTCAGACCTTTTCAGAAAATGATAATATTTGGGTATAGATTTATAGGAAAAAAACAATAACTGAGGCCCAGTCTGCTACTACTTTGCTTTTATCTTCAATCTCGCCTTCGAAGTTTTGGACAGTCGTCGTGTCTGTGGTATCTGGTATCTGCAAGCTTGTCAGGGTGGACAACAATCTGTGCATAAATATCACTCACGTCACGTCTTTCTTGTGCAATCCTGGAAGAGCCTTCCTGCACAGCGTGACTTTCATATAAGGCGCAAGCGTGAGCTTCGGTCTATCCTTTGTCAGTCCAAGCGCCATCTCCCATACGTGAAACACGCACTGCTTTTTACCTTCCAAAACCCTTGCTATGGTACTCGCTCGATCTTCCCGTGCTGCAGCGATCTCACCATGTTGCTCCCATTGTAGTTCATTGTATTGATGCAGTCCCATCAACTGTCCTGTGGAGACATTCAAAAATTTCACATATTCGCGCTTCAGGATCTCCACGACTGAAATCAATCAAGGGATCGTAGATTGTGCAACATCGGCTGGGGAATTGTGGAGCGTCAATGGCTTGTCAGAATTTTCCTAAACACATGTTCTGTCAGATGAACGGTCAAGGGAGGAGCCAGGGAACTAACCTGGAAAAAGTCCAATCCGTGCTTGATCCAGTGTCTTATTTTTCCCTGGCTCGTTATTCGTATCGAATCCGATGGCGGAGCTGCAGATTGCGCATCAGTCGCGACCGTCTCCTCGCTGTTCATGATAACTAGAGGCGTGAGAAAATTGCGCCCATTAGGATGGACCGTTTCAGGTTGTTCCTCCACTACTAAAATTATTCTGCAGATTGGGCCGTATATCTCTCACACAACCACAAGGAGTCTGCCAGCATCATGAAGGAGTTGGAGGATTCGACTGGCATAAATGCGCGGGCGCAATTCAGAAGCTTGGAAGCTAATTGCAGACCCATTCTGGTAGCGAATTCATTGCCCTGTTCCCCTCCCTATCTTCCCCACCAAACGTATTTGCCCCAGAAGCAGTTGCAGCTTTGACATATATCTTGATGGAGAACTATACAAAGTAGCACATTTTATTCAACTACCAGCGGGTTCCACAAGTGCTTATGTATCTTCACCAATACATGTCACATATGTATTGCTGACTCGAGCGTCCATGAAGCCATCTTACTCATCGCGCGCTGGCAATTTATGGCATGGGCGCGAGTGGATCTCTGATCGAACAATTATACAAGCAAGACAGCGCCCAGCCATCGAGCCTCCTCACAGAAGAGGACTTCATCAAACATCTAGGTAACGACAGGTGTGTTTAAAATGGATGCTTCAAAAGTCCCTCTGCCCTGGAGAGAAAGAAAGTGATGTCAACTTCATCGGATGCTCGGGAGATATTTCAGTAGGTGTTTCTGTATCTGTATGCTCTGCAAGCCACAGTGTAAGGTTCTCAACAAAGAATCCCAAATGATAATGGAGTCCTCTCGTTGAGAACCATAGCTGCGCAGTGCGTCAAATTTCATAGGAGACATCCATTTTGACGAAATACTACTAAAGTTACATGATGCTGGGTAAGGTACTTCGTCCATCCATCTCACCGATTCGTCATAGTTCGGCCACTGTAACACACTGTTAGCTGGAAACTTGACGAAGGGTGCTCAACATACGTGACAGTTTTGCGTTCGGTTGTTGCCACCTCAGTCTTCGCGCGGTTCAGGACTTTCTGGAACTCGGCTACTCGATGACGCATACGAGAATGCATGTATGCCTTTGAGCACTTGATGTGGTAGTGCAGATAATCGCGGAATAGCTGTACGTGCGATATCGTATTGAATGAGATGTTGGCATTCGCAAAGTGACGAGGGAAGAGGACAAAGGTGACATAGCCGATATCATCAGTATCCCGTAGACCTGCGAGATCGCGGATTTCTAAGGGTGGATCGCGGTTCGTATAGAGCACTTGGGGGGCATTTTGAATACTGGGCTGCCGCCGTGCGTCTACGAATTCCTGGTTGCAACATCAGGCATGATGGAAAAATTTAAAAAGCATTCTTACCTGCAAGAATACCTTGCCAAAAATACGATCAGTCTCCTCCCTGAACACTGTCGAGAATATTACAGTGACACGGTCGGGCGATGCTTGAATGTAGATGGCTTCTTCATCGCGGTAGTGGATCTGCATTAATTGTCCCTGAGCACCACCTGATGCTTCCAACTCTTTCTGTTGTTTGAACGCGAGCTCGAATGGTGCGGCTAGGGCGTTTCGTTTGAATAGCGAGATGGACTTGACGAATGTTTCTCTGCTTTCTGCAGACAACAATTAAGTCAGACAAACACACGGTAGAGCCGCACACACCTTCATCGGCTGGAACCTGATCAATATCTATATCAAGACTGATGTTATATTCTGGCTCTGTCTGCTGTTTAATGAGTGGGCCATACTCCCGTTGCAATATCTCCATCGCTCCGTATGCAACTAGCTCATCCCAGCATCGGATATTCATAGAAAGCTGAATCACAGTCTTCTTTTCTGGTGTCGATAGATGAAATCTCACGCCATCAAAATCTACAAACAAAACATCAAGTGACGATGGCCTGAACATCTCGTTAGTGTGCGAAGTGTTCGACAATGACAATCTCACTTTGCGATCTTTTCCGCAAGTGTGGTCTGAATGATGAGATTGTGGGACTAGCAGCCACATCAGAACACGCGTCCTCAAAGGAGAATTACGATGCTACTCACCTCGAGGAGGATCATGTTGTCAACGTCTGCTGCGGTGTACCGTGTTGGTCCGTGTGTTATCTATGTAGGACACGAGCGTGAGAAAGTCTTATGGTCGCAGCCGCCGAATGATTTCCTTCTTGCTTTTTGCTACTTATCCAAACTAGCGAGCGACAGACACACAGTGAAAAGTACTGCACAAGGTCTTCAATCATGGGTAAGTTTTTTCCTAATGTCAAATGCCTCAAAGCTCAAAGATGTTTCAGCGCCCAAAAAATCAAAGGCATCGAAGATGTCTCTCAATGAATTTCTCGGCGATAGCAGTGCGTTGGTCATTTTTCATAACAAGTCGGTTGTAATGTGACGCGTAGCGCTGGGATCATGGGCGGACGAGATGGATTCTCTTCCGAGTGCTCGTGAGTGCTTGTCTATTCTCATGAGGATTTAGCTTATCGGGATTCGTCTAGCGTCGATGAGAACGGATGATGACAGGTCTCGACCTGGTGATCGGTTTGGAAGGAGGGACGACTTTTCTTCGTCGCGGCGTGAGTTCTCATTATGAGTCTCGTGATTCGTATGGATTCACACTACGTAGCCGATCGATCATTTGCGTCGCCTCGGGAAGATCTCCCCCTGCCCACCCAACCTCCTTACACTGCCTATGTCGCAAATCTCTCTTTCGACATCACCGAAGGCGAACTTGAAAGTTTCTTCGGTCCCCATCAGGTATGTGTTCTACGGCCTGATGTGGATGACGTAATGTGACTTTTGGTCAGACCAAATCCATCAAAATCATCAAGGACCGTGATGACAAGCCGAAAGGCTTTGGTTATGTTGAGTTCGTAGAGCTTGATGGATTAAAAGATGCACTGGCAAAGACCGGTAGTGTTAGTGAACGTGCCACCTCCTTTCCCTGTACCGTAGTTGATTTTCTTCTAGAGCCTCTCTGGACGCACAGTTCGTACCAGCGTCGCCGAGCCTCGTGAGTTCCGAAGATACTCTCTTGGGGCTTTCAAGACTTAGTGTTTTACAGCAAAGGAAAGGTCCGGATTCTCAGGGTCTAGCTTCGACGATGACTCTAAGTTCTCTGGTAACTGGCGCCGTGAAGGCCCCCCACCTAACATGCAGGACTCACGTGATTCTTCCCGACGTCGGTTCGATGGTCCCCCAGGAGATCGCATGCCACCTCCACCCAGTGTCTCGGACGAGGTCAACCAGTGGAGGTCGAATAAGCCTCTTGCAAAGATCCCTGAACCAGAGGCTCCGTCATTTAAGCGGAGGGGTTCAGGATTCTCCACGCCCGAAGGTCAATCACCTGCAGATAACGAAGATAAATGGACCCTTGGGAGTAAGTTCAAGCCGTCGACAGAAGAGCCGCCATCGAGATTTGGCTTGAGAAGCAGTCATGATTCTCAACATGTGAGAGATCCGCCCGCCGATGAGGGCGACTGGCGTACTGGACGATCGAGAACATCGCGTAAGTATTTTTCAGCACACTGAGGGTTTGATTGAAACCTCGGATAACAGCAACCAGTTCCACACCCCCTACACCCCAGATGGGTCGTCGTAAGCTCGAGCTTCTCCCTCGTTCTTCCAACTCTGCCAGTCCCTCCCCCCTCTCCTCTCCGAAAATGTCTTCTAATCCCGGTGCCCCGTCCGCTGCCAAAGCTAGTCCTTTCGGTGCAGCCAGGTCGGTATTTTGTGATATTTCACCCATCAGGTGCTTAAGTCCTTTCTAGACCAGTTGATGTTACCTCAAAAGAACGCGAAATTACTGCTCGCGTTGAGAAGGACCGTGAAGCCTTGAAGGAACGTGTTCCGCACCCAATGTCACGCAACTCCTCTCGTCAAGCGACTGAACGAAGTCCTATTACTGCTACTGCTACACGGTCGCCGCCTCAAGTTATCGCTACGCCGCCTACCCCCGGATCTCCGCGCGTCTCTTATGCTACACCAACGTCAGCAAATATTAGACCATCGATTAGCTTCGCCAACGCTGCTAGTGCGAAGAAGGATGCATTAAACGCCAAGGCTGAAGAGAAGGAAGAATCACCCATGGACAAGGTTACTGAGCAGGTTGCAGAAGTAAGCGTGTAGTATATTGTGTTTATAACTTTTTATCTCTACACTTGCTCTGATTTCTATGACATTTTGTGATTTTGGGTATTGGGGATGATATTCATGAGCATAACAAACTATAGAGCATAATGTAACAAGATCTTCTACCGTCGATGGTGAAGTTCGGGATCAATGAACTTCATTCGTCCTCGCCCTGAAACCATGCCTCAGCTTTTGACATGTGTGCAACTGAAGATGACCGACCTTTAAATCGCACACCTCCTTCGCTTGCAGGTGGTATAGATTCATGTTTGCGCTTGATGCGCTCCAGTTCCCTTCGCTTAGCCTCTTCTAACCGCTCCTGCTCCTCCCTCTCAAGTCGGGCATCATATTCCTCTTCGGTTTCTTGCCTAGGAGCCTTCTCATCTTCATTCTTGTGACCCTCGTCATCCGTCTTGGCATCCGCTTTACTTTCATGTTTCCGGCGCTTAGACTTTTTCTTCTTTTGAGTACTACGATCACGATCTGAGCTTCGTGAGCGTGAGCGACTGCTGTGACGTCTTCGAGTAGGAACTTCTGTATTTAATTCTTCATCTTGGAAGGATATTAGTCACTGCATTAGAACTTCTGGCGAGAAGGGCACACCTTGAGGCGCCTCTGCCTTCCTCTTAAGTTCAAGTTCACCGCAGTTGACGATAACGATAGGGTGCTGAGGTCTATCCTTATCATCTACAGGAACCACAGCAAGTTTCTTGACGACTTCTTCGTATCCACGAATGACACGGCCAAATACAACATGCTTGCCTATGAGTGACTCGCATTAAAGACGCATGAGAATTTTCTACATAGAACAAAAGCTCACCATTTAAATGCGGACAATCTCGCAGGGTAATAAAGAACTGTGATCCATTTGTGTTAGGCCCCTTGTTAGCCATGCAAAGAAGGCTGTACCATGAAATTAGGAACATGAGTGACGTATCGAGGATTCAATGGTGAACCTACCCTTCTGACTCCAAAGGTCGCGTTAAGTCTTCGTCAGGGAAAGCACTGCCGTAGATGGATTCTCCTCCGGCGCCATTTCGTTTCGTGAAGTCTGATGACCATGAGTAACGCCTTATAAGAATGAAATAACAGAATGACGCACCACCACCCTGAATCATAAAATCACGAATTGAACGGTGAATGATGCTATTCTTGTAGTACAGTGGCCGTTCGGAAACAGCTGAAAGGCCTTTCTCGCCCGTACATAGTGCTCGAAAGCTATGAAGGTGGTCAGGTCAGGGTTGCACACGATGAACGCTGGTTTACTTTTCAGCTGTCTTCGGTGCTGTATCGTTGTAAAGTTCGAAAATGACTCTAGGATGAAGTGATGAGGCCTTTAAACCAGTGCAATATAGGGGTGTTAATTACCGCCCTGCAGGCTCAGTGCCTATTGCAAAGTCGAAGAACACGCGAGGCCGCATGTATGATGAAGTCCGGAATCAGTGGACAAGGGAATTGCGTTCAAGTTTTGGCACATTGAGTCACACGTGATCTGCCCGTGTCCACTTGTCAACCAGTCACGGTCTTTTTGAAAAGCAACTGCTTGATTACTACCGTACAGTCCGTATTGCGCATTTCACCAGCAGCCCTCCTATCCGCCCTAAAAAGGGGTCCCATTTCACCGAAGACTGCGTGAAATATTCATCTACACATGCTATGCCAATATTGGGTGACTTTTCTGTCAACTTTGTCGAACTTTTGAAGACTTTGCTCAAGTGTGCACATCACTCAAGGCCGTCAGAAAGTCATTTGTTCCAGATATCTACTTGTGTATTCATTGACGACCTGAATCCGGGAGCACAATTGCTTCCAGCAACATGGCACCGACAGAAAACTGGATTATTGCTTCGGAAGAAGGAAAGGTACGTTATCCATCATTCGTACCAGCGAAATACTTGAATATCTTCACAAGAAATTTGGAGTCAGATGGAAGTGTTTAACTCAGCAGTCCTCGGGCGTCCAATCAGTCGTCTCCTTCGATGGGGTTCACTGCAGTAGACAAGCTATGCCCCCAAGATGGATTGATGCGCAGGAACGCAAGAGTATTGCCCGCAGAGATTCTATATCCTCAAAGATCGAGTTTACTGTTCAAGTAAATTTCTGATGACGGTGTAATCCTCGATGATCAACAACATAGGTCGAATTGTGTTGCAGGTAAAAACAAGGAGGCTTGTAATGGCAATGATAATGAAACACAGCGAGTTGAAAAATCCCATCAGTCATGCGCAAGAAGGCACGCTTTCGTATCGCATTCATCCCATGTCTCGTGCTATATAATTACCACCTAATTATGCCTTGGATATCCCAGTCAAATTGTACGTCAGTTTGGTCATTCCAGTGATGTTACATCCAATACCATCTGATCATCCTGCAACTGTCTTCGTGTTCAAATATACCCGCTTGGATGGGTCATGATAATGCATACTATATGATCTGCCACTCACTCCATTTTTCAATCTTAGATGTCTTGCACGTCAACGAGGCCAGTCGATGAGGGGACAAGATTATGGTGATGAAAATGAGACATTTGATGATCCTGATTTATTTTGCAAGGATGTCAAAAAAGACTGAAGGTAACTTTGGGGAATTGGCAGAATTATTTTCTACAACTCATTCTCGCCACAGAAAGAGCTCCAACATCTACATGTACAGCTGAGGTTCGTGTTTAAGTGGGTGATCGTGACGGCAATTTACATTGTGTCCTCGGATTGGTTTTTGTTTACAATAGCTGGGGCTCCTCTCTGAGGCAAGTCATCGCAGACAATGGTATGTAATTTACACCTCTGTGCAAATCTACTTTTTAAGAACTCCATTCCTTGTAGATGACAACGTATACTTTCAGTAGAATTTGAGATTGGTATCTCCATTCACTACCATCGATTTTGGATGTCTTTGCATTGGGGCAACTTGATCTGTAGACTGTCACCGATCACAGTTGCCTGTTACAATGCCATTGGTAAACCTCTTTTTAAGTGGAACCCTTACAGAATTCAGGACACGAGAGTGCACCGTGACCCAAACTTGCCAGATCTGTCATGGCACAAGTGTACGCGAGATCTATGAATCACTATAATACGTAGCACTTTCACACTGCATGTCCGATTCCGTTGCCCATAGCGTTCAAACTATTGGCCACGTACACGAGACTCTGAACTTCTTAAGCGGCCTGCCTCACATGGTTCCTCAACCCGGTTCCCTTCACCGTAAACGCGTGAACCTCCTCTATATACGACATGTCCCATGGGCCACAACTACTAGTACCTGTACCAGTACCAATATTTTTGTTTTACCGGTCCAAGACGACCGCTCAGTGAGTCCCCCTCTTTGATCGCTATGTTTTCTGTACCGGGAGTGCGCAAACTAGATTCCTGCGCGTGCGTGCATATCAATCATGACTATACATATTTCATAACGTCTTAGTGAAGCCTGTGCGGCATACCAGGCATGACGATGGATAAACTTGAAAGAGGCGGAGGAGAGGGAGTACGGACGAATGAATAGGAAAGGGACGAATGAGAAGCCGGTGAATGATAGGGCCGTGGGCAGGTTGAGTGAAGGGAGTTATGTCATGCCAGGACGCTGCATGATGGCATCCAGATTTCAGTGTCCGAACGCAAGCACAAGCTAGAAAACAACATTAAAAACGGATTCTATCGCACTATCTCTATTTCATACACTAGCATCCAATCCTTTCCCTGAGAATACGCTACAGGTTAATGAAAGAATGTACATGTTCTCCAGACTCCATGAATAACAGTTTACGTTATTTATTGCATCGGCATACCGGGCCTTAGTAAGGTTATGTAATTACTAAATTAGTGATCCGTCGTTTCATTGAAACTAGTAAATTCGGTTAACTCTTTTTATTACATAAAGCCTCAATACTTTATTTAAATATACTTTCTTCAGGTTTCGACAGTTGAAGTCCACTATTCCATCCAGTAGGTTGCATCTCGCTGTCTGAGGTATATTGCTTGCATCATGATTCTGGGAGACTTTGCTGCTCGTATATTCATTGATGACCAGGAGCTCCCAGAGTATGATGTTGTCGTTTCCAGTACGCCAACAGAGAACAGAATAACTTGCTGGATCGCGTCTGTCGAAGGCAAGGTGCGTTATTCATAAAATGCATAGGGAAAGACACTTAGTACCTTCATAAGAAATTTGGAGTCAGGACGAAGTTTTTGGCCCCGCGGACCTCGGGGAGTGCAACAACCATCTTTGTTGACGGTATTGGCTGTCGTACATATATTGCGCATCCGGACTATGTCGGTACATTTGACCGCACGTCTCTGACCAATGCTTATGTCAAAAGAGATTTCATGTTCTCCAAAATTGAGCTTACTGGTTAGTATGCGAAAGTTCTCGAAGCCTACTTCCAAATTCTAATGCTGAACTTCAGATGACGACTCGCTACTCGATGATCGAACCTCAAATGACATAGGTCAAATTGTGTTGGAGGTAGTACATGGGAAGTACACCTTGAATGAACAAGTAGTGGGTTCCCAGAATGTAATTGATCGTACCCTTCGTGTGCAGGAAGGCAAAGTGCATGAACGCTCCAAGAAAGCATGCTCTCATCGTGTTGCGTACGTGAAATTCCATCGCACGCCCAACTTTTTACGACTGTCATTCTGTTAAGCTTCGGGGAAGAAGTATCCCATCATGAACCAGCATCGACTTTCACCGTCATACGAGACAACAGTCCGAAGACTATTTTCGTATTCAAGTACACGCGCTTAGGTATGCCATGGTGTTCTCTACGCTCATTCACTACTCACGCATATTACCGATTCCAGACGTCCTGCAGGCAATGGGAGTAGCACCGCATACACCAATCAGTGCAGAGACGGAGACGGAGACAGAGGATCGTGACGATGAAAATGAAGTCATGGATATGTCTAACGAGTCCTCGCCCTCAGATGATGTCAAGCCACTGGCAAGGATTCGAGAACTAGAGGTAATTGCCGCTTTGGTCTTCTCTTTCCCTCCAGCTCACTCTCTTCTCGTAGATGGAGCTCCAGCGCTTACGTGAACAAGTAGAAGATCGGAAGCCCTCACGTGTCAAGTTGGAACATGGGGGATCGCGGCGAAAACAAGCTGCTACGGAGGTTATTGATCTCACTGAGGATTAGTTTCTGTCCTTTCTTGGGTTCGGACTTATATGCTGCTACCGCTCCCAGCAACCCAGATTTCAAGTGTATGGACGTTCCACACAATTTCTAGGAACTCGATTATTTGCGAGATGGGGCACACTGCATGCATACTTCCTGTGTGGCTCGAAATCATCATGAATATTGAATGCGTGTGGGTGTATACTATATTTGTACAGAACTCCTTAAAGTTTGTCGCCACCAGTTCTGACGTTATGCTTACGACAATAATACCTTCCTAGTAGTAAATGTATACTGTTGGTACACCTTTTCTACAACCCCTATATTCCAAGTCGACTTCATATAATTATAGCTCGCATCCCGAGGCTTAAGAAGTTCAATATCAGTGAGCTCAGGATTAATACTCACAAGCGGGCTTGAGTCGTCACTTTCATTCCCCTGTGGTAGCGAAATCTGCTCCTCGGAAACTTGAGTTCAGTGCTCACGCTCACGACCGGGGGATCTGGTGTCACTGCTTCTCCTTTATGACAGGAGGCTACTAGATTGTGCTGGAATTGCATCCAAGGACGCAAAGATGTCCTCCCAACTCGCGTTCCGTGGCATAAGGAGTCCGATGTCATCGCTTTGCTCAACTGTTTCGGCCGGTTGACACCGGGGACATCCTGAAATGCACATACAGGTGATGCGGCGCCTAGCACTAGCACTCGTGACTTCATATCTTCTTGTTTCATTTCTACCACCAACTTAATATTGTTCCACCTCCGATCGGTATGACGCTAAGCGGTATTCACATAATGACTACCCTTGAATAGTCACGGCGAAATTAATCTGACAATCGTATATTCCACGAACAGATGGGACATCTCGCGTGAGTAGCGGTCACGATTTTGGGACCTGACTCGTTCATCATAACTGCAGCTTCGCACTAGTTAAGATACCTCCGGCTGCTAAGTCACTTTAGATTTTCACAGACAGACCTCCTATTTGATTCTATGACTAGCATCGGTAAGCGTGTCCCCGATTACCGTCCTAAACAATAAATGAGCTAAGTGTATATATAGCACCGCCCTCTGCGGTTATTGGCCGGATCCTGCCTATGGGTGAACCGAAAGCCGGTTGCTTCGCGGGAGTGTCAAAGAAGATCCTAGGTCCCGAAGTAAGCGGAACAATCTTCCTAGTGTAGTCTATAGAATGAGCTGAAACACCTGTGACAAAAAGAGGATCGAAAGCCCGGTAAATAAGTTAGAAGGATCGTCATCCTCGTGAGCGGGAATATTTTCTGCTACCAGCCTGAGGTAAATGCAGCCTTGAGCCGGCGGCAGGTGCTTATTCCGTTGTCAAATATATGAACATGATTCATTCCGCGTTTTAGGTGTGATGTACTATACCTGTACCCCGGCCCGGATCTTTCTTTTGACTTCTCAAAATGTGCCTTTAATCGGCGTTCCGTGCGATTAGCAGTCCTGGTCAGTACCACATCACATGACAGCACTCGTGGTTCAAATCAAAGTATCACATGAAGATTCGTACCATTGATTCTCTTAGTGACTGCCTATTGTTCTCTCAAGTGGTGTAGAACTCTTGAAAGAGGGGCTAAGAGGAGTAGTGAAAACAATGTTCTTCAATGCGTCATTCCGTTCATCTGTCACGAAGCGAAATCTCCAGAAGTTGAGAGTTTAACCAGCGCGTTGTTTGGGATTCGCTTAAACCTTATCGAAGTAGTGACACATTGTGTGATGGAGATGAGTTGTGTTAACTTTCGGCCGCCTTCCCGGATGTACATCACTCCTCGGACTTTATTGACGCAAAGGAGCACTAGTGTGTATGTGAAACGCATAAACACCTCATGGTTTTGGTCCATGATCGTTGCCAACCTGTTGAAGAAAGCACAACACCGCTGGACATTGGAGGTCCGTTACATCGGATGATGTGAACTTTATCAACTCCTATGTGCTTTCCTCGTGCGCATGTGTCATCAATGTGAATGAGTCAGTGACACATTGTGACTGTTCATCATGTGTGAGATTGCTGAAATGCCAAGTCAGTACATTGTGACATACTTTTGTTCTGGCCCGCTCAAATGAAAGCCGTTCTGTGGCTCCAAGATGCGAATCACAGGTATGGTTAGACTAAAGTCACAGCTATAATTTGCAAGTGCTCTAGTGCCTAGCACCAGGTGCCACTGAGGAAGCAAAAACATTCTGCTGCAGTGAAGAACGTTCAAGAATTTTCCTCAACGTACCAGTTAGCGGGAAAGAGTTTGGGGATGATGTCACATGATGCGAATGCTTTCTATCGCTGAGTTTCAAATTTAATTAGTGGTAAAAGCCAATTAGAGCATGCTTTACTCCTTGCACGCCTTCCTGTACCTGGTTAAGCGCGTGTACATCGATTGAAAGCTATCCGCGTTATCATTTCTCCTTTCCTCCAATGCTATCCTACGGGACGCTACGAGCGTGCATCAGGGTCGATGGACAAGCCTTGGAGAGCTATGGAATTGAGATGTTTCCAGAAGAAAACAAAGTGACCTGTTGGATTGCTTCCGAAGCAGGGAAGGTGTGTACTTAGTGAACTTCGTGCATGAGGCGACCTACAACGCCGCCTCCTGTCGCTCCTGCAGACATTCTCTGTAGTATGGCAAGATATCAACCATGCACGCCAGTATCACCAAACAGGAGATGTGACACTCGACGGCGTACATGGAGGGGGTCAATTAATGCGCGCTTTAAGCTTCAATGAACCACCAACATATCAAAGATGTACTGCGGAATTCAAATACGTCAACACATCGATGAATTCCGTTCGTCCGCTTACCTTCTCGAGGCTTCAGCTGACGGGTCAGTCTCATCTGGCGTAAACTATCAATCTCCAGAAGTGTACTCACATACTTATAGACGAAGACCAACACATGAATTCTGCACATGCCGAGCTCGGGGAAATTTCTTTAGCCATCTGGCCTGTGAATGTGATTGGTATGGGGGGCTACCAAAAAAAATTGGTCCCTGCTAAGGGAACAATGGTCCACGAACGCTCAAAGAAGGCATCAAGTCACTGTGTGGGGTGCGTAGTTTTGCTCCATCTCGTCATACAAGTTAAAACGATATTAGATTCGGAGAGGAGATCCGTGTTCAACCACAGCAGGTAACTCACGTGGCCCGCATTGGGACAACCCCCATGACTACATTTGTTTTCAGGTACAGACCATTGGGTTCGTGTGTACAACACAATCGGTAATTATAGTCGGATGCTCATATATCCTTATAGATCGACTCGTGGCAGATGGTATTGTCCCGCCACCTATGCAACCTTTATGGGGAACCAAGCGTGAAGCTCCTGTAGACGTACCAGAGCCGGAATATCACAACAATGGGACAGGTCTAGATGCCGATGATGAAACCTTGCGTGAGCTTAATGCGCTGAAAGTTAGATTTTTCTAGCGGTATGTTTATAGGAGCGCTGACACCCCTTTGCGAAGGCACAGGTGAGAAGGCTCGAGGAAAGAATATCCACTACCCACAGTGTCAAGAAGGTAAAAATAGAATCCAGTGGCGCCATGCGGAATCAGTGAAATGTTGAGGAGCACCACTACCTTATGCAGGTAAGTTCCGAATCTCTCCCCAATAGCCTAGTCGTTGAAAGCACAAGCGCGCACAGCGTAATTCCGACCCACTTCTTTCTTTTGGACATTCACTTTGTCACCTTCACATGCATGAGAAAACGCGCGTTGTGGTTTGATTGTTGTCCGCTTCAGTCATGTCCCCGCCCCGCACATCGTGACAAAGGAAGTACTTTAGAGCATTGGACAGCATTGCACCTCCACTCATTTCCGTATCCATATGCCAATTAATTGGTATCAAATCTGTATCTTCTCGTCATGCTCTAGTCATATTTCAATCTTGTACGATTGGCCGTGGTTCGTTTTTTTCGGTGGGTACGTTCTGGCAGGAAACTTGAACCCTCGCTGACCAGACCTTGACGAACAGTTTGATACATTGATCGTTCTCCTTGTTAATCCTTGATCGATCTCAATGGCCTGCGATCACGGTCGGCCTTGTCCAATCACCGCCTTCACTTTTCAGATAAGCTTGATTCACTCTACGTACCGCGCCATTCAATCAAGGTGTCTTATGTACCATACTCTCCTGCTTTCCCACGCCTATATATTCATGCTGAACGTGATTCTAATTAGCTAAAAATGATAATGGTTTTTGCGCTATTTGGCTTTGCTTGACCACAGCCCCAGCGCTCAGCGTCCCTCGGAAATGAGGCAAACGTTATTTCTTAAGGAAATGGGCTTCCATGTGCAAGGGGAAGGTAGGCTAGGCTGTGTACCTTGTGTTTTTTTACTGATGCGGTCTAGTCTGGTCTGGTCTCTAGGCGCATCCAGGGACCCCTTGCTGGACTATACGTGAAACGTCCGGCGTCCAACTTGCCAGCCTCGAGGTTAGCGTTAATTTTGTACGTACCTTTCATTGCTTCTATAATGAAGTTCCACATATGACAACTTGTGGAGCGCACGAGGGACTTTCCTGTGCAAGAAATTTCCATGAATTGCAGTCTGTGCGGCCCTAAAATGTCGCAAAATAGCGTAACTGCCTCGTGGCC
This sequence comes from Suillus decipiens, assembly GCA_016695475.1. Classification (NCBI taxonomy): domain Eukaryota; kingdom Fungi; phylum Basidiomycota; class Agaricomycetes; order Boletales; family Suillaceae; genus Suillus; species Suillus decipiens. Next base: position 289,034 of record MU172949.1, read on the forward strand.
GTGGTACTAATGGCTATAAAGTGTACACAATTCCTTCCCGCATAACGAAATATCCCCTGTATTACATCGTAGTCACGTCATGAGCACACCGACTGCAAGTATATCGCTCCAATCTTCTCTGCCTCGTGTTCATGGTTTGCTCACAAACCTCATGCAGCCACGCACCAATAACAAGCATCCGGGTCCTATCCGCCGAAGATTAAGGCTTCTTGAGAAAGCTGTACAATTTTTATCGCGTCTAGATGGTCGAGGGCCTCACCCAATACACGAGGTGTCCCTAAACACTTCATTCCATTCACTTCCGTTAAGCCAAGTAAGTAATAGAAAATGAGTATAAAAGCCCTCGTTCAATGCTTTATCTTTATCAGGAACGAAACCCTTCCACCGATTCAACACTTGACATCCACTCAACCCTTGATATTCCCTTAACTCCTAATATGCCTGACGAACAACTCGCGCTCATCCTCCCATCCAAGCAAGCGACATTTGCTGTCGCTGGCCGCAAAATACCCAAGCCAGGTCCTGGCGAAGTCCTTGTCAAACTTCAGGCCACTGCGCTCAACCCTTTCGATGCGAAGGCCCACAAAGATGGCACACTCGTCGACAGTTATCCTGCAGTGCTTGGTACCGATGGTGCCGGTATTGTTGAAGAAATCGGAGAAGGCGTTACAAAATTCGATCCAGGGGAAAGAATGTATGCCGTCCCACTTTTACATTAGTAATGCTGTAAGATTAATCATTACTTTTTGGACCTAGATTCTTCCATGGTGCCTTCGACGATAACGATCTGGCAACCTTCCAGCAGTACTGTGTAGTCACGACTGACTTCGCAGCTAAGGCAAGTTAAACCCCGCGATCGGTATCTGAGACTCGTGTTGATCGATATTACTCAGGTCCCGAGAAGCTTATCGCTTGACCAGGCGAGTACTATCGCATGCGGAATTGGTACAGCTGCGATCGGGATGTACGGTACCACCAATGGTATGGGTCTCTTTCCACCTTGGGACCGCGGTGGGTGGTCCAAATATAAAGGCTGGCCTATCTTGATCCTCGGTGGTGCCGGTTCTGTGGGCAACTACGGTAAGCTTGGTAGCTCATTGCCACAGCAAAGTCATATTACTAAAGCGTCATTGCTATTAGTTATCCAACTAGCAAGGCTGTCGGGCTTCTCACCTATCATTACCACTGCCTCGCCGAAGCACACGGAATATCTGAAGACTCTCGGGGCAAACCACGTCATAGACAGATATTTGTCACTACCAGCACTAAAACAGGCCGTGATGAAAATCACGGGCTCTCGCATACATATTATGTACGATGCCATATCCACGGCAGAGACGCAGGAAGCTGCTTGGTCATTACTTGCGCCCGGGGGGAAGCTTGTTGTCACACAACCATCCTTGATCCCCAAGGACACCTATGACATCAGGCAGGTAATTCCTGTAGACGGAAACCCGCAATCGGATGAGAACTGGGAAACGGGGAAGAGGCTATGGGCTCATCTTGAGAGATGGGTAGAAGACAATCACATACTAGTATGTATCAATCAAACCTTACCTCTTGGTATCTTCTGACGTTGCCTTAGCCAAACCATGTTGATCTATTACCTGGCGGGCTACGTGCAATACCGGAAGCGCTCGAGAGATTCAATGCCGGGAAGGTAGACGGGGTGAAGATGGTGGTTCGGCCGCAAGAAACTTGAGATGGACGATCGCTAAGTTAGACACATATATGATCATTATTTTATCTAGATACCCTTTTCATTTCTTTGTCAATATGAATTGCTTCTTGCATGCGTCATCATTTCAAATGGTTGAGTTGTATATAAAGTGAGACCCCTATGTAAAGTTGCTCTCAATCGTTCGCATGCTCTCAGATCTCGCAACCATGTCTAACACAAAGCAACAAAAAGCACTCTTCCTTGAGTCTAAGCAAGGTCAATTCGCTGTTGGTTTGCACAACATCCCGAAGCCCGGAAAGAATGAGCTCTTGATCAAAGTTTACTCTGCAGCCCTTAATCCTGTCGACTACAAAGTTCAGGATTAGGATTTTTTTCGTCGAGAAATACACAACAGTACTACTCGGCCAGGATGTTGCTGGTATTGTCGACGAAGTAGGAGAAGGTCTCGACAAGTTCGCGAAGGGAGACAGTGTGAGCATTGCTAGTGGCCCCTGAGTTGTGCCTGGACTTAATTTATTCACTATAGATTTGCCCATGGCCGGTTTTCAAATGACGGATCTGCTTTTCAACAGTTCACACTCGGAGTTGTACATTTCACTGCGAAGGCATGTTTTTAGCGAAGGATTTGCATTGGCACTGACAGCATATAGATCCCGAATAATTTCGGATTTGATGAGGCAGCCACGATTCCACTAGCCTTCGATACTGCTTCGACAGGCTTGTATAATAGTAACAAGTACGGCATAGGCCTCACCCCGCCTTGGGTAAAGGGTGGCATTGGCGCGTACCAAAAGACTCCGATCGTCATTCTCGGCGGATCGTCTGCTGTCGGGTCATACGGTAAGTTACGAGTAACTGTCAAGAAAAGTATTATGTTAACCTCCCTCTTTCAGCCATTCAGCTGGCTCGCCTCTCAGGGTTTTCTCCTATCATTGTGACTGCGTCACTCAAACATGAAGAATACCTCAAATCACTTGGCGCTACCCATGTATTCGACAGGGACCTTCCTGCTAACGATCTAAAGACTGCTGTTAGCAATATTACAAGGGAGCCGATCAAGTATGTGTATGATGCCATCTCTCTCCCTAAGACACAGCAGGTTGGATGGTCGCTCCTTGATCAGAAAGGATGCCTGATTTTGACACTACCGGCGTCAGTCGAAGAAGAGGAAGGAAAAGAACGCAAAGCTATCAGGACGTTCGGAAGCCCGCACGCGGATGAAAATTACATGCTTTGTCAAGGATCGTGGGTCATTCTTTCGAAGTGGCTTACGGAAGGAAGCATTAAGGTGAGGTATACAGCATGCTTCAGTTTCACTTCCCCTGACCTTCCTTCTATGTAGCCCATTAGATATGAAATCCTCCCTGATGGTCTTGAAGGAATTATCGACGGGTTGGAACGAATGAAGAAAGGGAAAGTGAGTGGGACCAAACTGGTTGCCCATCCGCAAGACACGAAGTGAGGCCACCGGTCATGGTCGACGAGAAAAGTGGCAATTTCCCGCGAACAAGATTTTTGTTTTGTTTGAAGGTCAGTGATATTTTTAAGTTAAGTTATTAACTATTTTAAGTAGCATTGTATGTCTTTATCTGGGAAAAATTACGACTAGCTAATCTAAATTCTGTAAATGACCGACGAGCGGGAAGATCCCGAAGTTCGCGTCTGTAAGAAGCACTAAGGCTCCGGCTGCGAGTTTTTGTAGGGTGTGGGACCTGCTAAGATAAGAGCGCGCTGAATAGTTAGACTAGTCGTTAGCGATAGTTATGCGATGATAAGAGCTATAATTCTGAGACGAAAGACGATAGATTGATACTGATAATAACGAGTGTGATACGAGATGAGACTGGACTATGATACTGGACTGTGAGACTGATCTGATTGCCTCTAGATTGCCTATAGAAACGAGTGTACATGAACTATTTTATATTGTGAACGCTAAGGGTCCTCGGGTATGGGAAGGCCGAAGGATTAGGTGAAATGGAGGCTAACGAGAGTGGCGTTGGACCTGGCAGGGTAGAGTAGAGAAGTGGTAGACAGAGAGTACGAGAATTTGAATGAGTGGCGCAGGTAGGGGTGTGGTGTTTGACAGAGTTAACGAGAGTTTTGCTTGTTTTTGACAGAATTCAGACAATTAAGTGACGAGAGGGCGACGGAGACGAACTAAGGGCCAATATGCGATGAAGGGATGACGGCGAACGACGATGGACGTGAGCTGAGGCGGTGGTCGACGATGGTAAAGGTATTTCGGCTATTTCCGGCCGCAAACGCTTGGTAATCACTACACGTCTATGAAGATAGAGATAGCGGCGGAGTGAAACCCTGGGGTCAGGGAGTAGCATCCATACTAATAATGATATGTCTGGTGCAAGTTTTGGTATGTAGCTCCAGGGTATATTTATTTCACATATTCAAAGTTTTTTCATTGTGTCGGACAGCGAGCTGACAGATCGGCGATCGAGATCACGTGACTTATCGAAGTCCGTATATCAACCATGTCTGGAACAAAAAGCACTCTTCCTTGAGTCTAATAAGGTCAGTTGGTTTGCGCAAAATTTCGAAGCCCGGAAAGGATGAGCTCTTGATCCAAGTTTGCTCTGCAGCCCTTAATCCTGTCGACTACAAAGTTCAGGATTAGGATTTTTTTCGTCGAGAAATACACAACAGTACTACTCGGCCAGGATGTTGCTGGTATTGTCGACGAAGTAGGAGAAGGTCTCGACAAGTTCGCGAAGGGAGACAGTGTGAGCATTGCTAGTGGCCCCTGAGTTGTGCTTGGGCTTAACTTATTGACTGTAGATGGCCGGTTTTTAAATGACTTCCAACAGTTCACACTTGGAATTGCGGATTTCACTGCGAAGGCATGTTTTTAGTGAAGGATTTGCATTGGCACTGACGCGGACGGTATATAGATTCTAAATAGTTCGGAACATTATGAGGCCGTCACTATTCCACTAGCCTTCGACACTGCTTCGACAGGCCTGTATAATAGTGACGAGTACAGATTAGGCCTCACCCAGCCTTTGGTATAGGGCGGCATTGGCGCATACCAAAATACTTCGATTGTCATTCTTAGGGTATCGTCAGCTGTCGGGGCATATGGTAAGTCACGAATAACCGTGACTGATAAGATATCATGCTAACTTCCCTCTTTCAGTCGTTTAGCTGGCTCCCCTCTTTGAGTTTTCTCCTATCATTGTGACCGCGCCAGAGTCTCAAACATGAAGAGTTCCTCAGGTCACTTAGCGCTACCCATATATTCAACAGGGACCTTCCTGTCCATGATCTCAAGACTGCTGCTAGCAAGAAGATTACAAGGAAATTGATCAAGTATGTGTATGGTGCCGTTTCTCTCTTTAATACACAGCATGTTGGATGGTTGCTCCTCGGTCAGGAAGGATTCCTGGTTTTGGCACTTCCACCCTCAGTCGAAGGGAAGGTAGGTAGGACGCAGACCCACATTGGGAAGTCCACATGCGGCTGACGATAAGCCGCTCTCCAGTTGTGGGTCATTATTTCGGAGTGGCTTGAAGCAGGGACCTTCAAGGTGATGTATCCAGCGTATAGTCTCACTGCTGCTGACCTTCCTTCTATATAGCCCATTAGGTATGAAGTTCTTCCTGATGGTCTTGAAGGAATTATTGACGAGTTGGAGCGAATGAAGAAAGAGAAAGTGAGTGGGACAAAACTAGTTGCCCATCCGCAAGACACTAAGTGAGGTCATATCTAGTTTGTTGAAGGGCCATCGGTGATATTTTCGCGTTGTACGATATGAACAGAGGTAGTCTATTTGTTCTCTGAATCCTGTTCTGTTTTGCTGGCTAAGACTAGAACTTATTATTAGTTAGTAGTTAGCCCACGGCCCCATGCGACAGGTGGACAGATGCAAGTTTCTATTAGGTTATGTAAGAACCTCTTGCCGCAATGGTCTCGACTCTGCACGTAATGACTGGTCCGGGTAACCGGGGCCTCGTGTCAATTGCAAGGCTTGGAACAATTTGTGACCCTTAACCTCAAATCTTGTATGTGCTGTGATTTGCGAACAAATTCCTCGACTGATCATGCCAAGACCTTTTGAGATTCTCCGCATCTCAGAAATTCTCGCAGTTATCCTTCATGAATTACAAGACGACAAGAAGTCGTTGTACCGCATGTCTTGCTGTTGTCGTGCATTTACAGATCCTGCCCTCGATATCCTCTGGAGGTCTATGCACTCCTTTGCGCCATTCATTTTGCTGATTCCACAAAGCGCATCATTTGTGGATGTAAGTGACTCACCTACAGTGACCCCACGTCTGTCACTGAAGCCAATCCTCGTCATATCCGCAGGATGTCCGGACGAGTGACTGCGATCTCCTGAAGTATCGCTATAATTCATTAAACGACTGGCAAACGTTCGACAAATACGCTGCACGAGTATGGAGTTTGCGCCTAGGAGAACACAACAACTATAGCGCAGATCTCATAAAAAACCGGGATTGTTATACACGTCTCACAGTCATCCGGGGACAGGACGAGTTTCATCCTTTCCCAAAATTACGAAGTCTGGCCTATGTCCTCTCAGGGCCAATTTCCCCGAAAGCGAAGCCATTTCCTCCCTCCCTACGATCTCTCACCCTCGTATGCCACAATACACTTGATTGTGACCCCATTGAATTGGCACTTGACCGCGCTGTCGCTGAAGCACCACATCTGAAGGAACTGTGCATTATCGGTCTCATGCGGACAATGAGAACGTTGCACTCAACAACCCCACTTCAATTCGGACAGATCGGGAGCGTTGATCTAAGCAAAGCCTATATTCGTGCCCCCGAGCTTGCAGCTCTTTGCACGCTGCTGTCCCAGGCACCTATTTCAGACCTCAAAATCCACCTCCAAGATCGTTTGAACATGAATTGGCAAGCCATTCCTCCGTTATTCCCTGCATTGCAGCAGTTGGATGTCCGCGGATCGATGTTTTCGGTCATCCTCTTTATGTCACGCCTTGCAGCAACAAATCTACATACATTGGTGTTTCAGCCAGACGGGCAACCTTCTGGTATCATGACCTTCTTCGATTATCTCATACCTATCATCGTTGAGAAGCTCGGAAAGTCGTTAAAGTCATTTGATCTCCATATCAATGAACCTAGGCGTCATGCCCAGGATAGCGACCTCATCAAGAGTATTTTGCAGGGGCTTGAACCTCTTGTGGAGGCAGGCTTGCAATCGCTGCGCCTAGTTTTGCAAGTAGACTCCTCAATGTCAGTGCAATTCCCTCCGGAAGTGCAGTCCATGCTTGAACCCCGCTCTTGGCCTTCTTTGAAACAATTTCACTTTGCGACAAAGGCGACCGCATTGGAATAACAACACATTCGGAAAAGTAGTTTTCTTCCTCGGTAATCGTTCGGGTTATACACTAGTGTTGGCTTGTTGTTTTGGTCCATATCTAACTTACTAAAGTACTTAGTGAGGCTGGCTGTTTTACTTTCGGCACGTTGCACACCCTTATTACAGCGGTTTTCATAATTATGCGGAATCCAACTTTTTTGGGGGCTAGGACCCCAGAACCGCAAAACCACCACGTGAGCCACTCACTGAACGCGAGAATTGAATACACGTTCACACAACACGATATGCCTCCCTGGGCTATTTTGTCTGATCTAAAGCTTCGCATTACTGTTCTTCGTCATGTACAAGGACTTTCCATCAGACAAATCTGCGAGGTTCTCGGCACCCGAAAATCCCTTTTATACCAAACTCTACAGCTCTGACAAACTTGCTGATGTTACCAGCTCAAATTCACACAAACTAGACTATAGGCCGTCGGCGCAGTCTCAATTACGAGGACATCAATTACATCAAGCCTGCTATTTACACAGTTCAGTCCTCCTAGATGAACTTCAGAGTCAGCTGCTCTTACGCAGACACGTGAAGATTTCATTATCCACCCTCTTTCGAACTCTACGACGTCTCGGCATTACACATAAAAAAGTATCGGCATGCCCTAGAGCTAAATGAGGAAAAACGCGCTGTATTTTTGAATAGGCTTGCTGAAATTGCCCCTGATACAGAGATGTTGATGTTTGGAGACGAGGCTGCGAAGAACAAGCACATACTAGATCGACAGTGGGATGCTCAGCACGTGGAACTCGTTGTGTTCAATCCAGACCCTTTGTCCGAGGAACACGATGGTCGATTCTTCCTATCGTCACCCATGATATTGTACATGGCTCGGTGACAAGCAAGCGTTTTGTCGAGTTTCTTCGTGAGCCAGTGGTTTGTGAAATCTGCCGCATTATCGACATCGATTGCATCCTTTTGACTTCGCGGGGAAGATATAGGTTTGACAGGAAAGGCAGGACTCACGGCTTTGATACAGGGTAGATGTACTTGAATCCATAAGTCTTTTTTTCCGGTGACTTTATACTCTGTTTTTCCATGTGTAGCAAGCACTGCGCGAAGATAGGTGACATAGTCTTCAGCACTCAAAGCTATGGTGAGATCTGTCTCCTTGAGCTTTTCTTCTTCCCAATTGGTTTGATAGGGTTGTACACCACAAGATTGATCAAGAAAACAGTTTTGAACGATGTATCCTCAGTCTCTGTTGTAGACATGGTATATCGAGGGAGCTAGTACTGTAGCTATTTTGTCTCACTCATAATCTCTCGGGGTCCTTCCCGGATGTTTCCGACCACCCCAAAAAAACAGTTTGGATTCCAACATAATTGTGAAAACCGCTGTAAGTACACGGTTACGTCAACATTGAAATTCAGATAGTTCGACACGTCTCATCGCCGACTGCATGTTCTGCATTTAGGAACAGTGGTATCCAATCTTTGATGAGCTTTTCTATGGATATACTCTTGTTGGCGACAAGCTGGGCTCATGTTCTTTTGGCACCATACACGAAGGTCGAAGAAAGTTTCAACCTGCATGCATCCCATGACGTCCTTATGTATGGAGTTGGGAGGGATAGTTTATACAAGGCATGAGCATCTATCATACTAACTCTTTGTATCTGATATGTGGCAAAGTTTGACCATCACACCTTTCCAGGCGCTGTACCTCGGACGTTCATTGGAAGCATTCTACTTGCGTGGCTCACTTCACCTGTCGCCTACGTAGCGAGTCGGTGGGGCCTATTAAGCACAAAACTCGATCTTCAGATAGCAGGTTTGATTTCATATAAACACTTGGCTCGCAGCATCTTGAACTCTCTGATAGTGCGTTTGGTCCTTGCTACGCTAAATGCAACAGGTTTTATGTTGATACGACGGGCCGTGTGTAGACGATTTGGTCGTCCAACTGGCCTCATATACGTCCTCCTGACATGTTCGCAATTTCATTTGCCGTTTTGGATGGGTCGAACATTACCAAACATGTTTGCCTTGTTCCCTGGTGAGTGATCTGCTTGTGACACGAGTCCCTGCTTAACGAAGGACGAACAAGTCAATCTTAGTTTATACGCGTTGTACGACAGAGTTCCGCAGTCCAAGTATCCTACGAGAAGGAGTGCCGACATTGCATTTACCTTACTAACGTTTACTGCCGTTGTGTTCCGCTCGGAAGTTGCGTTACTGCTAGCTCCTCTTGGTATCCAAGCACTTCTTCTTGGGCATATCAGTTTTATGAGATTGATTAGAGTTGGCTTTCTGTCTGCTATGCTGTCCATTGGTGCGTGTTGTTTTTTGCGCACTGAAGGGTCTGCAACTGTTGAGTAACTAGCTTTAACCGTTACCATCGATTCATACCTATGGAACCGGTGGCCGCTATGGCCCGAACTGTATGGCGTATATTTCAATGTATATCAAGGCAAGAGTTCTGATTGGGGCGTAAGTTATCACTTGCTTTTTCTTTCGTGTCTCACCTATTATACAGACATCACCCGTGCATGCATATTTCCTTTCACACCTTCCAAAGCTTCTTCTTGGATCCTTGCCATTGGCTGCACTGGGAGCTGCGTTGGATAATCGCGTCCGGGCCTTAATATACCCCCCAGTACTTTTTATTGTTCTCATCAGTTGTTTGGGTCACAAAGAATGGCGATTCATTATTTATGTTGTCCCTTTCTTCAATATCGCCGCCGCTCGGGGTGCACGTTGGATGTGAGCATTCATATTTTCCACTATTTCAATGGGGGCACACTCAGCATTTCAATAGGATATCCCAGAGAAAAGGTGGTCTTTTCGGAAGAATGATGTTTCTCGCAGCCACGGGCATCCTTGCTCTGAATTGTGCCATCACTATCGTATCAACGCGGGCGTCGATGGCAAACTACCCTGGTGGTTCTGCACTCGCAACATTCAACGATCAATATGCAGGCCAGCATGCTGGTATGAGCCACGGTGAATGAACTTCTGGATCTAGCTAATAACACCATCGCAGTGCAAGTTCACATATCTAATCTTGCAGCCCAAACTGGGGCCTCGCTCTTCCTCCAGAGTCATTCACCACCTTATATTCCATCCATGACCGCACCAGCAACAAATGATTGGGTCTACAACAAGACGGAAAGTCTGTCCCCGCGCGATCTTACAATATCAGCGCCTTTCACTCATCTCATTTCCGAGTCTTCGATAGAGTTCACCAGCACCGGACGATGGAAGTTGGTAGACAGCGTGCAGGGGTTCTCAAGATGGAAGTGGAACCTCCCTCAGGGGGGCATCGCCAAGGTCCTGGAAGTTCCCCTTCATCAGTGGTTAAGCATATTCGAGATGGAGACAAATGACCAGCTTTATATATTAGAGAGAGCTAAGTAAGATTGTACTTGTTGACTTGTTGAAATTTATCCTCTTCCGTACCTTGCTATCCTCAAAGCTTAAGGAATTACAGTCATGCGGAATCCAACTTTTTTGGGGGGCTAGGCAGAACCGCGAAACCACCACGTGAGTCACTGAACGCGAGCATTCACACAACATGATATGCCTCCCTGGGCTATTTCGTCTGATCTAAAGCTTCGCATTCCTGTTCTTCGTCATGTACAAGGACTTTCTATCAAACAAATCTGTGAGGTTCTCGGCATCCGAAAATCACTCGTATACCAAACTCTACAGCTCTACGACAAACTTCCTGATGTTACCGACTCAAATTCATGCAAACTAGGCCGTCGGCGCAGTCTCAATTACGAGAACATCAATTACATCGAGTCCCACTGCTATTTACACAGTTCCGTCTTCCTAGATGAACTTCAGAGCCAGCTGCTCTTACGCAGACACGTGAAGATTTCATTATCCACCCTCCTTCGAACTCTATGAAGTTTCGGCACCATACGTAAAAAAGTATCTCGGCATGCCCCAGAGCGAAACGAGGAAAAACGCGCAGCATTCATGAATAGGCTTGCTGAGATTGCCCCTGATCCAGAGGTGTTGATGTTTGGAGATGAGGCTGCGAAAAACAAGCACACACTAGATCGACAGATGGGATACTCAGCATGTGGAACTCGTTGTGTTCAGTCCAGACCCTTTGTCCGAGGAATACGATGGTCGATTCTTCCTATCTTCACCCTTGCTGGAATTACAGCTTGCACCAAAAGTAGTGAGGCAAGGTCACGTATCTCAGTACCCATAGCAGGAGTAGCTGGTACTGGAGTAGGTAGGTGTCTCGATGGCAGGTGCACGGCGGCTCGGATGTAGAGGCTGTAATTTTGAAGCATCAAAAGTTGCTGTGTTTGGTGGAATTTCGTCAGAGACACCAGACATCTTTTCATACTACAAAATATATATCAGTTCTCCGAGCCGAAATACATTAGTACCCAAGCACGAGCCCACTCTTTGATCATATAGATGTTGAGAGGGAGAATGGTTCTATCCTTAAACTGATATGTAAATTCATTGCCCTACATAGTCTTCAGCACCCAGAGCTATGGTGAGATTTACCTCCTTGAGTTTGTTGACCTTTTCTTCAGTTGTCTTCTTCCCAATTGGTTTAATAGGGTTGTACACCGCGAGATTGATCAAGAAAACAGCTTTGAACGATGTATCCTCAGTCTCCATTGTAGACATGGTATATCGAGGCAGCTAGTACTGTAGCTATTGTGTCTCACTCATAATCTCTCGGGGTCCTGCCCGGATGTTTCCGACCAGTCCAAAAAAAAAGTTGGATTCCGCATAATTCTGTAAAAATTATTGATTACATAAATACTTCAACTTGATGAATCAGAAGCCTAGGATATATGTAATCAGTTCAACATCATTGGCTGGGTCCGACGTTAAAGTTAACATCGAACTCAAATGCTTCAAAGTTCACAAAGCTGTGTGCAAGCTGGTACAAGTTGTTCAGCTAATCGTGTGGTCATACCCAGATTCAGGCTTAAGTTAAGTTGTCTTCCGCGAAACCATGGACGGCGCACCTACAGATACTACTCACCTGGGTTGGGGCAACGTCGGACTAGGCTTCTCTTTCATTCTTTTCAATGCCCTCATTTCTACCTCGCTAAAACTCGGAGTAGGATCGTCACTACTCTCCGCAGCCATACG